>JAJJWX010005418.1:600000-1200000 GCA_023529315.1 Papaver bracteatum | reverse complement strand
ATTGGACTTTCTCTTAGTGAAGTTAGATTTATAAAGAATTCTAGAGATATTTCAAATCTTCTGTGAGTTAAAAGAGAGTTTTTTTTTCAAATCTCTAACAGTCCTTGTTATTGGATTATAACTTTCTAAAAGTTTTCAGACTTTTATGTTAGTGGATTTGAAATTTGAAATCAATGTTTCACGGTTTAGAGACTTTTATGTTAAAAAATACCATAAGAGGCTTGGGAAAAGTACCTTCAAATATGTGATAGTTTGAAAGACTTTTTGTTTTTATTTTTTTTCGAGGATTAAGTATCAATAAAAATATGACAACAACCATATAAGCTAAAATTAAACCTTTAGATTTGCTTCCAAAAAAAAAAGCGTCGAGGGGGAGCATTCAATCCTCATGCAGCATGTCATGGTCGGATCTCATGGAAGCAATTATCTCCTTATGCAGCATGACCCAAGTTAAACCTAGGGTATTTGTTGCATTTCCCGAATTAATCAATCACTTACGTTTGACTATGCTAAATTTTAATTGACAAAATAGTTATAATTTCTAAAATTTATGCATGAACTTTTCTTTTCCACAAATATTCATTATAATTTCACTATATTTGAATCTACAAGTCATTAAAATGGTCTCACTGAATCACTGGAGTTATGTAGATTCCAAAGAATTTCTAACACTCAAATAAAAAGTTTATAAAAATCTTTATAACTCACAATCCACTAACCCTCTTTTAAGGGACAAGTTTAATTGCCTAATTGTGCTTTTAGGAGTTTTCATGATTTTTCTATTAGGTTTTTAGTGGAGAATTAAGTACCCGAAGTCTCCAGTGGAAGATGCTTCTTCTATAGATTAAGATTCATTTTCTTTATCCACTGTTGGTACTGATTTTATACCTTATCGCTCATTTGTTTCCTGGTTGAATCATGGATGGGCAATTTTATTTCAGTTAGTGTCAATGTTAACAGAATAACGTCAAGAACCAGATACTTGGTTGGAAAATATTAAAAAGTGATTACAATGGTTCTACTAGGTACAAGTTTGATGCAACTCAAACATGAAGTTAAGAATCTTAAGAAAAGAGCTGATTCAATGTAATTTTTATTCATTAAAGTGAGATCAATTTCATTTAAACTTGCACAGATCAATATAGTAGTACTAGATAAAGATTTAGTATATCATATTTTTTAAGGTTTACCGTCTGAGTATAATTCTTTCGAGGCATCTGTCAATACTCAATTATTGAAGAATTCAGATCGAAATTCTAAAGAGTTTCTTGGTCTACATTTTGCTGAATAATTTTGTGTATATAGATCCATCTGATGTAGATCATGACTTATTTACTTCTTCTACCTGTTTATGGGTGAAAACTATTCCTGCTAATTTTGGTAATTTGGGGTGTGGATGAGGAATGAATCTAAACCTAAAACAAATGCACAGCGCAGTGAGTGCTTGTAGATTCGAGAGATAAATCTGTGCAAATCCAGCCTAAACCAAGAAATGGCCGTTCCAGACTTGTTTCGGTCACAAAGTGAAGGAGATAGGGTTGATCTTAGGGAGGGAAGCGAAGAAGGTGTTGAGAATGTGAAGTTGGTGGCTATGCAGGACTTTTATCAGAAAGCTGAACTGGCTTGCAGGATGTAAGCTACCAGTTACGGTGTTTGAATACGATTGTATCAACACTTGCTTCTGTTGTCTGGACTTGTGTTGTTGTTGAAAATAGGGCGGAGAACCTATTTATACAAGTCCTTTAGCCTAACCTTCGTATCTCGTGGGAAGTGGAGAAAGTGGAGTAGTGGAGTAGTGTGTTGGTGTCACACGACCAGGCTTGCCTACTTCTCCCATCATCACTAACCGTCCATGACTTCCTGACACGTTCTTGTGATGGCGCGTTGTGCGTTGCACGCTGTAAACCGCCAGACCAATACCCCAGTATGTATCCCCCATTTTGTGACATGATTGATGTCTCGAGTGTTTTGGAAAACATGTAGCATGTTTTTGTAGCTTGGAAAGTCAGGCTCGGGAAGCTTGCTAGCTTGGTGACCTTCGACGGTCGAGATTTTGCATCTTGAGAGGAGGAGCAACCATTGATTGTTGCACCAGAAACCCTAATTAGCGTTCCTTACTAGAATCGTTGTAGAATTCTAGTACGGACTCGGATTTTGATGATCCGCCCCTCCATTCTATACGGAAAAGAATTTCCTATCTCCCATCGCAGGAATATTTAGGTTTTAAGCTCGTTCGGGAGGAGAAAACATCCCGAAAGCAAAACCCAGGAAGGAAATTGATACTTGTGAAGTATCGTGTGTATACTATGCAGGTACTGCATTGAGTATATCCAACATGTTTTGGAAGTTGCGCATGCAAACCCTTCCTTTACCGACCACATGGTGTGGCAGAGTGGTGAATGGTGATCACCATGACTCCGCACTGACTAATTAACTCCTGGCCAGGGTTATATAACTGAACTGGTGAAGTTGGACGGATGAGATGATCTTTAAGACACTCATCTGCGACACTTGGTGGAATTAGGGTTTCGAAGGAGGTGCGCAAGCACTGCTCTTCACCCTGACCGAAACCAGAATTAGGGAACTATCCTGGAATGGCCGATCACACCTGCGTGTAGATGGCGTGACGGTTTAGGTGTTTATACCTACCGTCCCACAAAAAAGTGATCTGGGCCACTCAATTCGTCCGACGAAGTTGAGTGGTCGAGATCGAATTGAAACATAAGATTAGTGCCGCAAAAGCCGTATCCCATACCAACTTCGGGCGGGCGTTCCAAAACGACCAAGCTTGGTCGGTCTTGGTCGACTGCTCCAACGTGTAGGTGGTAGGCTGGTGTTCACGCCTATGTCTTACCGTCCCATGAAAACGCGATCTAAGCCACCCAATTCGTCCGGAGAAATCGAGTGGTTGAGATTAATTTGCAGCTTGGGAGGTGCGAACACGCATGTTGGAGCGGACGATTTGGGGATAGCCAGGCATGGTATGCCTTGGCCGATTAGGTGAGGGGATAGACGGGTCCACGGTGGTCATGTTGACATGACCATACCTGCTTTGATCTAATCTCGGACCCTCCATTCGTGCCGGATAAGATGGACGCTCGTGATTCAAAATCTTAATTTTGGGTTTCAGAGTCGTGCGTCATGCTCCATTCAGGCGCACGATTTGGAATGACCAACCATGGTTGGTCCTGACCGATTAGTCAGGTATGTAGGCGGGCCTGTGGTGATTGTATTGACATACTCCGTGCCCTTTGAATCTACATCTACACCCTCCATCTATACCTGCGAAGATGGATGGTTGAGGCTGTTTTGCGACACATGTAATGTGACGCAAACCCTAATTTAGGGTTTTCCGTCCGTACTGCTATGGTTTGGACGTTTTGGCAAGCTAGGCCAAGGGAGGCCGACCATGCGGGTTCCGCGTTGGTTCGGCAGGTATTCCATACCTGCTTGGGGGTGATGGAATCGATTCGGGCCATCCAATCAGGCTGGTGGAGTTGGATGGTCGTGATCATATCCAGACTGATACGGTCAGTCTGGATGCTTAATCGGGATAGTATAACACACCGAGAGCGGCTCAATCGGGCTAGTATAACACACCGAGAGTTCAGCCTGTACGGGTATTTCGTACATGGTTTCATTATAATGCTTGGAGGTTCGTGTTGCTACGCTAAGAGCAACACTCAGTCGTCATGCCGCACTGATAATGAGTACATGAAATACAAGGCTGTTGCGCATTAATTAATAATGCTGGAAATTCACATGGTATATGGGATTGTTGCCACATGCTCCATCCTGGATGAATTTCGTGTATTTTATTCACAGAATGGGATTGTTGCCACATGCTCCATTCTTGGTGAATTGATAAAGTGAAGGAGTATCCATCACTTGTTAATGGCCTTATCTTTTACAAGATGTTGGCGCATATTTTTTAGGTTTTACAATCTTAACCTTAAACAAAAATCCACCATCAACATTAAGTCCCCTGATTAGCACATAATGGTTACACTATTGTGGGGTAGGCATGAGATGGTGACATACATATGTGAGAAAGACAGGATAAAGGAAGTTTACCCGGAGGAGTATTGACCGACCGCTAGTTACCCATGCCATTGCGCTTGTATGGAACCCTTTGGTGGATCCGGTTTCCTTCTTTGGGTATTTGAATCAAAAGAGGAATCCAATCAAAGAGGAATCCTTGTTCTATTAGGATTCTTCCAAATTTTGCTTATATAAGGGACCGACCCCTTCTTCTTTTTCCTCACAATTTTTTTTTCTCTGGTTCAGCAGCTCCCGTCCGTGCTCTCCCTTGCCGCCGCCGATTGCCGTTGCCAATTTCCATTGCCGGAGCGCCACCATACGCCGCCATCCGTCCGACCAAGGTAAGTTCCATCAAAAAAAAATTATTTTTATTTTTGAAGGAAAAACCCTAATTTCTTAGGTAAAAATCCTTTGATAGACATATCATGCCTAGGTTTCCCATCAAGACCGATAGTACAATTGTCCATTTCTGTTAGAATTGTTTGGTATTGCAATCCCATGAATATGCCGTCTTTTGCTTCTTCTTCCATTGTTGCATGCAAAACCTAGCTTCTTGGGTTGTAGCTTGGAGAGAAACTTGGCTTGAATTTCGTAAACACAACTCCCATGACCATAAATACGTGAGCATGAATGCGGTCCCACCATGTGTGTTTGATTCGAACATGGCCATCTACATATGCTTGACTGAAAGCCGACCTTAAACTAGTCTTGTGCCCTGGATCAACACCGGTCTTGATACTTGAGCGATACCATAATTGAAAACAATCCGGACTTGAGCGATGCCAGCCTTGAAGTTATACCGGACTTAGAAAGTACCGGACTTGAAGCTATACCGGACTTAAAATACCAGACTTAGAAAATACAGGACTTGAAGCTATGCCAGACTTGATCCGATTCCTTTGTGCACGTGAACCATGTCTTGTCGTCTTCATACAAGTTCTAACTCCTGTATTTTATTTCATTGTGGGATGAAGAAAGGAATTCCTGTTGAGATGTCTTCCGGAAATAATACTGGTGCCAAGTCAGGAAGTGTTGATAGCTTCAAGGATATGCCGAGCATCGATGATGAGTTGTTCACCTCGCCTTTTCCAAACACTAGGAGACATCCTTCTCACAAGATAATGTTACTCTCTGATTCAGAAAACATGGAAGCTGATCCATTTTCTTCTTCAGCACTTGTGATGAGATTTTGTCTTCGAAGAAACGAATATCTGCCTTCTCCTATCGACTTCAAGATTTGCCATACTCCACTGGGTTCTTATGAAGTATGGATGAGACAAATGTTGAATAACAAGTATGTTAAAGCTAATTTGACCAAAGCGCAAATCCTTAATGCCGTCATGGCATCTGCTGCTCTCGAAATTAAGAAAGACACTGCGGTCTTGATTACTTTTGCTTCTCGGTGGTGCTCTTCTACCCATACATCTATATCCAGGTGGGGAGAGATGACTATTAATCTGGAGAGTGTAGCTGTACTAATGAACCTGCCTGTTGCTGTGAACCTTTGTTACGAGATTTCTGACATCGAACAACGTAATTATAATGCCATACTTCACAAGGTGGCATAATTCAACGATCTGGACAAGGAGGAGAAGAAAGATACGAGATGCTTTTACACCTGGTGGGTGTCGGAGTGGTTTCCTGCGGACCCGGATCAGGAGTCGGAAAGCGAGCTCAGTGTGATTGCGTTCCTGTCTTTGTGGATCTCCAGAGACATATTTGACGACGGTTCTGGAAAGAAAAACATAAGAAGTGACCTTGTTAGGATTTCCATAAGGTTAGCAAAGGGTGAGGTTCTTCCCTTAGGTTCCTTGTTCCTTGGATCGTTGTATTCTCATCTGTACGCCTTAGCGATGGATATTCACGTCTCCACGGGTACAAGAAGGTGGAGTCGCATGTTCACTTCGCTTTCCTTCAGGCGTTCTTATGGGAACATTTCAAAGGCTATGCTCCTGCTCCTACAAATTCGCTCAGCAGTTTGTATGGAGGTTCAAGAATACTCCGCTGGAATAGGATGTGTCCCAGAACTGGTGCAAAACTCGTGGATATTTTCGATAATGTGTCTTCCGTAGATTTCCGTCCATGGGGGCCAATCCATTCTTCCATCGTTCATCCGAAAACCATTGCTATTGCTTCTGACGGTCTTGATGTTGTGTTGCGTACCGATGCTAAGACGATGAAGTTTGGAGAACTTGTTTATCTGCGCAGCTGCATCCCGGGATATGTCCCATCTCTATTCAACGAAGCGTTTATGGTGACTCCGTACAATATCGATAGGGCTGCTCGTCAAATAGGATTTGACCAGGGTGTTCTATTTATCCGTCCATCAGTGGTTCCGAAAGAATTTCTCCCGGATATTCTTAATGATGACGCGTTTTTAGAACGGCTGAGCCTTCCTTTCTGGCCTATTGGTAGAAATCCTGTGGTAACTCATGAGTATAAAGAGTTTTGGAGGAAGCAACTGTTGGTTTTTCAGAAATTCTCAAAGGTTGTTGTGACAAATTCCCGTGGTGAGCCATCCTCTGACATGTTTAGGAAGCATTTCCGGTTGAAACCACTCCCAGGCAAACGAACCAGAGCTAACGGATACAGTCCCCAGTCAGGAGAAAGATCCAAGAGGCAAGCTTGTAGTCCGGTGATACTCAATTCCTCCCATATGCAGGTATTCAAATCTCCCTCTTCTAATTCCTTTGTTTTCCCATAGTAACTTTTTCTAAGAGCGATCTTTGTTTGCATTCATGGAATTCCAAAAGAGAACGTATTTACACGGCTGGCGCGCATTCAGAATGAAAGGTCTGGTGATATTGGTCCTCACGTTGAGAGGTATGGTGAAACTGATCCTTATGCTGAGAAGTCTGGTGAGACCTAAATCGCTCCTTCATATGATAATGACAAAGATGACGCAAGCTCGGTTGGATAAGGCGCCTCCGTAAGTGATCTTTTTGATGAGGTGGTGATAGAAATCAGTACCTAGAGTGAAGTAAACATCAGGAGAAATGTAGGGGAGGTAACATATGCCCCTGAGATGACTCCCCTTGAAGAAAACCCTGAACATACTCCAATGAATCAAGCTATAATGACTTCTTCCGAAAGGCCTTCCGCAACTGACAAGGCTCCTGAAATTGGTGAAGTATTGGTAATGCATCCTGGGGCTTTGTTCGATCCTTCTTTCACTACTCCCTTCCCAGGTCACGTGTTGGTTGGAGGATTTAGCGTACCAGCTCAGTTCGAAGGGTTGTACACGGCGATATGGGAGAATCACGGCCACATTGCTACCACTAAGAAGCTCAAGAGTCGCCTTGCTTTGGTCAATCGCATCCAAGAAGCTTTATTTTCCATCCACGGTATGAGCGTTACGACTGGTCGGACAATTTCTGAGGAGATGATTGAAGACTGGAAGTGTCATCGAGACGTGTTTGTGCAGTATGACTTCAATGCTCCTTGGTTCTTCAAAGGGTTCTCCGAGATTCAGGGGCTCCAAAAACTACAAGATGAAGTCCCTTCTGCAGACTGTGTTACTCGCCAGGAAGAGAAGATTGAAAGGTTGTCTAACGAGTTGAAGCTGGAACAGGCTGTACTTCAGAAAATGAAATCCACTCTTGCACAGAGATATGAGTTGCTATTGAAGGACTTTCCTTGAAGGATTCCCGCAAACTTAGATTTTCTTGTTTTTCTTTGAGTGATAGTGAGGATTTCCTTTCACATTTTGACTTTGGGTTTTGAATTAACAGGTAATTGAATTGGTTTATTTTGAGATAGTTTTGTGAATCAACTTTTCTAAAAAGTGATTATCTTAAATGGAATTTGTATCTTAATCATGAATGATTGCACATATCATATGAAATTGCAAATGTTGTATAGAAGGGAATCATGAAAGGAAACAGACATGGCGTTTGATTATTGAGCCTCTTTTTCCACGTGCGGGATGCTCAGTCCCCAGTGAATTCTAAGATTATCTTTTCGTAAGATTGTTGGATGTAACTTACTTGCTTTCGAGACCTTACTTTTGTAAAACCGAAGTATCTCCTCCAAGGAAGCCATCCACATTGATTCTTCAGAGAAGGGAAACTATCCTTCTGAACCAAGCTTCTCCTGAACAATGCGCTTCAAAGCGTTGCATTCACTAGTGGGATGGTGAAGGAACCGGTGGAAGTGACAATACCTCGGGTCCATTACTTCTTGATCAGTGGGTGGACGCCATACTAGAGGTAGCTCCACCTCTCCGTTTTGCACCCACGTCTCCAGTAACTCCAAAATCCTCTTCATTGGGAAAGGGAAATGCAGGTATTTCGAATCGAGCTTTTCTTGTGTTAGTGGGAATTGTGATGTCTCTGCATGGACCTCATGTGGAGCGCATCTCGGAGATGAAGTCGGGAAGTTTGTGAGTGCCATCATATCCGCGGATCGCTTGCCTGGGTAAAGGGATGGGGAAGGTGTCGTAATATCACTGCTGAGTGATCGAATCGAACGCTCCCATCCTCTGTATTCACGCGTTTGATGTATTTCTCCTTCTTCAAGCATTTGTTTGCTTGGTTGAAAAGGTGATGCGGATTGGACGGTCTTCCGGGCTTCAGAAAGAATCTTGAGATATAAATCTTCCAGCAGGGCTCCGTAGGCTGCAGGCTCCCTTTCTTTATCCGGCAGACGTCGTAGTGCTCCGGGTGAGTCCCTTCCTTTGTGGAGTTACCTCGAGCCTTCATTGTCGAATGGACCATGTTGTTTATCTTTTCTGAGTCTCCTGCAAGTACGCGCCCTTTTCGCTTCTCCATTGGTCTGGATAAAGGTCCAGCTCTTCTCACACTGTCTGGGTAGATGTCTATCGACCCTTCTCGTAATTGTGCTGTTATATCATTCAGAAGGCGGAATGTTTCGCCCTGTCTTCTAGCGATACCAACTTGATTTTCCAAGACATCCTCCAGCTTTCTAGCTATACTTCCCATGGTATCTGAACCGCCTGTAGTTTCCTGGTGAGGGTACATCGCAAGATGAAAACTGAAGAATTGATAATTCAATTTTTTTTAACTGAGAGATCAACCTCCCACTGTGGTCGCCAATTGTTTATGGGTGAAAACTATTCCTGCTAATTTTGGTAATTTGTGGTGTGGATGAGGAATGAATCTAAAACTAAAACAAATGCACTACGCGGTGAGTGCTTGTAGATTCGAGAGATCAATCTGTGCAAATCCGACCTAAACCAAGAAATGGACATTCCAGATTTGTTTCGGTCACAAAGTGAAGGAGATGGGGTTGATCTTAGGGAGGGAAGCGAAGAAGGTGTTGAGAATGTGAAGGTGGTGGCTATGCAGGACTTGTATCAGAAAGCTGAACTGGCTTGCAGGATGTAAGCTACCAGTTCCGGAGTTTGAATACGATTGTATCAACACTTGCTTCTGTTGTCTGGACTTGTGTTGTTGTTGAAAATAGGGCGGAGAATCTATTTATACAAGTCCTTTAGCCTAACCTTCGTATCTCGTGGGAAGTGGAGAAAGTGGAGTGATGGAGTAGTGTGTTGGTGTCACACGACCAGGCTTGCCCACTTCTCCCATCATCACTAACCGTCCATGAGTTCCTGACACGTTCTTGTGATGGCGCGTTGTGCGCTGCACGCTGTAAACCACCAGACTAATACCCCATTATGTATCCCCCAGTTTGTGACATGATTGATGTCTCGAGTGTTTTGGAAAGCATGTAGCATGTTGTTGTAGCTTGGCAAGTCAGGCTTGGGAAGCTTGCTAGCTTGGTGACATTCGACGGTCGAGATTTTGCATCTTGAGAGGAGGGGCAACCGTTGATCGTTGCACCAGAAACCCTAATTAGCGCTCCTTACTAGAATCGTTGTAGAATTCTAGTACGAGCTCGGATTTTGATGATCCGCCCCTCCATTCCATACGGAAAAGAATTTCCTATCTCCCAACGAGTGAATATTTAGGTTTTAAGCTCGTTCGGGAGGAGAAAACAGCCCGAAAGCAAAACCCAGGAAGGAAATTGATACTTGTGAAGTATCGTGTGTATACTATGCAGGTACTGCATTGAGTATATCCAACGTGGTTTAGAAGTTGCGCATGCAAACCCTTCCTTTACCGACCACATGGTGTGGCAGAGTGGTGAATGGTGATCACCATGACTCCGCACTGACTAATTAACTTCTGACCAAGGTTATATAACCGATCTGGTGAAGTTGGACGGATGAGATGATATTTAAGACACTCATCTGCGACACTTGGTGGAATTATGGTTTCGAAGGAGGTACGCAAGCACTGCTCTTCACCCTGACCGAAACCAGACTTAGGGAACTATCCTGGACTGGCCGATCACACCTGCGTGTAGATGGCGTGATAGTTTAGGCGTTTATACCTACCGTCCCACAAAAACGTGATCTGGGCCACTCAATTCGTCCGGCGAAGTTGAGTGGTCGAGATCGAATTGAAACAGAAGATTAGTGCCGCAAAAGCCGTATCCCATACCAACTTCGGGCGGACGTTCCAAAACGACCAAGCTTGGTCGGTCTTGGTCGACTGCTCCAACGTGTAGGTGGTAGGCTGGTGTTCACGCCTATGTCTTACCGTCCCATGAAAACGCGATCTAAGCCACCCAATTCGTCCGGAGAAATCAAGTGGTTGATATTAATTTGCAGCTTGGGAGGTGCGACCACGCATGTTGGAGCGGACGATTTGGGGTTATCCAAGCATGGTATGCCTTGGACGATTAGGTGAGGGGATAGACGGGTCCACGGTGGTCATGTTGACATGACCGGACCTGCTTTGATCTAATCTCAGACCCTCCATTTGTGCCGGATAAGATGGACGCTCGTGATTCAAAACCCTAATTTTGGGTTTCTGAGTCGTGCGTCATGTTCCATTCAGGCGCACGATTTGGAATGACCAACCATGGTTGGTCCTGACCGATTAGTCAGGTATGTAGGCGGGCCTGCGGTGATTGTATTGACATACTCCATGCCCTTTGAATCTACATCTGCACCCTCCATCTATACCTGCGAAGATGGATGGTTGAGGCTGTTTTGCGACACATGTAATGTGCCGCAAACCCTAATTTAGGGTTTTCCATCCATACTGCTATGGTTTGGACGTTTTGGCAAGCTAGGCCAAGGGAGGCCGACCATGCGGGTTCCGCGTTGGTTCGGCAGGTATTCCATACCTGCTTGGGGGTGATGGAATCGATCAGGATGGTGAAGTTGGATGGTCGTGATCATATCCAGACTGATACGGTCAGTCTGGATGCTCAATCGGGATAGTATAACACACCGAGAGGGGCTCAATCGGGCTAGTATAACACACCGAGAGTTCAGCCTGTATGGGTATTTCGTACATGGTTTCATTATAATGCTTGGAGGTTCGTGTTGCTCCGCTAAGAGCAACACTCAGTCGTCATGCCGCACTGATAATGAGTGCAGGAAATACAAGGCTGTTGCGCATTAATTAATAATGCTGTAAATTCACAGGGTATATGGGATTGTTGCCACATGCTCCATCCTGGATGAATTTCGTGTATTTTATTCACAGAATGGGATTGTTGCCACATGCTCCATTCTTGGTGAATTGATAAAGTGAAGGAGTATCCATCACTTGTTAATGGACTTATCTTTTACAAGATGTTGGCGCATATTTTTTAGGTTTTACAATCTTAACCTTAAACAAAAATCCACTATCAACACTACCGTAACACCCTATGTTTTTAACATGACGCATGCTAAACGATGCACCATGGCCTAAGATGAAGCTTCATCCAAAGCTTTCGTTGCTTGGTAAGAGGAAGATTGGCTTAAGGCCAATATCAATCCAAAATGATGCATTATGTTCGGCATTTGGCCAAGGGCAAAATATATCATCAAATGATGCATTAGTCCAGTTGGGTAGATGGCCTTGGATGATGTAACACAAACATGACGTCACAGAACTTGAGTAATAAGGTCTCCACCCATCACATTTATTGAACCCTTTAATATGATTGCCAGAAAATTACCAGGGTACCTTTTTTTAATGCTAATTAGGGTTTCGATAAGCTAAAACCCTAATTCTCACACCACTGTGCCAATGGCAAGCCGTGCCAGCCACACCTACCGCGCCAAAGGCATGCCAACCATGCTATCCGCACCCTTGTGCCAATGGAAAATCGTGCCAGCCACACCTACCGCGCCAAGGCATGCCAACCATGCTATCCGCACCCATGTGTCAATGGAAAATCGTGCCAGCCACACCTACCGCGCCAAGGCTTGCCAACCATGCTAGCCGCACCCCTGTCCCAATGGAAAACCGTGCCAAGGCATGCCAACCATGCTAGCCGAACCCCTGTGCCAATGTCAAATCATGCCAGCCACACCTACCGCGCCAAGGCATGCCAACCATGCTAGCCTCACCCCTGTGCCAATGGCAAAGTGTGCCATCCACACCTACCGCACAAAGGCAAGCCAACCATGCTAACACACCTTGCCATGGCCCCATGACAACCTAGTAGCGCCACCATGCTGGCCTTCCCTATGCGGCTACCAAAACGAAGGCGTGCGACAATAAACGGTCACCCTTCAATTACAGGAGAAAATCCTAGCCGTCCAAGGTTACTAGAAAACACATGGTAACCTTTGACCCAAGATTCTAGCTTGGTTACACCAAGCCCTTGGCCCCACCATGCCAAGCCAAACCACACCTTGACTTGGCCCTAGCCATGCTAGCCGCACCATGCGCCCATGGCATGCCAAGCCCTTGGCCCCACCATGCCAAGCCCTTGGCACCCACCGTTCCATGCCAAATGCACCTTATCATGGCCCCATGCCAACCTAGTCACGCTACCATATTGGCCTTCCCTATGCGTCTACCAAAACGAAGTCGTGCGACAATCAAAGGTCGCCCTTCAATCACAGGAGCAAATCCTAGCCGTCCAAGGTTACCAGACAACACATGGTAACCTTTGACCCAAAACCCTAGTTTGGCCACACCAAACCGCGCCAAGGCATGCTATGCCAACCTAGCGGCGCTATCATGCTGGCCTTCCCTATGCAGCTGCCAAAACGAAGGCGTGAGACAATTAACGGTCGCCCTTCAATCACATGAGCAAATCCTATCCGTCCAATGTTACTAGACAACACATGGTAACCTTTGACCCAAAACCCAAGTTTGGCCACACCAAACCCTGCCAATGGCATGCCAACCTAGACACGCCACCATGCTGGCCTTCCCCATGCGGCTACTAAAACGAAGGCGTACGACAATCAACGGTCGCCCTTCAATCCCAGGAGAAAATCCTAGCCGTCCAAGGTTACCAGACAACACATGGTAATCTAAAACCCTAATTTAGTCGTGCCAAACCATGTCAAGGCATGCCATGCCAACGGCATGCCAACTTTGCCGCGCCACCATGCTGGCCTTCCCTATGCGGCCACCAAAAATGAAAGCGTGCGACGATCAACAACTACCTTTTCTCTTAAGATGCAAAATCTCGACCGTCGAAGGTCACCAAGCTAGCAAGTCTCCCAAGCTCGACTTGCCATGCAACAACAATATGCTATATGTTTTCCACAAAAACATTCGAGACATCAACACATATCACAAACTGGGGGATCTCTTTGGGTATTGGTTTGGAGGTTTACAGCGTGCGGCGTACACTACGCCCGTCATAAGGAAGTGTCATAAGGGTGAGGCGGTTAGTAAATACAGGGAGTTAATGGTAAAATACTCTTTTTTATGGGACATCAATTCCACGCGTTAACGGTTACCACCTCTTTCTATTTACTCACACATTTTTCCATTCCTTAATGAGACCATAGTACGTTTCACTTCGACTTGTATAAATAGAGTCTTACCTATTTCCACTGAACAACAAGTTCAGTCCAGGAGCATATAACACTTAGAAAACATTTGCTAGATTTCCATTTGTTAGCTTCCCACTTTATGATACAAGTCGTAGAAAACAACTACTCTTCCAGAAATCAACTATTCTGGTCTCATCACTTTCCATGCTTCCCTCCCCAAAACCAACCCATTCTCCTTAACTTTGTGACCGAAGCAAGTCTGGAATGGCCATTTATTGGTTTAGGCCAGACTTGTAAAGATTGATCTCTTAAATCTAAAGTACTCCCTTGCAGTACATTGTTTAACGTTTAAATTTGTTTCTCACCCACACATCCGAAATTACCAAAATCAGCAGAAACCGTTTTCACCCATAAACAATTGGCGACCATGGTGGGAGATTGATCTTTCGGTTACAATGTTAATTTCCGACCATCGATCTCATGCTTCAACCCAGACTTCAAGATGGTATAAGAAGGCGACATTCTCAGGGATCGACAACTCAGTTACCAGACGACCTGATTATCAGTCACGACATGAAAAGGGACGACTGGGGACTTCCCAGAGGTTAAAAGAAAACGATCCGCCCGAGAATCGACTACTCGGTCATCAAGTAACTCAGTAACGACTGGGGAATTTCCACAATCACGGTGGTGCTTCCCATAAAAATTGGTCTTACACCCGGAAGGTTTCCTTTTCATCAGGAGGCCTAAAAACCAAGTAAGTCCTACCTAGACAAGATACGTGGTTTGCTTTTTCAAGTTTTCACGGGAATGATAAAACCAATAGCCATGTTATGTTTCACACCATGTCATCCACCAAACACCCGATTCTAGGTTTTCCTGGGATGCCTGCAACACTTTTGATCATAACCAAGACAACATCATTTCCAAAAAAATTCATTCCTAAACAATTCATTCCAAAAGAATAATCCAAAATCGTCAAGATAACATTTATATACCAACCCAAGAAATCCAAGAAATCGAAACCATAAACTAGGCGTTTCATTTGACTTTCAAAAAAAGAAAAAAGAAAACCTAAAACTAAGAAGTTCAAAAGACAGAAATGTATTCAAGGAAAGTTTTCCAACAACGGCTTGCTCCTTTTAGCAAAGGCCTCCCTCGTGCTCTGGAGAGCCACCCTTTTCAACTTCAGCTGCCTGCACAATTTTTTGAATTCCGCTTCCTGCTTCTTTACCATGTCTGCGGAAGGACCTTCGACTGTTTCGACCAGCAACTTTTCAACCTCAGAAAAACCTTCAACGAACCAAGGAACATTGAATTTGAAGTTCACACACATGTCACGATGGAACCTCCAACTCGAGATTACATCCTATGAAACCGTATGACCAGTCACGTTGCATATGTCATCAATCGAATAAGAAGCTTCCTCCACCCGCTTAAATAGAGCAAATCGACTAGGACCAGGTACGGAGGGTTGAAAGTGGCGCCCGAAACCGAATCAACAACTGGCAAGAGACCCCTAACTACAATTGCGTCAGCAGTCCCTGAAGTACTCTCCACCACTTAAGTCGTGGCAATGTCTTCAGGGTGATGAACTTAAATGTCCAAGTCACCAGCCAGCACGATTTCCGCAATTAGAGGTATGACTACGCCTTCACTCGTGCAGGTTTCTACTTCAAATCTATCCTCGGGAATGATTTCCTCCTAGAATATCAAGACTTGGTTTTTGCTTCAAAAAAAAAAAGGAAGAGGAAAGAAAGAAAGTGGAAGGCTCACCGATTCACTTCCGGACTCGATGGAGGAAGATTCAACACTGCTACCAGAAGAACTATCCTCCCCGTCACTGGACTCCGAACTCTCTTCCTTCTCGGATTCCCCTTCATCATGGGTAGGTTCAGCATCGCCGCTTTCCGTCTCAAAAGATGTTGTCTTCTAACTACGTGAGAGTTTAGTAAAGGCGTTCACACTGCTAAGACCCTGGGCAAGACACAAGAACAGACACTCAGAAATTACACAAAGACATACGTGACCGAATCAGGAAGAAAAATATACATACTCGCATGTTGGAAGTACTAAAAGTTAGAAGATCCGTCGGACTCGACTGAAAACCACCAGCACAGCTTTTAGATCTTCGCTCCTTCACTTGGGGGACTATCTGCATTCGGGCTAACGGATTTCGCTTGGGATCCCTCAGCATTGGATGTTCCGCTAAAACCGCAGGAGAAGGCTTACCACGACGGTTTTCTACTACATCATTCACGAATCCATGGATAACGAGAAACTCATCATGCCAAAATGTATTATATTTGGAGGTTGTTGATGGATTTCGTTCCGCGAGCAAAAAAGGGAGACTTTTACCTGACACAAGAACACTAGCATCAAGAACAATTGATAACAGGATTTTTGGAACAACAGGATGACGAGCGAGTGGGACCCCTTGGCCAAAACCCATATGCCGAGCCGCCCTATCGATGTTGTAAGAGATTGCTTTGCAAGATCCTCGAAAGAAAGACGGCACATGACCGGGCGTGCAGCTTCGCATGAACACCATCTCTCCAACACTCAGATCCTCTTTATCAGAAGACAAAAACATGTTCGAAGCAGGAGCAAAGGTACTGATCTGAGTTATGGACGCATGCACCGGAGCCCATCGACGAAACTTAACCATGTACGAGTTGTCAAGAAATCCAAACAGGTTCGAGCCAAACTTTGGACGCCTATTCGACCGACGCAGTATAATGGAGCCACCCCAAGACTCGGGAAGTACATCCAACGGTGTTGGGGCATACTTCTCGAAGTACTCCCTCAGACACGCCTGAAGAAAGACGACATGAATGTACGAATACACTTTCATATAGCCGTTTGAAGCGCACATATCTGAAACCAGCTGATCCAAGTGTGCGTACAGAGAACCAAGAAACAAACCGCCAATAGGGAGAATGACGCCTTTTGCCAATTTTATGGAAAACTTGATAAGTTCCCGCCTTATCTCCTTCTTGCCCGAGTCATCATCAAAAATATATCTGGATAACCAAAGAGCCAAGAACGCCGCGACATGAAGCGTACTACTCTTCTGATTCGACTCCAACCCATCAGGCAACTACTGAGACACCCACCAGTCATAGAAACACTTCGTATCGTTTTCTTTCCAAACGAATCCTTTTGATTTCGCAACCAGGGCGGCGTGCATTTCTTCTTCATCTACAAACAACCTAACATTGAGGTTTCCAATTACGGGAAGGTTCAGCAATCCAGCCACGCTGTCTAAGGAGATAGTCATTTCACCCCACCTGCATATGGCCGTGTGGGTGTCCGGAGACCATCTGGAAATGAAAGCAACCAAGCATGGAATGTCTTTCCTAATATGAAGCATTGCGGATGCCGTAACAACATCAATGATCTGCGCCTTGGTCAAATTGGTTTTTACATGATCCTGGATCATCATGAATCGCATCCATTTATCGAAGGGACGCAACAGACTCACATATATTTTAAAGTCGATAGGAGAGGCGCGATATTTTTTCCTCTGAAGACAAAACCTTACGCCACCTGGACGAACTGACCGGTCTTCTCCCTCACTTTCCGGACCAGTCAGAAGAATCGACACGTACTTAGGGTGGTTTCTCTTAACCGTGGCCGATGTTGTGAAGAATTCATCACTTACGTTTGGCTTGGAATTGCCAATGTCTTTTGGTACGAAAAAACTTTTCTCAAGTGACGTCATAACGAAGATTCTCTCACGGTATTTCCAGCTTCCAAATAACTACAATGGAACAATACGAAGAAAAAAATATTACGGAAAGTTCATGGAAATTATTTTTTTCAGACGAAAGAGATCCACCCTAGACGCAATCCAGTTTGTTTTGAGGTCATAATATGTATACGCGAAGAAATGGGGACTGACGTTCCCCATGCCAAGGTCGTACCGTGCAGCGGGAAATTCGCGCATGACCAAGGAGGCGCGCCCCACCATGGGAACCATACACACGACCACACCAAGAAAGGAGTAAACCCTGGAAACTAGGTTTTCATGGGAAGGGAATGACAATTGCTATCTCTCTCCAACTTCGCACAGTAAGTTGGGGCGGTCGACATTGCTACGGTATTCACGCCTAAATACTACTACAAGCTCATGCAAGATATACCTACGGCCAGAATTCACACCAACATAGAAGAACAATATTTTCTACAAGGACATGAAAAGATATGCCTACAACTAGGGTTTTGCACCAACAAGGAAGAAAAAAGAAAGCAAGTTAAAGAGGAAGTGCTGGAAGGCATACCTGGATTTTCTCGTCCGCTTTATTGTTACCACACAACCAGAAAAATAAAATAAAAAAATAGTGAAGACGTGAAATAAAAGGAGAGGCCGGCCCCTTTTATAGACGTGATGCTCGGGAGTTTGAATAAGGAAATGACTTCCTATTTGAGTCAAGTAAGGAAAAGAGGCAACTGGGTCCTGAAGAATCACCAAGCCGTCTGCGCCATGCCTTGGACCCACCACGCCAAGCTGTCCGCGCCATGCCTTGGCTCCACCATGCCAAGCCGTCTACTCTATGCCTTGGATCCACCATGCCAAGCCGTCCACGCCATGCCTTGGCTCCACCACGCCAAGCCGTCCGCGCTATGCCTTGGATCCACCATGCCAAGCTTTCCACACCACGCCATGCCTTGGCCCCACCATGCCAAGCCGTCCGTACATTCCTTGCTTTACCAAGCCACGCCTTACCTTGTCCCGCCGTGCCAAGCCGTCCATGCACGCCTTGCCTCACCAAACCACGCCTTACCATGACTGCACCGCGCCGAGTTATCCGTTCCATTGCCGTGGCCCCATCATGCTAAGATGTCCGTGCCATGACTTGACACGCTAGCACCAACTCACCAAGCCAGCGTTATGATATTCCTTAACCCAGTAAAAATGATGCGCAGCCGGACCAAACTGATGATCCTTATCTCACTACTTCACGGTATACACCACAAATAGAATCTATGCAAGGTAACCAAATGCGGGATCATGAACTCTCCTTAAAAGGTTAGTCGGACTTTCCTGACCATCTTGCATGACTTACGTTTTGATCCCGTCCTTGCCTGTCACCATCATATGCTTACCTCGCAACAATGACCCTGTTCCAAGCTAAGCAGGGGACTTAATGTTGATGGTGGTTTTTAACTTAGGGTTAAAATCGTAAAACCCTAGTCAGACAATGACGTCACAAAACTTGAGTAATAATGTCTCCACCCAGCACATTTATTGAACCCTTTAATATGACTGCGAGAAAATTACCAAGGTACCTTTTTTTAATGCTAATTAGGATTTCGATAGGCCAAAACCCTAATTCTCACACCACTGTGCCAATGGCAAGCCATGCCATCCACACTTACCGTGCCAAAGGCATGCCAACCATGCTAGACGCACCCTTGTGCCAATGAAAAATCGTGCCAGCCACACCTACCACGCCAAGGCATGCCAACCATGCTAGCCGCACCCCTGTGCCAATGGCAAAGTGTGCCAGCCACACCTACCGCGCCAAGGCATGCCAACCATGCTAACTCCCCTTGCCATGGCCCCATACCAACCTAGCCACGCCACCATGCTGGCCTTCCCTATGCGGCTACCAAAATGAAGGCGTGCGACAATCAACGGTCGCCCTTCAATCACATGAGCAAATCCTAGCCGTCCAAGGTTACCAGAAAACACATGGTAACCTTTAACCCAAAATTCTAGCTTGGTCACGATCCTAGCTTGGTCACACCAAACCCATGGCCCCACCATGCCAAGCCAAACCGCACCTTGCCTTGGCCCTAGCCATGCTAGTCGCACCATGAGCCCATGTCATGCCAAAGCCTTGGCCCCACCATGCCTAGACCTTGGCCCCACCATTCCAAGCCAAACCGCACCTTGCCTTGGCCCTAGCCAATCTAGCCGCATCATGCGCCCATGGCATGCCAATCCCTTGACCCCACCATGCGAAGCCAAACCGCCCATGCCAAGCCATTGGCCCCCACCGTGCCATGGAAAACGCATCTTGCCATGGCCCCATGCCAACCTAGCCGCGCCACCATGCTGGCCTTCCCTATGTGCTACTAAAATGAAGGCGTGCGACAATCAACGGTCGCCCTTCAATCACATGAGAAAATCCTAGCCGTCCAAGGTTACCAGACAATACATGGTAACCTTTGACCCAAAACCCTAGTTTGGCCACACCAAACCGCGCCATGGCATGCCAACCTAGCCGTGCCACCATGCTGACCTTCCCTATGAGGCTACCAAAACGAAGGCATGCGACAATCAACGGTCGCCCTTCAATCACATGAGAAAATCCTAGCCGTCCAAGGTTACCAGACAACACATGGTAACCTTTGACCCAAAACCCTAGTTTGGCCACACCAAACCGCGCCAAAGCATGCCAACCTAGCCGTGCTACCATACTGGCCTTCCCCATGCGAATACCAAAATGAAGACGTACGACAATCAACGGTCGCCCTTCAATCCCAGGAGCAAATCCTAGCCGTCGAAGGTTACGAGACAACGCATGGTAACCTTTGACCTAAAACCCTAATTTGGTCGCTCCAAACCGTGTCAAGGCATGACATGCCAATGGCATGACAACCTTGTCGCGCCACCATGCTGTCCTTCCCTATGCGGCCACCAAAAACGATAGCATGCGACGATCAACGACTACCTTTCCTCTTAAGATGCCAAATCTCGACCGTCGAAGGTCACCAAGCCATCAAGTCTCCCAAGATCGACTTTCCAGGCAACAACAATATGCTACATGTTTTCCACAAAAACATTCGAGACATCAACACATATCACAAACTGGGGATCCTTTTTGGGTATTGGTTTGGCGGTTTACAGCGTGCGGCGTACACTACGCCCGTCATAAGGGTGAGGCGGTTAGTAAATACATGGAGTTAATGGTGAAACTCTTTTTTTTTTATGGGACATCAATTCCATGCGTTAACGGTTACCACCTCCTCCCATTTACTCATCCATTTTTCCATTCCTTAATGAGACCAGAGTACGTTTCACTTCGACTTGTATAAACGGGTCTTACCTATTTCCACCGAACAACAAGTTCAGTCAAGGAGTATACAACACTCAGAAAACATTTGATAGCTTTCCATTTGTTAGCTTCCCACTTTCTGATATAAGTCGTAGAAAACAACTACTCTTCCAGAAATCAACTATTCTGGTCTCGTCACTTTCCTTGCTTCCCTCCCAAAAACCAACCAATTCTCCTTCACTTTGTGACCGAAGCAAGTCTGGAACGACCATTTCTTGGTTTAGGCCGGACTTGTACAGATTGATCTCTCGAATCTAAAGTACTCCCTTGCAGTACATTATTTAGGGTTTAAATTCATTTCTCACCCACACATCCAAAATTACCGAAATTAGCAGAAACCGGTTTCACCCATAAACACATATATAGGGAGGGGTAGTTGGTTGAAGGTGTATATGCGAACCATGCACCAAGTAATCTTTATAGCTTAGCCGAAAGAGTACAAATGATGCGTAAGCCTCATTTATAGCTGCGTAGCCTTGCCAATGGGGCATATGATGTGAAGGCATCACTATGCCATGTTGCGGACCCGATAATGAGCAATCATTGTTCATTTTAAATGAACGGCCTATATGGACTAGGCCATTACCATTATTGCTTAGCTATGACCTTGCAAACACGTTTGACTTAAGTTGTTGTCCCTCCGAGGATGAACTACGGTCTGTGCTTGATCCATTTAGAGTAGGGAAGGGTACCTAGGTAGCCGCAATGAGTTGTAGCATTGCCGGTCCAGCACTTTGTTGCTCATATCATCTATTTGAGAGATGATTGCGGCATACTGGCCTCTCACATTATCTGGCTTGGTAGCTCGACACATGAGATGATTGTGGCCAAACTTGATGAGGTAAGTTGCATGCCACTCATCGGATGCTCATACTTCCTATCAAGCTACAAGAAGTTGGCATATATACCAACTGCGAATTGGGAATGTCCTGGAAAGTAAGCTACATCAATATGTAAGTTAACGGAGTTTGCATAAGCCTAAGGAAAGTACGCCAGGACCCTGATTGATGCACCCTTAGCATGAGCAAGACGAGTGCATGCTTTCAGCAATGTGATAAGCACGTAAGTGCGACATTTTTATACCCATATTTATACTAGATAGGTCTCGATATTTAGCTAATAATATTGTTTTAAGTCATTTACTGGAATTACAAGAAAAACCGATTGCCGGAAGAAGAAACATCTAAAGTAGAAGTTCAATTGACTTCTGCGACTATAAGAACTCATTGTTCTCAGGGTATTACAGAAAGTAATTATGGGCAGCCAATGATTGTCACATCTACCACACAAGTTCACGGCCTGGGGAGTCTAGTGGATTTCTTTGTGCACTCAATCGTCTTACGCATGTGAAAGCCACCAATGGGTTCTAAAAACCAAGTGGAGGACGTGTTATCTTCTCCACCACATCTTGTCTGTGGTATTTTCCACTATCTCGTTTCTTATCAGAACCAAATGAAATTTTATTTTTCTTTTATTCAACTCCTGGTGTTTTGGTTTGAAAACGAAGAGAGGATCTGTGCTCAAGATAAACAAGAAATGAATCACAACAGATATAAGAATGGGTGCTGATTTGATTTGGTGTTGAGTTCAAGTTGGCGGTATTCTGGTTGATTTTTGGGGTCATAAAACGAACATAATTTGGGGGTTTTATATATCAGATAATATCGAGAGATTTGTTTCAACAAATCAAGCAGTGGGAGAAGAGATGAGGTTAACGGCTGGGGTTCTCTATTATATCTTGGTTGATTGAGGAAATGGCGGTCTCGATTGATGGATTTTGGAGGTTTGTTTGGTGCGGATTCAGTGTAATTAAGGAATGGATTTGGGTTTCTCATCTGAAGAATAAATTGGGTGTTGATTACTGAGATTTGAGATGTGAATAAAGATGAAATCAAGCTCCGGATCTTACTGGTGGTGCGACACGGATATCTATCCGATGCATGAGAATAACAAGAAAATAACTGGTAGTACGAGTAGTTAAAGTATGGGGTTTGGTCTGAAATGTTAGTGGCAGTGGTGGTCTCCCCAGTTGCCTATGACAGCAACAATAAATATGATATTTAGGGATTTATGATGTGAATTGAAATTGGGCGAAATTCAGTTGAGAATGAGCTAATCAGGGGCTGATTTCAAATGGGATTCTTTATCTTGGTTTCGTTACATGGTAGTTATGTACAAATCTACGGCAGTAAATAGAGATGGTTGAGACTTGTATCAACTTGTGATTTGAGTTTGTAGTGGAGATGAATTCTGAAAAGGCGAGGGTACCCCAAATATACCTCAAGCTATTACTTTTCCTTCTTATAAGTCCTTTCCCCGAAAGCGATTGTCTATGGACTGAGTCGAGATAATACAACAAATCGGTTCACACTTTGTGTGAGCGTCTATGGATACGAGATCGAGACAATACAACAACAAAGTGTGCTTACTTGATACAAAGGTTCAGACTTAACCAAACTCAATAGGATTCACGTATCAAGTAAATAGGAATCAATGTTTGTGCAATTTACTTTAATTATAATAAAATAATTATAATGCGGAAATATAAAGTAAATGACACAGCAAGATTTTGTTAACGAGGAAACCGCAAATGCAGAAAAACCTCGGTACCTAGTCCAGAATTGAATACACTCAGGATTAAGCCGCTATACAAAATAAACCAACTTCGTATAGTTGAGACCAAGCAACTAAACCTATAGTTCACCTAGTTCCGTCTGTATTCCCACGCCTCCAACCTGTAAACAAGTCACGTACTTGGACCAATTCCTTTGGATTGTATTCCAAACAGTAAAGGAACAACAAATCTGTTTGGTATCAACTCTATTCAACCAAGTGATATGAGTTGTGCAAAGGTTCCCTTGTTTATCTTAACATAAACTCCTTTGCCAAGTTCCAAGATCTATCTTATGTTCAATCACCCAAAGGCAATCGTTAATATTAAGCCAATCAATACCTTTAATCACAAGGAAACGTATTGATGCCGATCTTCCTCAACTATTCTATCAAAATACCCAAAAGGATAAATCAATTATAGTCGGATCCTCTTTTTCCCAAACAAGTATTGTGCACACCAAAGATTATAAAAACCAAGCCAGAAATCTTCAATATCTTCTTTGTCTTCAAATCTTCTTAGATATTCAATAAACACCTGCACACAACTACTTGAATCTCTTGTGATCAATCACACACATAACAGAGTCTGTTAACAATGGATTATCACAAGATCATCTTTAGATCTAACAACAGTCAAAAGATCCCTGTCGAAACCTTGAACAAGTTTGAGTGAATATTATATCAGAAGAGAAGATTCTCAAGCATAAACAAACTAGGTGCAATCAAAGTTCAAACACAATTAGTCAATCTAATTAATACGAAAACCAAAGATAAATCACAATATCTAGTTTCCCACCAACGGGTCGCTCTAGAGCTTCTCAATCCCAAAGAAGACTTTAAATTGAGCGGCCGTAAGAGATTTCACCTAATTAGATTACTCTTCTCTCTGATAGGCGGCTTCACCAGTAACAAAGAAAAAAGAGGAACTCTATGTTACGCAGGATTAGTTTGATAGAAATGCAAACTCAAAGTATTTATAGACAAGGAAGTTTGGACACCAAGGAATTTCCAAAACCGAAAATATTCTCAAGATATTTTTCATTACTCCACCAAATTCGGTTTTCATAATTCATATGAATGCACTGTCCAAAAATAATGATCGAAATCTCATTGTAAAATCTTTAATTAGAAAATACACATTACTAATTCTTATTTTCCATATATAATTAAAAAACCTTAATTAAAAAGATTCTTAACTTATTTAAATTCGATCTTGGGATTTACTTCCTTCTTAGCCTTTAAGGAATATCTTTAAACAATATAGAATAAGCATTAATGCACCGTGTTCAAAGTGTGTCAACATATTACTCTTGCAAGTCCTTTTTCATACTTGCTCACTTGAAATCGATTTACCACACTTCCAAACAAGTTTAGAATTGGTTCATCTGACTTTCAAGAACTATGTGACTGATTAAGTATCACTCAATCACAACTCATGGGTTTACAGTTCTACCAAAACAAGTTTCGGTTCTACCTCCATGTGAGTACTGTGCATAGTTACACTAGCTTACCAAAGATACGGTTGACTAGTTACTAGGATCGATTCCCTACATATATTTGGTATCTAACTTGTATGCACTACACATGTCCATAGGATCGGTTCCCCCTTCCCAAAAATGTGTTGTACATGTTCATAGGATCGGTTCCCCTATCTTCCTTAAATCTTGTTGCACCTCATACAAGGATCGGTTCCCCTTGTGATGCACTGCACCTCTTACTAGGATCGGTTCCCCGTCTCCCAGTAATAAGTTCAGACATTTACAACCCGATCATACCCCAGGTGATTACTTAAGATCGGTTTCACTAATAAAAGTCATACCAATACATAAGTCAGGCCTCATGTGAATAGTTTTACTAAGAACACAAACAAGTCATGAGCGGTTATACTAATCACACATATTGGTCGTTCATAAGATATGCAATGAAGAACATCCCCAATAACGCCTAGCGATTTCCTTTTCGGTTCACAACACATATCATGAACTTACTTCCTTAGAACACATGTAAACATTGTTCCCTGGGATGAAATCCTCACCTCATACCCATACATAATCACAATAGCATTCATACTATTATGTCGATGTCTTATATACAAAGTTTAATGGTTAAGCAAGAAACTTCATATTGTATTCCTTAATACTATGTCTATCTAGAGTGTTCATGCTTCACAGTTTTATGTTTTCAATATGCACGACTTGAAAGATACGTTAGGGAATGAAACAATTCAATTCAAATATCACTAACCTCAAGTGGAAGGATGATGTTGCGGTTGTAGCTCCATGATAGACGCATTTATGTGTCTATTTTAATCTAGATTTTCTATATTTTTAGTACCTATTTTTGTACTTATTATGGTGTTTCGTGTGTTTGTAGGTATTTTTGGGAAATAAATATTTTTGGAAAATTCAGCTCGAAAAGTTGCACCCGGAGGACACCTACTATTCAGACTCTTATTTTGGATAAGGGGCACTTCAATTACTAAGGGGTACACCATTGATAAGGGACACCCTAGTTATTATTTACACCCCAGGAAAGCCAGCTGTTAAAGGCACCCGACATCAGGATAAGGGGCATCTACTTTTAAAATTCAAATCCTAGGAATTGGCGGGAAAAGTGTTGCAGACGGGAGGCATATTAGGGTTCGCATTTGTGGGAGGATTTAAGGAGATTCAATCTCGGAATTTTGGTGGGCTGGACTTTCTAGAGCTTAATAGGGTTGGTAGGATTGATTGGATCGAATGAATTGGGTTAGATAACTCGGGAGAAGGAAACATAGGTGAAAGAAGTTACAGGTCTCTGTTGGCCTGATTTTTGAAGATTTAAGGAGACTAAGTCGCATATAATCTTTCCTAAGATACTTACTTACCTAATGAAGAGTTTGGAAATAATTAGAGAGCCAAGAAACGCGTAAATCGATTCAGCAGAGAGGTTATTGCCGTGACTTGCACGGAAAGGAAATGAAGAAATTTAATCGGTATTTTAGGTTTCTGAGGTGTATAAAAGGATGATTCGAGTTCCAGGATGGGTTACCCAATTTTAGAAGAAGTTTGGGGCACTTTAGAACACCACAGAGATCAACAGAAGGAGTTGCAGGAATCGGGTTCCGCTGGAGCGCTGTTGAAGAACACTAAGAACAAAAGGCCATTCATGACAATCGTTTTTAGGGTCTTAAAATCAGCGACAAAGAAACAGTGCTTACAACAGTTTTTCTGTAACAGTTCCATTGTATCGTTGTTCTGTAACGTCGATACACTGTTGCAAACATTATGTGTTATTAGTTTTCACTCTTTTAATAATCTTTTGAGCAATAAACACATATTTTGAGACCATGATTAATATGAGGAGCTAAACCCCATTGCTGAGGCTATAAAGGAAGCTATTTTTCCAACAAAAAGTGGTATATTCGATTTTATCTATTTATTTGCAATTATTATATGATTATTTTCCTTGATCGAAAATTGTTTGAATGATTTTTGTTAAACAATTGTTATTTCTTTTGATAGAGCATGCTTGGCCATAGGTTTTTGATGTTCTATGCTTCGGATTTACACTTGTTATTTTGATAATCTACTTGTTGCAATAGTTTAGAATCAAATTGAATGAGAAAATTGCATAAATATAATTGTTGGATTAAATCACTTTGAACTTGGAAAATAGTGGAATCTTAGCCTCAGTGTTTTTTTTAATATTGATATCATCTTTGTTTGAGTTTTCTATAATTACTAGTGAGTTTTCTATTTTAGTTTTGAATTTAAGTCTAAAAAAAATCCTTCACAAGTCTGAGAGGAACGACATATTTCTTATCACTTTACAAAAACATTAAAAATCACATCAATTTTTGGCGCCGCCGACGCGGACTTGTTTTTAGGGTTTCAGATTTTTTTTTTAGGTTTTTATTCTTTTGTTCCATTTTACGTTTTTCTTGGGTATTTGTATTTTGGTTACAGGTTTTGGATCTCGGATCGAAAAGAAAGTTGAGCCAAAGATTTTGGTGATTAAGTAAAGACTTGGAGTCAAAGACAAAGCGAAAAGAAACGAGGAAAAGACAAAGAATTTTATTTTTGTTTTTGTTTTTATTTATTTTTTTAGGGTTTTTTCGAAAATTGTATTAGGGTTTATTATTTTGTAATTTTCTTTTTCTTTTTGGACACTTTGGACTTTTGGACTTTGGGATATTATTTTTATTTTTACCATATGGAAGGGTACTTTAAATATAAATTGTTTGCAGAGAAGGAGGACAATTATGATATTGCCTCTGCACCTTGGGTTCGTACGCTGACATAGGAGTCAGTGACCCGAGTCGACTACAACCGATTCATCCCCTGTCTGGAATGGGAGGTAAGATTCTAAACACTCGCGAATCCCCTGTCAACGAGTTACTGGACTCCTTCGTATGCATATATGTTGAGGACTGAATACGGACATTTATTTTTCTAGTAAAGGGCAAGGCCTGGCCATACAAGATAAGGATTCGGATTTCATCACCGTTCTCTTCTTGCCCGCCTTAGAAACATGTAACCTACGCGTACCTAAGCCTTAAAATTTTGACTAGAACGAGACCGATAAGGTAACGAGCTTAATAGGAAAGTCATTCGAAAAATATTGGTTACTCTTTTAAGCATACTTCAAAGTTCATGATGGTTTCTATGAGTTGAATGCGTGACTGCGTTGCCTTGTAATATCGGTGAGGCCTTAGGTATCAAAGCTCCACTAAGCTTCCCTTGACTCTATTCAACTTACTTTGACTCGGATTGATTCCAGAGGGGTTTGCTTAAATTGTAACGAATTCCCTTTCGAAGGATTAGAAGCTGGTCTAGAAACAATCTAAGTGGAGCCATCATGCTTTTTGTTTGCTAGAAATCTATAGGTTTGATTTGGTTGAGTCGGCCTTG
Source organism: Papaver bracteatum (assembly GCA_023529315.1). Classification (NCBI taxonomy): domain Eukaryota; kingdom Viridiplantae; phylum Streptophyta; class Magnoliopsida; order Ranunculales; family Papaveraceae; genus Papaver; species Papaver bracteatum. Next base: position 1,171,624 of record JAJJWX010005418.1, on the reverse strand, counting down.
ATTTGTGATTGCTTAGAATCCCTTTCCATATTTTATTTTGCATGCCTGAATGTAAAAGAGATGCCCTAGGTAGATTTGTTAAAGAAAAACCTAGTAGTTCTAAGCGTCTCGATTACCTAAATTTAGAAAGTCCGATTTTTGAAGAGTCTAGTTTTGAACGTCCGTCTTTTACTGAGGAGAGAATCCCTATGGATATTGAGGAGAGAATCCCTATAGAGCCAAAAATGGCAACTTTAAAAGCTTTGTTGAATCCGACTAGGACTACTCGTCCCTCATGTATCAGGTTAGCTGAAACGGAAGCAAATTATGAACTTAGACCCGTGACCCTATAGATGCTCCCAATCTTTTTAGGGAAAAAAATATGAAAACCCCTATTTCCATGTTAGGGACTTTGAGGAAATTTGTAGTACCCTAAAGATTAGAAATCTTGATGATGATGCTTTGAAACTTAGGTTATTCCCTTTTTCCCTGAAAGATAAAGCTAAATCGTGGCTATATAGTTTGTCTTCCGGTTCAATTCAAACATATGAACAACTTACATCTGCCTTTTTGAACAAGTTTTTCCCTAGGCACAAAACATCGTCTATTAGGACACAAATCTGCACATTTTCTCAACAGGAGGGAGAATCATTGTATAGGTATTTGGAAAGGTTCAATGATCTATTATCCCAATGTCCTCATCATGGTATAAAAAAGGTTAGGTTAGTTCAAATCCTTTATGAGGGTTTAGACTATTCCACTACAACCACAGTAGAATATATGTGTACAGGTGGGTTTGAAAACCAAACAGTTGATGAGGCGATGACATTTTTGAGTGAAATCGCCGAAAAGACCCAACAATAGGAAAGTCGTAAGGAACCCCAGAAAACAATTCTTCTAGGCAGAGGAAACGTTAGTAGGGTAGAAGGGGGTTATGAATCAGATGCAAAAATTGCTTCTATAGAAAAAAGGTTAGAAACTTTAGAAGTGGGTCACACTAGTGGTAGATTGGAGCCTTTTTGGGAAGGCCAGGATAATGAAGAGCAAGCCAATTCTCTCTATAGTAACACTAGATTCGACAACCGTCAGAAATTTGACCCATATTCAGAAACCTATAATCCTGTTTGGAAAAACCATCCAAACCTTTCGTGGTCTAAAGGCCAGAGTCAAGGTCAGTTTAGTAATTCTAATGCTCCCCCAGGTTTTGGTTCAAATAAGAACTCTTCAGGTTAGTTTCAGAACTCTTCAGAGAATAGGATGACTAGCTTAGAGGAATCTCTTAGTATTTTAAGAAAGAGCCAGGATATGTTAGCACAGATCCACGACATGTTATTAAATAGCCAAGTTAGTTTTCAACAGGAAACTAGGCAGAACTTTCAAACTAATGCTCAGACTCTTGCTAAGTTAGAACTTCAAGTTGGTCAAATAGCTAAGACCTTAAGTGAGAGAGATAACGGAAGGTTCCCTAGTCAGACTAATCCCAATCCTAAAGGAGTTCATGAAGCAGGTGCAAAACCGTCACATCAGTTGAATTATATTAGAACCCTTAGGAGTGGTAGAGTAGTATACAATCAGGTAAGCATGCCCGATAGTGAACATACTGTAGTTCACCCCTCAGGATCTCACCCCTCGGGACCACCACTAGCTGATGGGGCTGATAAAGTTTCCGATGATGTCAATTCTACTCCTGAGATGTATGATTCTGTGCCCAGAGCCCCATTTCCCCAGCCATTAGTACCAACAAAGAGTGAATCCAACTTTAATGACATAATGGAGGTTTTTAAGAAAGTTACCATAAACCTTCCTTTATTAGAAGCAATTAGGCAGCTGCCGGCTTATGCCAAATTCCTTAAGGATATGTGTACGCGAAAGCGCAAGCTTAGTGTCCCTAAGAAAGCCTTTTTAGCTAGTCATGTAAGTTCGATCATTCAGAACACTACAACTCCTAAATATAAAGACCCAGGTGCCCCTACCATTGCTTGCACGATAGGAAAACACAAGGTAGAAAAACCTTTACTTGACTTAGGAGCTAGTGTAAACTTACTTCCGTACCATGTATACTTACAGCTAGGACTTGGTGAATTGAAACCTACCAAGATAACACTATAGTTAGCTGATAGGTCTGTTAAAATTCCTCGTGGTGTGATAGATGATGTTCTGATTGAGGTCGAAAAGTTTATTTATCCATTAGATTTCATAGTCCTAGATACACAACCTGTCCCTGACCCAGAAAATCAAATACCATTGATTTTAGGTCACCCATTCTTATCCACTTCTAATGCTGTTATCAACTGTAGGACCGGGATTATGAACATATCCTTTGGTAATATGACCACTAAACTAAATGTCTTTAATGTTACTAGACAACCTTCCGATGATTTAGAGGAAGTGAATATGATTAGAACTTTAGTTCATGATTTAGTTCAGGATAATTGGGACGACCGTTTGTTTGGTGATTCTTTAGATGAATTTGATGAGACTATTTTCTTAGGTCAGATGGACGACCAGATTTTAGGACTAGAAGAAGCTCTCGAACATTTTAAGGACTCTACAGATCCAGAAATCCAAGCAATTGTTATAGGTTTGTCTGAGAGTAGTGATTACCCTAAGTTTAAGGGTAGTGATAGTTCTAGTAATTGTCAAGTCTCGCCCTTAGAAGTCCTTAACTTGGGACTCGCACCTATTACGTCCGAGGTATCACTTGAATCTCTTCAGACTCCTCAACCCGATCCTCCTGATACTGTCCAGGACAAAATCAAACTATTAGAGACTCGTTATTCAGATGAACTTGTTTGCCAAGACACTTATATGAAGCCCAAATGGGCGCCACAGAAAAATCCCGTTGTCTTGCAAGAAATTTTAGATCAGGTTGTGCTCCGTCTATTCATTTTTCTAATCCGGTGCAATTATCTCATAATTGTGGCAGTATTATTTGGTTTTGATGATCCACAGTTGTTTCGGCTATTGATATATGATTTGAAAGGTAATTAGCCAATTTGTGGTATTTGATGTCCGGCTGAAGAACATTGAGGACAATATTCATGCGACACGGTAATATCTTTCCTTATCTCTTTTGTTTTAAATGGTAACAATTTCTCCTTGTTCATGTTTTTAATTTTATCTTTAGAACATTGAGGACAATGTTAGATTTAAGTTTGGGGGTATGGGAGAAACTTTTTGATTAGTTGCAATAAATAAACTCCAGAGCCTAGAAATTTATGCTTATTAAGGATGTCACTAACCAATCTAAGTGGATGGAAGCATTTTTGTTGTAGGAGTTGAGGAACCAATCTGATTAGATGACAACATCTAAAGAGTCTATTCATAAAAGCACAAAGCTCAGGTGTTAGAAATAACATGATAGTTTCACCATATCTCGTTGAGTCCTTTTCATTTCTGTTTTTATTTTGTTTACTTTTTAAACTATGTTTTATAAATGATTAGGTGGGGCTCACGATTCAAGTTGTTACCAATGCTAGGGTGAATTAGAGTGATTGAGATAAAAAAAAAAAAAAAAACCTGACTAATTAGACCAATCAGAATAAATATTAACACTTGGATAGAAATATTTGTGTGTTCTCCCTGTCTCCGTCGCCTAAACAAGCGTGGAACGCAGGATCCATAGGAATTACCATGTAATCTTCTGACAAGAAGCATGCACTTGGATCCGCAAGATCTAATCATGTTGTTAAAAAAAAAGTGTTAATGTTCAGTGAATAAATCAAGCGCTGGTTCCCTTGTATATGCCAGACGAGTTGATCTAGAATTAGGATTATCGACCACTGGTTCCCTTGTATATGCCAGTTGTGTTGATATTAGTCAGACTAGTATCTCAGTCCATTAGGATAGGTTCATTTTGGCGGAGGCTTTTAGACAGATATGGGAAACACCATTCACTTAGTAAACATCAAAACCATCTATGTTTTTCTCTATTTCCATCTTCTTGATCTATCCATGTGATTAGTTTTGACTCCGGATATTGATGTCCATAGTGTGACTATCTGAGTAGAGCTCTGTAACTTATATATGAATTTTAGTATGCTTGAGCGCAAACTCGTGTACAACAATTGGAATTTCGCATTAGGGTACTTCCTCTTGTAGTCAATAAGTATGCCAACCAAGGAGATTCTTTAGTGCCTTCTTAGGTTCTGTGTAGATATCTAGGGTCTGGAGTAAAGGTTTTATGGGTATACCTCTGGTAATCCCTCCCGAGACTATAACTAGGCCACTAGGGCCACCTAGGGGTTTAAAGGCTTATTGCATACGCTAAATACAATCGACGATGCCTGCGACAGTGAGTTAGGATTTTATTTTGTAGATTTGATTTGCTCGGGACTAGCAAATAATAAGTTTGGGGTTATTTTATAGACGCATTTATGTGCCTATTTTAATCTCGATTTTCTATATTTTTAGTACCCATTTTTGTACTTATTATGGTGTTTCGTGTGTTTGTAGGTATTTTTGGGAAATAAATATTTTTCGAAAATTTGGCTCAAAAAGTTGCACCCGGAGGACACCTACTATTCAGATTCTCATTTTGGATAAGGGGCACTTCAATTACTAATGGGTACACCATTGATAAGGGACACCCTAGTTGTTATTTACACCCCAGGAAAGCCAGCTGTTAAAAGCACCCGACATCAGGAAAAATGGGCATCTACTTTTTAAATTCAAATCCTAGGAAATGGCGGGAAAAGTGTTGCAGACGGGAGGCAGATTAGGGTTCGCATTTGTGGAAGGATTTAAGGAGATTCAATCTCGGAATTTTGGTGGGATGGACTTTCTAGAGCTTAATAGGGTTGGTAGGATTGATTGGATCGAATGAATTAGGTTAGATAACTCGGGAGAAGGAAACAGAGGTGAAAGAAGTTACGGGTCTCTGTTGGCCTGATTTTTGAAGATTTAAGGAGACTAAGTCGCAGATAATCTTTCCTAAGATACTTACTTACCTAATGAAGAGTTTGGAAAGAATTGGAGAGCCAAGAAATGCGTAAATCGATCATGCAGAGAGGTTATTGTCGTGACTTGCACGGAAAGGAAAAAAACGAAATTTAATCGGTATTTTTAAGTTTCTGAGGTGTATAAAAGGACGATTCGAGTTCCAGGATGGGTTACACAATTTTAGAAGAAGTTTGGGGCACTTTAGAACACCACAGAGATCAACAGAAGGAGTTGCAGGAATCGGGTTCTGCTGGTGCGCTGCTGAAGAACACGAAGAACAAAAGGCCATTCAAGATAGTCGTTTTTAGGGTCTTAAAATCAGCAACAAAGAAACAGTGTTTACAACAATTTTTCTGTAATAGTTCCATTGTATCGCTATTCTGTAGCGTTGATACACTGTTGCAAACAGTCTGTGTTATTAGTTTTCACTCTTTTAATCATCTTTTGAGCAATAAACACATATTTTGAGACCATGATTAATATGAGGAGCTAAACCCCATTGCTGAGGCTATAGAGGAAGCTATTTTTCCAACAAAAAGTGGTATATTCGATTTTATCTATTTATTTGCAATTATTATATGATTATTTGCCTTGATCGAAAATTATTTGAATGATTTTTGTTAAACAATTGTTATTTCTTTTGATAGAGCATGCTTGGCCATAGGTTTTTGATGTTCTATGCTTCAGATTTACACTTGTTATTTTGAGAATCTACTTGTTGCAATAGTTTAGAATCAAATTGAATGAGAAAATTGCATAAATATAATTGTTGGATTAAATCACTTTGAACTTGGAAAATACTGGAATCTTAGCCTCAGTGTTTCTTTTAATATTGATATCATCTTTTTTTGAGTTTTCTATAATTACTAGTGAGTTTTCTATTTTAGTTTTGAATTTAAGTCTAAAAAAAATCCTTCACAAGTCTGAGAGGAACGTCATCTTTCTTATAACTTTACAACAACATTAAAAATCACATCACTCCGTTCTTCTTCACTTATTCAAGTCTTCACAATATTTGTAATGTCTCACCCTAATACTTTCAAGTTGACTCTAGTACATTTAAATCAAGCGACTCTTAAATGAGTTTTGGTTCACTAAAATATGACAACCAAACTTGACATACCAATGCTTGGTGGGTTCAACAGAGCAATGCTCTAATAGATTCTGTATTGATGTTGGTGTTGTGACAGAAGCTATGTTGGTCGTACTCTGGCAGGGATGGAGGATGAATTGGAAAAAAGAAAATTACTTGTGATTGCAGTCGATGGATGGGTGTTGTATCCGGTGGACATAAAATAGGAAGTGGATATGGGTCTATAATTGGATACTGGTGGTTGTTTCTGGACTGGGCTTTTCCAGGTGCGAGTAGCAGTCACAAAGAGAAAAAAATTAAGATGCATATATAAACCAAAGACAGAGAATGGGGGTATGCCGTAATCAGGGAAGAAATTAGGTTTTTTCATTTGTGTTTTCTTTTCATATGCTTAGCTTAATAATATCTTTATCATTTTCCATGACTTTTAAGAAAACGATGTCTAGATAAATCTATTGTCACAAACAATGGTTTCAAAAATAAAAGCTTAATCGTAATGTTTGTGTAACTCAGAACTGGGTTGTTTGTTTAATGAGTTTTTCATGTCTTGTGCCATGTATACTTCATAGTTGAATTCTTGAACAACATCCATATGAAACCTTGGTGATATATGCTTTATGATAATTCCTTGACTATGTATGCCATGTATGCCTAGTACTTTGTATTTTTATCTTTAGGTTGAGAATAAACATATCCTCTTCATAATTCTTGTCTATTGTAGATGCACTTTACTACAAACTACATCCAAAGGATAGAAACCATCTACTCATGCAAGTGGAAGTAAGAACAATGATAATAGACACAAGGATATACGTGGTTTGGTATGATTACCTACGTCCACGGGGGTGAAAGGATGAATCTTATTATTTCAAGGGTTACAATGGTGTTTCTCTCCAAGTTGAACTCACTTACAAGATGGGCTAGTTCTCAATTCTCTCATTCCTTAATGTGATCTAAAGTATCTCTCTCTCTCTCTCCGAAATTACCACCTACCTCTCTTGGATAAAAGTTATTCTATTTATAGGAAAGGCTACCTACATCCAAACTAGGGTGTTGATCACAACATATCTAACTTAAAGTCCTGTCGTCGGGCCTGCTTGCGTCGTCCCTTCTTCTGTAATTATGGCCGATGTTCTTTGATTCCTTTGTAGTCTATCGTCCGAGCCGATCCATTCGGGTATTCTCTTGGTGCAATGTTGCCCTTCCAGTCTGTCTCCCATGCAGTTGGCCGATATGACACGTATCTTCTTATCCATTTGACTACCACTCCTCGTTTGACCCAATATGTCTCTTCTGTCAGCTTTGTCAGAGCCCTGGGGTTGAGTCTTGTCCGATAGATGTAAAGTGATCATGCCTGATCCACGTGGCTCCTTAAATCTCGCGCCAGCTAGCCTCTATCCTGTGCTTCTCGTCTCTTTATGTTTGGGTACATCATAGCTTTGAGATGTTTCCACCTAGTCCTGTGGATAATCTACACCTATATTTATGCCCCTTCTTTCGCTCGTGTGGTAGACACGAGTGGAAGAAATTCGTCCCAGCTTCCCACATCCTCGTTCATACCGCGAATTCCGCCATGCAGTCCCCCATTAACTCCACTTTATTACCTGTAACCGTCGGCATCGGTTACAACTTCTCTTCTTTAAATAGCCCATTTCCTGTTCTCTTTCTTCTTCTTCACCATTTGTTTTTTTAGTTTCCAGACGCTGCAACTTTCTATTCGAGACTCTCCATTACCTTTCTTCCTCTATAAGCCTTTGTTTTCTTGATTTTCTTCCCTTACCTCTTCATCACCGATTGCTACAGTAGCTGTGGTTATGTTCTCATCGTCCCAACCTTTTTTATCGATTTCCAAGTTCTGAACTATTCCCGTCAATGGCTTCTTCTCCCTCCATGACCGAGAAAAGGTGTGTTGATGATGTTTTTTTCCGAGATTGATGCTTTTCCCATTTATTCCCTGTTTTCATTTGATAGTCCCTCCAAGTACGATGATCGCGCCATAAAATATATCTTTCTTGATGATTCTCCTTCTATTTCGTGCAGGTCCGAGAAAAGGGGGAAAGATCTCTCTGATGAAGAATTCATTGAGCAGTTGAAGGATAAGTACGATCTTCAAAATTACGAAGTTACCCTGATCTCGGGCCAAAACAACATTCTGAAGAAGTACGATCAGTCGGCTGAGTGTGTGGTCATTACTCAGGGCCAGCTGGAGCTAGGACTTAGTCTCCCTTTGTACAACCCAGATAGCCCTTTTTATTATGAGGTTCTCTCCCAGCTCAAGCCTTATCGTTCCCTGGATCAGTGGACTGGCAACACTTTTCGCATTATGGATGAATGGACAGACCGCCGAGATGGTCATGGTTCTACCGCCGAGTGGTCGACCTACAAGCCCGAGCACACTCTAGAGTATACCATTGCCAATTTCCTTGCCAACTATCGAGACAGTACCTCAACCAATGGTGATCTTGCCGGTTTTGCTGCCAGTCTGCATCGTCACAGAACTATGCCCAATAATGTTGAGAGGATGATGCTGGATGCTGATCCCATGGTCCAAGGTTCTAACAGGCGACCCCGTCATACCAATGACCCAATTTATCCCCGAGTTCCACTTCTTGTCCGAGGTCCCATTTTACATGGTAGCTTCCTGTCGCCTCCACTTCCCGCCGAGCCCTATCCTTTCTGGGTTGTTAACGACGATAAGGCTGATAAGGTATGTGCTTCCTTCTACTTTCCTCAATTTATATCTTGTTAGTTTTGACGCCAATTGCCTGTTTGTTGTTATTGAAGCCCCATGGCGACTCTACCAGGGTCGCCGCTTCGCCGAGAAAAATGGGTACTGGCACAAGGGTTGAGAAAGACCAGGGGAAGGTAACAAACACAATGATTTTCTTATAAGTACATGTACTTGCCCCTGTTTTTTGCCTTCGCATGTTCTGACGAGAATCCTTGTGCAGAAATTTCCTAGGCACGATGATGATGAATCCGGTGTGCCGGAGGTTGATCCTCAGCCTCTTAGGCGTAATCCTCTTAGGGGCAAGCATGTTGTTACTAATCCGCAGCAGAGGAAGAAACCAATTATCGATATTCCCGATAAAGATGACATATTCGGCGAGGATGTCTCGGATGACAAGGGCGATGGGAAAGAGATGGGAGACAAACAAGAACCCCTGAAGACGCCTGACTCTGAGAAGATTGTTACTGTTGGACTACCTCGTGTGCCCCGGATTACTGATGGATCGTCGTCTAGTGCTGAAACTTCCTTCACTGTCTCCGGCCCTATCATGAACTCGCTTGGAGCGCTTATTTCCCCCCGACTTTGGAGCGTATACTGATGAACAAATGCTTGATACGGTGCCCTTCTATGGAGATATTGCTCAAACTCTTGACACGGTGGTGAGTGACTCTGCATGTTTGGGCGATGTCCCACTCCTTAGTTTCTTCTCGATCGTCGCCTGCCATTCTAACTTTCTTACGTGGGCCAAATCCTTAATCGAGTACGGTTGGATTCCGCCAATCATCAACGGGAGAGGAAGCTGGTGGAAACTCTCCAACTTTAACTGCAGAACGAGAAGAGTCGTGTGCGCGAGCTAGAAATAAAACTCGCCGATGCTCAAGGTATGTTACAATTCTATAAACCTTAACTTAAGTTGATTGAGTTTACCGTGCCAGTATCCTGAGTCGGGTATCCTTCTTCTAGCCGAGATAGCTAGTATAGGTTTAGATGCTTCTTTGGAGTTTAGGATCATGAAGAGGAAGTGGGATATTAAAAAGGATTTAGTGGAGAATCTCTGTCAGCGAATGGCAAACAAAGATGGCAAACTAGATCGCCAAGTTGAGGAGATCGAAGAACTCGAAGGTGAACTAGAATGATATCGTCAGTTTGAGTATGACCCTGCAGAGATAGACAATTTATGGGCTCACTTGGGCTCTTCCCAACGCCTTGTTGCTGAGAAAACTTCTCTGGCCACGAATTTAGAGCAACGGGTAGACACTCTACAATTGCAGAACCGAGACCTTCATGAGGATCGCCGACGAATATTAAGGGATAAAGATGTGGTGGAGCGAGACAATATGGATCTACTGGGCAAAGTGGGCGAGTTTGAAAAGATGGTGGGTGAGCTAGAATAGAGTAGGTCGCAACTTTCAGTGCTTCAAGTATCACGCAATCATTTAATGGAGGAGTGGAGTGAACATAAGAAGTACTTCCCCAGTAATGAATTCAATGAACAATACTATAACGAGCTAACCATGAAATTGTCCAAGACCGAGGATGAGTTGTCCAAGTCAGTAGAGTCGCTTCAGTCAGTGTTACCAGCCCTTTCAGGTCTTGTTAGCGACGTGTTGATGCAGTTCCTTAGGTCTAGATTATTTTTTGTAGTTGTGAAATTTCTAAACCCTATTCAATGAATAATCCCGCGTTGTTGTGATCTTGTAGGCGAGCAGAAACGTTCTCACGAATTGGATCTGGAGGTCCGACGGTTGAAACAGGTCGAGGCCGAGTTAGGTTCGAAGCTGGCCGATGCCGAGGAAACTACTTTTCAGCTTACCCATCAACTTGAGGATGAACGCGTCGCCCATGCAGAGGAGATAGACGAGAAGGTTCGGTCGGGTATTGAGGAGTGGGCAGAGAATAAGAGGCGCGAGATCGCGCAAAAGAGGGCCGGCACTATTCCCCCCAAGGCTTGAATTCCCCTTTTGTAGTGCTGCGTCACTAAATCGCCCTTTGCCATGGGTTGTAAATCGCTTTGAACACTTCTCCCCTTTTTAATTCTGATACACTGCTTGTTTTTTTAAATGGGGGTGCTACGTCGCCGATGCTGTTTGTTTTACTTCTGTTAAACTTTTCGTTTCGTATGGTTGCATGACACTTTCCGCGCTTTCTTAATGGACGCATGACTCTATCGAATTAGCTTTTGTTTCTTATGTCATTCCTGCAATTATTGTTTATGTAAGTTAGTATTTTAACCTTTTCTTTCGAACACACCCAACAAGGAGGGTCATCGGGCCCAATGCCATGTCCCGATTGGGGTACCTCATCACTATCTCTTGGATTCAGTGGAAGGGTATCAATCAACCTAATTATAGGCTCGACTACCCCGAGCGGTTATCGATCAACCAATCTCGGGCAAGCGGTCACAGCCACTTGCGATGGGGGCGGCCTTTCAAATATAATTAGGCCACCTAGCTGAGAAGACCTCGTGTCTTAACAACCTGTGGAACTGGTTTCCAACCACCAGAACCCTTAGGATACCTCGACACTTGCACACTGCCACTGCCCCGAGTACGAATATCCAGGCGACTGTAAGGCACCTCGGCACTTCCACACTGTCTTTGCCCCGAGTACGAATGCCCATTCAAGTGTAAGTCACCTCGGCACTTCCACACTGGCTTTTCCCCGAGTATGAATGACCATTCGAGTGTAAGTCACCTCGGCACTTCCACACTGACTTTGCCCCGAGTACAAATGACCATTAGTCGCTCATGCCCTATTTCATACCCCTCACGGTTTCATAGAAGTATAATACAAGTATGCTCACCTTTTTATCGCACCTCCCTTCATGGGTGGTATAGCTTTAGATATTTGACGTTCCAGGGTTTGGGATCTTTTGTTTCATCGAGTCTCAGTAGCCGATACGATCCCTCACCTGCCTTAGATGCAATTATATACGGCCCGCCCCACTTTGGTGCTAACTTACCGCCCTTTTTGTCGCGCTCCTATTCGGCCAAAAACTTCAGCACTTGCTCTCCTGGTTGGAATTCTCTTGGGCGAACACGTTTGTTGTACTCTCGCTGTAACCTCCTTTGATAGTTTTCCATTTTTTGTAGCGCCATCTCTCGTGTCTCCTCCAAATCGTCTAGTTTTGCCAAAATTAGATCGGACGAGACGTTTCACCTCCAAGCTTCTGTCCTAGTAGTGGGGATCATTCCTTCCGTTGGTAAAATCGCCTCAGTTCGGTAAGTAAGCATGAATGGTGAGAACCCGGTAGCTTCCCTCCGTGTCGTCATGTATGCCCATACCACGTTGTATAGCTCCTCGCACCAGTTACCATATTCTCCATCCAACTTTTTCTCTATGTTTTCAGCGATTGTTTTGTTAGTGATCTCGGCATGCCCATTACTCTGGGGGTAAATGAGAGTAGCCTTACTTTTCCTGATGTTGTACGTATTGAACAAAAGGTCAATGTTTTCCCCTTGAAGCTGTTTCCCATTATCAGAGACGATAGATGCTGGGACCCCGAAGCGGCAAATGATATGTTCCCAGATAAAATTGAAAACATCTTTGTCTCATATGTGCCTTAGTGGAGCAGCCTCAACCCATTTAGTAAAGTAATCAGTAGCCACGATCAAGTATTTCCTATGCCCTGTTCCTACATGTAATGGGACGACAATGTCTACCCCCATTTGGAAAAGGTCCATGGGCTTTTCACAGAGTTTATGGGTACTCCTGGTGCCAGTATTTTCTTGACAAACCGTTGACATTCTTCACATGCTTTCGCCATTTCCTTCGCATCTTCGTTCATGTACATCCAAAAATAGCCCATTGTCTTTGCCTTGGCCGATAAGCTTCTCCCCGAGCTGTGGTTTCCAGCGGCTCCATAATGTAATTCATGCAAGATTATGTGGTCTTTTTCTTTACTTAAGCATCATAGGAGTGGCCCTAAGTAAGATTTCCTATATAAAATCCCCTCCCTTAGCTCGTAGGCGCCCGACTTACTTATGACTTTATTTATCTCGGGCCGACCCTTGGGTAGCTCGCTTGTTTCCAGATATTGGTGTATCGGCTTTCTCCAATCACCCTCTCTATATCGCTCGGCTGTGTTAATAGCCACATCGATCTGTACTTCCGATGTTTCTGGGATTGAGGGAGCGAGGAGCCTCATAACACGAATGCCCTCTATGCTCGGGTCTACCAGCTGTGAGGCGATGTATGATAGAGCGTCCGAGTGTCTGTTATCTTTTCGACAAACGTGGCAGAACTTAATATTCGGTATTTGGTTGATGTAAAATTGGGCGAGCTCCCAATACTTTTGCAATATGGGGTCTTACGTCTCATACTTGCCCATAATATGCCGAATCACCAATTGCGAATCACTAGTTAAGCGAACCTCCTGTAGCCCCATTTCCACAATTATCCGCAAGGCGTGGATTACCGCTTCGTACTTGGTAACATTGTTGGTTGCTTTAAATTCCATCATGAAAGAGTGTACTATCTTTCTTCCTTTAGGCGTGGTGAATACTAACCCGAGGCCCGATCCCTCTTTGTTTGACGCCCCATCGACGAAAACTTCCCACCGGGTAGGACTACCGGCTGCTAATAGGTCAGCAGGCTCTTCTCGTTCTTCCATCATCCCTGGTATATCTTCCACCTCGTCTTCATCACTAAGTGGGAAATCTTCTAGGAAGTCGGCCACTACTTGTCCTTTGATCACCGTCCTCGTCTCATACACAACATCATACTGTTTGATTAAGGCTCCCCATCAAGAGATTCTCCCTGATCGCCCTGCATTATCCAAAACTTCTTCGATAGGCGATTTGGTGAGCACCCGTATGCGATGAGCTTGAAATTATGTCCGGAGTTTAGAAGCGGAAAAAGCTAGGGCCAACACCATCTGTTCCATTCTAGTATAGTTTTTTTCAGCCGGGCTTAGAGTTTTACTAGTGAAATATACATGTTTCTCGGTGTTCCCCTCTGTCCTAACCAATATTGCACTAATGGCATATGGCGTAGCCCCTGGGTATAGGGTAAGGATCTCTGTCGGCTCGGGCCTCTGCAGAACCGGGAGGCTGTCTAGGTGTAACTTAATATTTTGAAAGGCATTTTCGCTAGCATCCGTCCATTGAAACTTCTCTCCTTTCTTCAGAATGTGATAAAAGGTTTTACATTTGTCCGATGACCGTGACACGAATCACCCCAACGCTGCTATACAACCATTTAGCTTCTGCACATCCTTAACTGTCGCGGGAGATGGCACCTCTAGGACAGCCCTAACTTTCTCTGGATCTGCTTCTATTCCTCTGGGGGTGATGATGTATCCTAGGAATTTCCCTGATGTGACCCAAAAGTCGCATTTGGCGGGATTAACCTTCATCTTGTGTTTCCTCATTATTTGAAATATCTCTCGAAGATCTCGGACGTGATCCTTAGCTCGGCGACTCTTGACTAACATTTCGTCCACGTAAACTTCTATGGTGTCGTGGATCTTGTCTTCGAACATATCTCCTACCAATCTTTGATATGTAGCACCAGCATTCCTAAGTCCGAATGGCATCTTGGTATAACAATACAACCCTCTTGGTGTGAAGAAGGAGGTATGCTCCTGATCCTCGGGTGCTAACGGTATTTGATTGTAGCCCATGTATCCATCCATTAATGTCATCGCCCCATACCCGACTATGGATTCTACTAGTTGGTATATGCTTGGGAGAGGAAAGCTGTCCTTCGGGCAGGCCTTGTTCAAGTCACTGAAATCAATACATATCCTAAATCCTTCTTTTTTCTTTGGTACCACGACCATATTAGATATCCACCGCGGGTAATGGTATTTTCTTATTATCCAAGATTCCCGCAACTTTTTTAGCTCGACCTCGACCGCTGCCTGTAACTCTGGTGCGATTCGCCTCATTTTTTGTCTAACGGGTCTGAACCTCAGATCAATCTTCAAATGGTGGCAACAGACCTCCGGGTCAATCCCCTCTAAATCGTACACTTCCCAAGCGAACGCGTCTAAGTTTTCCTTTAACACCGTCATGAGTTGACTTGCTTGTTCATCCGAGAGTAACATCCCGATCCTCACTATCCTTGGCTCCTCCACCGTCCCCAAATTTACTTCCCGAGTCGGCTCGACTGTCGAGAAATTAGATTTAGGTCCCTTGAATAGATCCGTCTCCTTTAATTTCTATAAAGGGTCTTGATCTTGGGTCTCGCATGCCATGACCGCTTGTGAAATAATCTCCTCCAGTTCTTCTGTAGCCTTGACTTCTTTGGATTTATTCTTCTCTCGCCTTTGTCGTGCTCGCCGATCTTCATTAATTTCGGCATCAACCTGCATGCATTGTCGTGTCGCTTGGGAGTCGCCCACAACTTTAGCTATTCCCTTGTAGGTAGGGAACCTTAATCTCTGATGATAGGCCGATTCCACCCCTATCCCAGCGATCCAAGGACGTCCGATAATCGCTTCAAAAGGCGAGGCGACATCGACCACACAAAAGGTGGTAAGAGTGTCGAGGTAACCCCCACCGTCAGAAACCCTCAGTGTTACCTCGCCCTTAGGGATGGTTACTGTGCCATTAAAACTGTAGATGCGATATGTTGAGGGGACGAGGATGTCGTCCGACATATCCATTCTCTTAAACGTGTCGTAGAACAGCACTTCGACTGAACTTCCACTATCCATGAGAATCCTTCTTACTCCCCACCTCTCAATTAATAACGTGATAAACAAGGGATCACTGTGTGCTTTCCCATTTGCTGGGACATCCTTGGCCGAGAACGAAATAGGTTGAATCATCCAAGGTTCCATTGGTAAGGTCTTAGCTACACCAAATATTTCTTTGACATTGCGGTCCCTCTTGTGAATCCTTGAAGTGATTACTGGTCTGAAATCATAGTCTTGCATAGTGGAGTGTAAAATAGTATTCACAAATTGAGTTGACATATCAATGCGAAATTGATGGACCGGCGCATCAGGTGTTGCTGTCGGCTGGGATGGACGTCGGACGAACTGTCTCAGGTACCCGTCTCGGATGAGGTGCTAGACGATATCCTTCACTTCTCGACAATTATTAGTGGAGTGGCCCCTATACTGATGGTACTGATAGTAGTCGGGGTGGCCCTTGGTTTCTTGGAACTGGACTCCCCTCGATACTGGGTAATTGATATCATTCCTCTTTTCGACTTAGTTGAATACTTCCTCCAAAGGAGAGTTTAAAGGGGTGTACGATCGGGCTTCATGCCTCGGCCTCTTCCCTTTGGCCACCCATTCTTTCTTCTCATGGCTTCTCGGTGGGGGGTCCGATCTCTTTTCGAGACGCCTAACAGGATCGTCCATAACTGCTTTAGCCTCTGCACCAGCTTCAGTACTAGCTTCTTGCACTCACTTATCTCTCGATTTGGCCTGGATTTCTTCAAGGGCGATAAAATGTTCTTGCATTCTTCGCATCTCCTTTAGGGTTTTTGGCTTTTCAGAAAACATAGCTACCCAGATGGGGTCCGATCTTCCCAGTGCATTTTCAAATCCAAAGATAGCTTGGTCCAATGGTACTTTTCCAATTTCAGTACACAACTTCCTCCATCTATCGGTCAAGGTTCTCAAGGGCTCGCTGAACCTCCGGGCGAGGGTGAATAGTTTGTTCATTCTTGGCCTAGGTCGGCTGTTGTGCATATAGGTTTCAAGAAAGGCCTCGACAAGTGTATCATAACCGTCAATCGATCCATGTGGAAGTGAATAAATCCAATCTCTCGCCTCGCCCTCCAAACTGGCTGGAAAGAATTTACACATGACTACCGTGTTGCTTTTCCATTGGATTAATGACATGGTATACATTTTTAGATGCTCGACCGCATCTCCTGTTCTTTCGAATCTAGAAGGAAATGTGGGTAAGGTACACTTAGGTGGGAACGGAATTTGTTCGAGTTCTTGAGAGAAAGGTGTCTTCTCGGCCTCGCTTATAATCTCTGCCAGTTTGTTCTTTTCGCTATTTCCTGATAGCTCCTTAATCTTTGCTTCCAACTCTTTGAGTTTAGCTTTTGTCGCCATTTCCTATCGCCCGCCCCTTCCTCGCCTTTCTTCATCAGTAGACGAGTCCTCGGGTGGTCCATATCATCGTGGTGAGGTGTGGGAGGTCGTCCGGACTGATTATGGTTGCTCGGTCCGGTCATAAATGGTGGTTGACTTGATCTACCGTGACAACCCGACGTTCCTCGGCTGGATGATCCCCTTGATCGGGTTCGCTTATTCCTTAACTGGTAATTCTCAAACTCTAGGGCGAGATTCCGTTGCTGGAGCTCTCTTAATGCCGCTTCTTGCCTTCTTTGACTTTCCAGAATGTCCAATAGTATCGGTTTTGTGCTTTCATGACTAGAATGCCCATTAGGGTGGTGTGGCCGAGAATGTAATGGTATCAATGTTGGTGGTGGGAGTAGTATCGGACCAGTTGCATGGACGGGTGTAGGGCCGACGTTGCTAGCTGCTGCTCGCCCCAACTGAATCTTCCTGAGGCGCTCTTGCTCCCTCCCTGAGGCTTCCTGGTACTCAGCTTGTTGCCTTGCTCTCTGTCTCTGGGATCATGCAGCAAGCGCTTCCTCATCGTACTCTGTATCTGAAGCTGTAAGTCCATCAACTTGGTTAACTCTCCTCTGGGCCAAGATAACCTGGTCCAAGGGTGGGGTGTCATCATTTCGCCCAAGATCCACTCCCTCATCAATAGTTGGCATGCCTCGTGCAGCTGCCCGAGATTACTCGAGTGGTGGTTGTAGACTGCTTTCTTGCCTCGGCCCCGTTACCCCTGCCTGCATGTTGTTGATAGTAGATGTATGATTCCTTAACGTCCTTCCCGTCCCTGAAGTTCTAGCCATCGGGCGTGTCGCGTAGTGAGCCGAGTATCGTCCCTACCTACGTCAGCAAATACAAAGAACGCCTTACTTTGACCTGATATTGTAAATAAACGTTCAACAAGATGAGATACACTCGACTGACACACAGGTTGCTGCTACGCCAGAGCCTATAGATGCAAAGTCTACTCCGGTTACCAAGTGGGTTTTGTCTTCTACCCTATTTACTCTACGTCGCTATCGCACCGTACGATGTCGCCTTCAGTACTTGACCACTGCATTTAAGATAGTTTGTCCCTCATTATATATGCTTCAAATCATTAAACTCATGCACGTGATGATTGAATGGTACGGCGCGTAAGTCCAAAATTTAAATTAAGTTTTTACTTTTGTTGTTTTCTCAATATCTTATCATGGTCGTCTTCCCTAAATCTTCTCCAAGAACTCTCCGATGACTAGTTAACATCGCCGGGCAAGAAACCTCAAGATCGTCATCTTGTTATTCAAAAAGACACCTTAGCTTTGACTTTTTGTTACTCCAAACACTCAAACTTTATATCATCGCAATAAAACAGCTTATCTACCGCTAAAACTCAATCAACCATCGAAAACAAGAAGTCATCATATCAGCAAACTTTCAACCTAGCTCCGAACCTGTGCTGTTAATCGCCGGTGAGCTTATGAAGACTTTCTGCTGATCAAACTGCTGGTGGGCGAAGAAACGAGAACTTTACCACACCTTGTGAAGACGCTGATACTGCTGTAACTTTGCATGTAAACTAAATGACTCAAAATAACAACAATTTCGGCCATCAGAGTTCATCCTAGCTTCAACTACAACACTTGAATGTGTATACAAGAGCTTTGGATTGTCTCTGAAAGCCTCCTAGGCAAGGTATCCGGAGATCTTAGTCGGATCCCCTTAGTCGGCGCCAGAATGTAGATGCATTTTACTACAAACTACATCCAAAGGATAGAAACTATCTACTCATGCAAGTGGAAGTAAGAACAATGATAATAGACACAAGGATATACGTGGTTCGGTATGATTACCTATGTCCACGGGGGTGAAAGGATGAATCTTATTATTTCAAGGGTTACAATGGTGTTGCTCTCCAAGTTGAAATCACTTACAAGATGGGCTAGTTCTCAATTCTCTCATTCCTTAATGTGATCTCAAGTCTCTCTCTCTCCGAAATTACCACATAACTCTCTTGGATACAAGTTCTTGTATTTATAGGAGAGGATACCTATATCCAAACTAGGGTGTTGATCACAACATATCTAACTTGAAGTCCTGTCGTCGGGCCTGCTTGCGTCGTCCCTTCTTCTGTAATTATGGCCAATGTTCTTTGATTCCTTTGTAGTCTCTCGTCCGAGCCGATCCATTCGGGTATTCTCTTGGTGCGATGTTGCCCTTCCAGTCTGTCTCCCATGCAGTTGGCCGATATGACACGTATCTTCTTATCCCTTTGACTACCGCTCCTCGTTTGACCCAATATGTCTCGTCTGTCAGCTTTGTCAGAGGCCTGGGGTCGAGTCTTGTCCGACAGCTGTAAAGTGATCATGCCCGATCTACGTGGATCCTTAAATCTCGCGCCTTCCAGCCTCTATCTTGTGCTTCTCGTCTATTTATGTTTGGGTACATCATAGCTTTGAGATGTTTCCACCTAGCCCCGTGGATAATCTACACCTACATCTATAATTCTTAACTGAAAATATCTTCCGTGTTTTGAAAGCTAGGTTTGCTATTATACATGTGTGAATTAGAAACCTCTGTGAGAGACATAAGTGAAACCGAATCTGCAACGAATTTCGTATCCCTAATACCTCTAAATCTTTGATTACATTTTCTTGTAAATTTGCTTGAATCAATTTGTTATTACTTTTTTAGTACAACAATCTCTGAAAATATTGAATCTGATTGGATAACTTTGATATTAATTAGTAGTAGTTTTCACACTCCTTGAGGGAACAAACCGTGTTTGCTATTGTGTGCTATTTTTGACACCGTGCGCTTGCGGTAAAACAAAGTTGGTCTACCGACCCATCAAGTTTTGGCGCTGCTGCCGGGGAGTGGTTTCAAAACACTCTTATTGATATCTTAAATTTTTTAGCCGTAGTTTCTGTACATAGTGTATTTTCGTTTTGATTTCCTTTTCATGTTTTTCTTTTAGAATTTTATTTTCAGGTACTCTTGGTGTGGCGATGACGTTTAATCGAGAAGATGAGTCTAGGCCTCTCGGAGAATACAGGTATGGGCCACATTATCAAGAGATCCGTAAACACAATCGTCTCAGGTATGAAAATACTTGTCAGCGTTACTATGAAACTGAGGATTATTCATATGAATACCCAAGTTACCATGGAACTGATTTGTCACACAAGGTAATACATGCTGAAATCTTCAACCAAAACATAGCTAGTTTGGAAAGACGATTAGAGTTGCTAGAAAAACAAAGATCATATGAAACTAATAATCTGGTTTATAGTAATTCGTGTTCCCTAAAATACTTTGATTATTCACACATGTACAAAAACCAATACAATGAGGATAATTATTTGTATGAGGTAGGTGAGCAATCTTTGAATTGGCAGAACAATGATGTTTTAGACAATAGAAATTTGAGCTTGGAAGATAGCTTAAGGTTGTATACATTAAAAGTTAGTCGAAAAACGTCTCAACTTCAACATATCACTTAAAAATCCTTATAAAACATTGAATATCAAGTAGGTCAAATGACTAGGAAGTTGGAGGAGTAACAGAGTTGGTTCCGGAACTAGTCTCAATCTAAATATAATTGTACTTCAGAGTATATTTATTATTCTTCTGAGGAAGAAACCGATGATGGTCAACTTGTAGAAATTTTGAGTGGAAGTGAGGATACCCAATATTTCCAAAGTTCAGATAACTATGATATAGATGAACCTGAGTATGTAGAATATGATATTGTTGAGTTTAACGACTCAGAGGAGTTAGATGTTTATAATGAGAAATCTTCTAATCGTTTGAGTAGTGAGATTTATACAAGTCACTTAGTTGAAGATGATAACAATATGGTTATTCATGATACTGTTGTTGCACTATGCACAACTTTTGCTGATTCATCTTGTGATTCTAAAAATGTTTTTATGAATGTTGAATAGATTGATACTGGTCAAGTAATTTGTAACGACAAACTTGAACCTTTATCTGTTTGTTTATTGCATTTTGATGGTTCTAAAGATCTCATTATACATAAAACTATTGATGCAGTGGGTCCATTTTTCGTTGATCCATCTAATACTTCTCTAGAAGCATATATAAATGTGGAACCAGTTAATATAGGGTAGATATAATAATGGGTGCTAATTTGATTTGGTGTTGAATTCGAGTTGGCGGTATTATGGGTCATAAAACGAACATAATTTGGGGGTTTTGTATATCAGATAATATTGACAGATTTGTTTCAACAAATCAAGCAGTGGGAGAAAAGATTAGGTTAATGGATGTGGTTCTCTATTATATCTTGGTTGATTGAGGAAATGGCGGTCTCGATTGATGGATTTTGAAGGTTTGTTTGGTGCCGATTCGGTGTAATTGAGGAATGGATTTGGGGTTCTCATCTGAAGAATAAATTGGGTATTGATTATAGTGTCAATTACTGAGATTTGAGATGTGAAGGAAGATGGAATCAAGCTCCGGATCTTACTAGTGGTGCGACACGGATATTTGGCCGATGCATGACAATAGCAGGAAAATAACTGGTAGTACGAGTAGTTAAAGTCTGGGGTTTTGAAAATGTGGGGGTACAACAACCAAACCCAACAATTCGTTTGGCAATCTGAGAGGACTTACTCTAATACACTTTCTAGAGAATCAACTAGACATTCAGACTCAATCTAGAGTAAAATATATCAAAGAGTTTTAATATCTTTGTTTCATAATGTAATCAGCAAATCAAACAGATAGAAATCCGCAAGCCTGATTATTATGTGAAACAACTTGAACGGTACCAAAGACCAATGTTCAAGTGTCAATCAATATAAATCAACAACCAAAGGTTGGATATTCTAATTGATTGATCTTAACGCATAGCCTATGATATTTCAATTATATAACAAAATATAATACGGAAAAGAAATAACACAGACTCCAGAATTTTGTTAACGAGGAAACCGCAAATGCAAAAAAAACCCGGGACCTAGTCTAGCTTAAACACCACATTGTATTAAGCCGCTACAGACACTAGCCTACTACCAATTAAATTCGGACTGGACTATAGTTGAACCCTAATCAATCTCACACTGATTCAAGGTAAAGTTGTGCTCCTTACGTCTCTGATCCCAACAAGATACTACGCACTTGATTCCGTTACATGATATCACCACAACCAAGAGTTGCTACAACCCAAAGTCGAAGACTTGATAAAAGAATCTGTCTCACACAGAAAAATCTATAAGAATAGATAAATCTGTCTCCCACAGAATTACCTATGGAATCAAGGTGAAGATGAACCAATTGATAAACTGGATTTATATTCCCGAAGAACAGCCTAGTATTATCAATCACCTCACAATAAACTTAATCAACTAGCGAAACAAGTTATTGTGGAATCACAAACGACGAGACGAAGGTGCTTGTGACTACTTTTATCTTGCTTATCGGAGAAATAAAATCTCGAGTCAATTATTCCAATTGTACTCAACACGATAGAAACAGCAAGATCAGATCACGCAACTAAAAGAGAATAGTTGGGTCTGACTTCACAATCTCAATGAAGTCTTCAAGTCGTTAACCTACAGGGTCTCGAGAAGAAACCTAAGGTTAAAGGAGAATCGACTCTAGTTATGTAACTACTAACACACATGAGGTGTGGGGATTAGGTTTCCCAGTTGCTTGAGTTCTCCCTTATATATTTTTCAAATTAGGGTTTGCAATCCAAGTTACCTTGGTAACTGAAAAAGCGGGGGTCTAACAACCACACCCAATATTTCGATTAGCAATCTGTATGGACAACTCCGAGTTGTTTTCTAGAGAATCAACTAGACTCAATCAATAGAAAATACTCAAGGAGTTATTATCTCAATCTCTCAATTTGATTTACTCAAGCAAATATGATTCGCGAGTCTTAACCAAAGAGAGATAACTTGGATGGTACCAAAGACCAATATCCAAGTGTCAATCAATTTAAATCAACAACCAATAAGGTCGGATATTCTAATTGATTGAACAACGCATAACCTGTATTATTTCAATTATATAACAAAATATAATGCGAAAAACAAATAACACAAACATCAGAATTTTGTTAACGAGGAAACCGCATATGCAGAAAAACCCCGGGACCTAGTCCAGATTAAACATACATTGTATTAAGCCGCTACAGACACTAGCCTACTCCAAATTAACTTCGGCCTGGACTGTAGTTGAACCCAAATCAATCTCACACTGATCCAAGGTATAGTTATGCTCCTACGCCTCTAATCCCAGCAGGATACTGAGCACTTGATTCCCTTAGCTGATCTCATCCACAACCAAGAGTTGCTATGACCCAAAGTCGAAGACTTTAATAAACAAATCTGTCTCACACAGAAAAGTCTACAAGATAGATAAATTTGTCTCCCACGAAAAAAACTATGAGTTTTGTTCCGTATTTTGATAAATCAAGGTGAACAAGAACCAATCAATTAAACCAGACTTATATTCCCGAAGAACAACTCAGTTTTATCGATCACCTCACTATAAACTTAATCGACGCAGCGAAGAAAATTATTGAGGAATCACAAGCGATGAGACAAAGATGTTTGTGATTAATTTTATATCTTTCCTATCGGAGATAGAAATATCAAGCCAATTATTACAATTGTACTCGTACTATATAAACAACAAGATCAGATCACACAACTACAAGAAAAGTTGTATCGGTCTGGCTTCACAATCCCAATGGAGTCTTTAAGTCGTTAATCTGGTTTTAGAAGAAGAAAACCAAAGGTTAAAGGAGAATCGACTCTAGCTTAGCTGATATAGGACATCCGTTAGATTTGGATTAGTATTTTTCTTATTTTAATTAATTTAGAGTAGTATTTCTTATTTTTAGAATTACTTATTTTTAGGAGTTAATTAGTTCTAGAATATTATTTATTTTAGGGATTTCTTATTTTTCAAGTTTGAGTCTTATTTTAGGAATATGAGTTTTTATTGTCTTCTCTATAAATAAGGGACAAGTCTTTTGTATTAGAACATTATTATTATCATCAATATTGAGATTTCTCAACTATTCTTCTACTTTTACGATCAAAATTATTTATTCACGCTTCCGTTCTGCATTAAGTGGCATCTAGAGCTTCGGCTTACGGTCCTCTTATTCTTTTCTTCTAAATTTTCTTTACCCTTTCGTCACCTTTACTTCGAGATCTCCGCATCTCTTCTTCTAAACCCTATTATCCTTTTATTTTTCGTTTACCAAAAAAAAAAAAAAAATCGTCTGTTAGCTGTTTCACCAAACCCTCTCTACCACGTCCATCACGTTCTTCTGTCCACTACCTCAATCGTAAAACATCTATTGCACTTCTTTCCTTCCCTTGCTTTCCTCGATCTCCATAACAATTAATTTAGGTCCACTGCCCATCAAACCAAACCAAGACCACTAAATCCACTAAGCCCATCCAATAAACCAAGCCCACCGGTCAATCTACAAACAATTTCATCGTCCACTTATATATACCACGTCCATACTTCACCCTCGTAACCATTCACGATCAATACTAAGTTTGAAGATTTTTATCATGTTTAATTTCGACGACGTATTTCGTGAAATTGCCGAATTACACGAGGCAAGTTTTCAATATATCGCAAAAGCAAAGCTTATTTTGGAACAAATAGATTGGTCACAGTTCGATACCCTTCATGAGGTTACTCCTTCAACAATACATGTTCCGACGCCAATACTATCTTCACCGGTAATAGAATCACCATCAATAGCTTCTTTACAGGTTTTGAAAGTTAGTCAAGTTGAAGTACCAGTTGTTCCTATTGTTGGAGGTCAAAAACCAATCACAAAGATGTCTTCTAATCTAACGTACTCCGGGAAAATTACCATGAAAGATATACCGTGCAACATCGACGACAGTTTTAGTGTTAAACGATCTATTACGTTGTGCTACACTTTACTTTCATTGATGTACTCAAAGTATATTATTTTTTGGACGGGTCGTTTACAATATTTGGTGAACTCGAAGACGACTTCCTTTCAAGATGGCGGGCCTGATGTAGCACATGTTCTTCAGTACTTTCTCAATTCGAGACGAATTCTTTTCAAAATGGCGGGCCTGATGTAGGACATCTGTTAGATTTAGGATTAGTATTTTTAGCAAACTAGTATCACACAGAATGTGTGGGGATTAGGTTTCCCAGTTGCTAGAGTTCTCCCTTATATAATCTTTCAAATCAGGGTTTGCAATCAATGTTAGCTTAGTAACAAAGCATTCAATATTCACCGTTAGATGAAAACCTGATTAGATACAAGCTAATATCTCTCAACCGTTAGATCGAAAACTTAGCTTGCCATACACACATGTACTTGAAGATTTTGGGTTTGTGTAACCGTACCAAAACGTGTACAATAGTTGGTTCAATATTAGTCAACCAAATGGTTAGCCAAATGATAACTTTCATATCAACCATATTCTTCTTCACCATTACTAGTCCAAATGACTCAAATGAACTAGTTAGAGAATTGTTCAATTGCTATGAGATCTCATGTACTACACAAGACACAATTGAAGAAAAAACGATGTGATTCACTCGAATCGATTTATGAACTATAAAGCCACGGTTTGCAAAATCATTCCTTAGTTAATTAAGATAAGTTCACGAAAATCGTTTTTAGACATAACCACTCAAGTTCGCGGACTCAAGTTAACCGGTTGGAGTTCACAATCTCTAGTAGAAATTCTCGGGTTCGAGAACTTCCGTCAGTTCGCGGACTGAAACCTAGCTACAACTCCAGAAGAAATTCTTGATTTCGAGAACTACACACGTTCGCTGACTGAGTTCGCGGCTCAAGTTCCGGTTTCACTTGATCAACAAAGTTCGCAAACTTCGGTTCAAGTGCTAAGGACTTATACATATATGTGTTACCACAACAATATTTATATCCCCCAATGGTTATATTGTCTAAACTCTCATTTCAATCATTGAAACATTCTCAAAGGGCGTTATATAGTTGATATTCACAAACTATTTTTCGTCAGAGCGATTCCAAAAATAATTAAAACGTAACATGACTTTCGTCACTAGGTAAAGATGAACTTGGATAAAGCGAAAGCTTTACCAACACATATTTCGAGAAATAGATAAGAGAGAAATACTCAGCTCGAAATATCGCATGTGTATATTCTTAGTCTATATAGTAATACGACTTTTGTCTCAAGATAGGAGATAAAGTAGATAAACTTTTGAGTGATAGATAAGTTCAAGTCTCCGCATACATTTTAGTCAATGAAGATCCACTGGTTCCTTGAGTAGTCCTTCGTATTGTATGATGATTTCCATGGAGTTCTTGAGCTCAGCTACACTTTCTATCCTAGTCCGAGACCTTACCTATAGTAGACTAGAAATCAAGACTTTATAGTTTTGATCACTAACATTGACAAACATGCTTGATATAGCAACGCATGCGAGTTCGACCGAGCAATGCTCTAACAGTAACAAAACATCCAATAATCACCGTTAGATGAAAAACCTGATTCAACCAAGCTAATATCTTTCAACCGTTAGATCGAACTTAGCTTGTTACACAAAATGAAATGCACCCTCATTTAGGTTTATGTAGCCGTACCTAAACGTGTACACCATGTTGGTTCACAAATAGTTAACCGAGGTTAGCCATATGATTACTCTCATATCAACCTTATTCATCTTAACCATGACTAGTTCAAATGACTCAAATGAAACTAGTTAATGAGTTGTTCAATTGCTACATTCTCATGAATTATACAAGAACACAATTGAAGCAAAATCGGTTTGATTCACTTGAATCAATCATGAACATTATAGCCACGGTTTGCAAAGATAGCATTCCTTAAGATTTAAATATTTAAGTTCATGAACATACCGATTTGATAAAATAACCAACTTAAGTATGCGTACTTAAGCAACCGGATTTTGAATTTGTTAAGTTTCCAAACTCAACAGAAATTCTCAGTTCGAAAACTTCCTTAAGTATGCGTACCCGTACGCATACTTAAGGTAACTAGTTTAGGAATTTGTAATTCCCAAGCCCAGCAGATATTTTCGGTTCGAAAACTTTCGCCAGTATGCTGATAAACACATAAATACTACATTTTATACCCATATTTATATCAGCTAGGACTCAATATTTTGACTAATGATATTATTTTAGTGCTTTTGTAGAAAGTACATACGAATCCTATCATCCGTTGAATATATGGATAACTGGGAGCTAAAATGGCGTTTGCAACGACAATCGCCAATATCGCTCAGAACACCCAAAGGAGACAGCTCAGTTAAGTAGTTTTGCCTACTAGTGCTTGGGTACATTTCTCTGCCAGAAATTGAAACAAAGAACAGTTTTTCTTTGTTAAAGCACATGAAGCCCATTAGAGCTAAAAGGAAAGTCGGACGTGGCTGCTTGTGCACCTCATCTCTTGGTGACAGTTCTTAAGCATTAACGTCAAACGGAGATGGAGTTCAAGCCATGCTCTAAAAATCAGAAGTAGCAGTGAAGGTGTTGTTATGGTCAAGCTAGTGATGGCAGGAAACAGGTCAAGTAATGGAAACTGGTTGCTTCCGGTGAAGAGTTTTATGAGTAATTGGCTGGGCCCCTGCAACCAATGATGACAAGATGTAGAAGCCTGAAGTTATGGTTTTTAGCAGGCGAAGAAAGCTGTGAGGAGGAGCGAAGAAAGCAGTAAGGATGCATTCCCTTTACGCACAAAAATTGCACTTTAGCTGGTCGATACAATGCCTGAAAGACGAAGTCTTAAGGGTCAGAAAATAAGAAGTTTGTGGCTCAATGATGTGTTCGATAATGATTGTATGTCTGGTGTTGGCTGAACTTGTTTTCTGTGGATCGAAATGTAAGTTGTTAGGGAGTGTTAATGGCATGGATTCGATCGCAGACGAAGATTAAAGAAGGAATTAAGCTTCCATTGAATCATGTGTTGTTAAACACCCAGCTGCCAGTGATGGTAGTATGATCGGTGAATGAAGGAGAAGGTGTATTCTGTCTTGCATGAGTTTGTATGGGGTTTGTTGTCGATGAAATTTGGGTGAAGAAATTTAGGCGGTGACCTGAGTTGAGAAGTGAGTTGGCTGTTTGATCGAATGGAGATGGCTGCAGTCAGTGAAGTGGAGATGGTTTTGAGCTAATATTGGTGTTGGCCGATGATCATTCGAAGGAGATATGTGAGTTAATTGAGATGTTGGTTGTTGCATCAACAACAGCGCGCGAGTAGAATTGCAGTTGGCACCGATAGATGGATTAGTTGCTGTTTGATTGGTGAGAATGGAGCGGCTGGTGGATTTCTGCTCGAGGGACATAATATGGAGCTGTGGTCGTGAGATAATGGATGAAATACAATCTGAAGTTGATCGATGGAGTTGGAATGAAGTTGGTTAGGGAGTAGAGAACTGGTTTTGTATTTCCATTGGTTTGAGTCGTGCAGTCGATGGAGGAGCTAGTGGCATGTACTGAAAGAAGAAAGGTCTGAGAATGGATGTTTATGCGAAGACATTTGGAGACGAGGTATATAAACTGTCAAAACTGGAAATGAAGTTGAGATGCTACTGCGGTTAAAGATGATGATCGGTAGCCGAGATTTAGGGGTGCAGTGACCGGGAGAGGAAAAAAGAGAAGAGTTTGTTGCTGTGTATAGAATTTGAATGGTGATGAAGCTGTTATGGGTAGGTTCTGCCGGTGAAGGGAACTGCTCAATGGTCTGGATATACAAGTTGGTGCTGGGATTAGACGAAGTTGGAGCTAGTATTGGACCGGTGAACTGGGCCTTTGGCAATTTTGCTAGGGCTAAAAATTAGATTCACAACACAATATAAACGAACACAGAAAAAAAGAGAAGGGGGCCGACAGGCGGCTACACAGTGCCGCAACAAGAGAATAGGGTTTGAAGTTTTCAGTTCGATTTCGTGTTTTTTTTTTTTTAATGACGCGAAAAGGGCAAATTCAATTAAAAAACAAAGATGTCACCAAGAGTGACACCAAAGTTACAAAAAAAAGAAAAAAAGAAAAAAGAAAAAGGAAATGAAAACAAGCTCACTAAGGAGCAACAAACAACCT
Source organism: Papaver bracteatum (assembly GCA_023529315.1). Lineage (NCBI taxonomy): Eukaryota > Viridiplantae > Streptophyta > Magnoliopsida > Ranunculales > Papaveraceae > Papaver > Papaver bracteatum. The sequence continues at coordinate 1,142,763 of JAJJWX010005418.1, read as the reverse complement.
CCAAACAAGAAGGTCAAAACACAAGCTCTAACAAGAACCGCCTAAAACCAGCAAAAAGAAACCCATGCAATCACTCTTCAAAATCCACATTTTCATCTTGAAACGAGCATTTGACTGCATCAATTTGGTCATCATAGTCAGAATTAGAGTCGAAATCTCCCATACCATCAGTATCCTCGATTTTCGTTTTTGGCTTTGCTAGTTTTGATTCTAAATATGTTTTTGGCTTTTGAGAAAGCCATGTCTAGCTAGAGCCATATTAGGGTTTAGGTAGAAACCAATTTTATTGTGAAAACTCTACATTTATATTTATATATATGCTTAATAATGATTTGATTGATTAGTAGTTTTTCTTCATATAGCTTGGTATTTAATTGCTCATGTAATTTTCTTGATTATTTTTGCTTTTCAATTGATATGGCGTGCTTGGGTTAAATTCTTTGTCGTGATATGCTTTAGGATTGATAGGTAATGCTTTTGAATCACTACCCATGAAGCGAAGAAAACTATAGCGGAGAAACAATATTTGAAAATGCATGAAATATATTTTTAAAGATTAGTAGAGTTTGCATAATTAATTGGTGGAAACCGAAAATCCTAATAACTCATTCCCTATCTTGGTTACGTTTTTATTATTTATTATTTCATTTCGTCCCGAACATTTTAAAAATCATTAAGCATCATCTTGTCGATTACTTTGTTTTTGGTATTAGTTGGTAGGGTATTTCACACTCCTCGTGGGAACGACCTGTACTTGCCATTGTCTACTAGTTAGACGTTGTGCACTTGCAATATTATTATTGTAGGTTTCCCACCTATCATATGCGTACGGGTACGCATACTTATCTTGTATCCTTCACCAATTTCGTATATACACATATGCATACACTTGGCTCCCGGTCTATGGATTTATACACTAATGTGCGAACACACTATATATGCTTATATCCAAAGATGGTTACATTATCAACTCTACATTCCAATCATTGAAACACTCTTCTATAATGACAATAGCCGTTTTCACACACTATTAGAATCAAAGCAATTTTCAAGTTATTGAAATGTCAACATGACTTTTGTCATGGGTAAAGATGAACATGGATAAAGCGAAAGCTTGTCAACACATATTTCGAGAAATATGTAAGCGAGATATACTCAGCTCGAAATCTCAAATGTGTATAGTAGAAAACTATATCGTAATACGACTTATGTCTCAATATAGGAGATAGAGTAGAAATATACTTTCCATGTGTTAGATGAGTTCAGGTCTCCACCTTTTGTCGAAAAAGTTCCACAAGCTCCCCTTAGTAGTTTTTCGTCTTCAAATAATGAACGCCGATAAATCTAAGCTCAGCTACACTATCTATGTCCTAGTCCGAGACATCTATAAATTGGCTATAAATCAAGACTTATAGTTTTGATCACTAACATTGACAAACATGCTTGAGGTAACGCATGCGAGTTCGACCGAGAAATGCTCTAACAATCTCCCCCTTTGTCAATTTTAGTGACAAAACTATCAATACATATGGATTACAAAATACATAAAAATTGTAGCTTCTCATCCACATGCTTGATCTCCTTGGAATCTTCAACATGACTCGAAATCTTCGTCACTTCCAAGTACTCAAATGATTCCAAAGGTTGTAAGTTTAGCACCATCGTTAGTTGAAGATCTGTAGATATAACAATGAGAAAACAAATGCTCTTAATCATTGTTATACATTGTCATAGTATTATTACACAGCATCAAATTTCAATTGTATTACAACTTTGACAATAACACTATGGTGATATGCATCACTCCCCCTTAGTCAATACTTCATCTCAACATGAAAACCACTCCCCCTTACATAATGATCCGTAAACCATATGTATTTATAGTGTAAACTACACGTTAATTCTCCCCCTTTTTTTCAAAAAAATTGGCAAAGATACGAAAATTAGTGGGATCCTAATGAAATTTCCACGGAGATACTTCATGACCAAAGGTGTATTAACATACCAACAAATTTAGATGCAATCATATATCCGAAGCTAAATGCATTCATCAAGGAGTTTATAAAGATACAAGATAACCCCTATAATATTCCACAGCCGCACTCCCCACAAAGATATGGTAATTAAGCACAAGTTCAAAAGAACTCTCCCCCATAAAATGTCATTCCCGAAAGAACAACAAAGGCGACCTTGCTTTTACAAGAAAAAAAATGATTTCTTTGAAAAAACCAAATCACATGTAAACATGAATTTGTATCCAAATATATTCAATTGAATTAACCACAAGAGAACCCATGACTAATTCAATCGAAATGCACAACTAAATTAATCACAAGAAAACTCATAATTAATTTAATCGGAATACACAACCAAATTAACCACAACATGATCAATTCAATTGGCCATGCTCGACATAAGCGAAATTACGGAGCAACAACTAGAATAACCACAAGAGAATGATTAATTTAGTTGGTCATGCTCAAACAAAATAAAACTTATGGAGCAACACAGTATATGCACAAAAATGTGGATCGGAGAAGACCAATATTGCGGAATAAACAACGATTCATTATATTTTCCATCACTATTTGCACAATGACATAATAGACTTAATCCTTGTAAACAAAAGTTCATCCTTTCTACCATCAAATAATGACGTAAAAGGCTTTAACTTTTGTAATGTCAAAAGTTCATTCTATCTTCTATCAATACTTTCATACCGACATAATAGAGATAACTTTTGAACAAGTATGGGACAGTCACAGGTTCACGGACGTAAACAACATATCCTATAACAATTTGCAATATACCAAATCATAAAGATTAAAATTGCAAAAATCATCTTCCAAAAACTTAGAATTTAAACAAATAAATCTAAAAACATGAAGATGAAAATTGTTTAGACAGCTATGTGTACTCACAATAATGACTATTCCAAACTGATCGGTGTTTAAAAACACCTCTCCAAGTATGAATTGGTTATGCTTTCTTAGCTAGTTTTCTTGCGAAATTTTATTATTAGCTTTCTTTTATATTTTATGGGAATTTTGGAGCTTATTCCCAAAAAGAACAAGAAATCGTCCAATTTGTCACAAAAGAGGCAGACTTGTCATTGCATGGAAAGCTACTACGAGCAGTCGCGTGGGCATATCGGACGCTCGAAACTCGTGTCAGATAATGAACTTAATGGGTTAGAGGTACCGAGTCTGTTGTCTACAACATGGGATTAACATGGGCTATATGGTTCACATACATTTGCTGGAAAAAAGTGTAAACTCTAAATAATGGAGTTCACATCAAGGGTAGCGCACATGTGTGCTGGAGGAAGAAATGTATAGGCAAAAACCAAATTTTTGAGCAGAGAGTGAAGGCCAAATGCCGAAGTTCCCTGTTGCTGCTCCAAGACTCAGTTATCGTCATTGCTAGCCACAGTTCGATGCTGATCTGCCAAGGAATTGGTGGACTATTCTACAAGGATTTGAGCTCATTTCAAAGGAAAGCCGAGTCTGTACGAGTATGGAGATTGAATAAATGGAGCAGATTATAAATGTCTGAATGGTTTTGGAATTATGGGTTTGTGTTGAATGTGATTGTTGCAAGGAAGGAGTTATGTGGAATGATTTTAGGATCAGCAGCAGGTTCATAGCTGTAATAACAACAAACTTCACACAACATGCTTGACTAAACGCCCGACTGAATGACCTGTTCTGCTCTATTTTGGTACAACAACTAGTCATGGTTCGATGGTGGTACACAAGGGTTGGTCGGCTATGGCTAGGACACGATTCAAAGTTTAGGAGAGACACGGAAGGATCATTAAGGTCGTGTTTGGGAACTGTGATATCCCAACCTAGGTTGGGTTATCACCAAAAAAACGATTGAAAAGTGTTTGTTTACATCTTATTTCAGGTTGGGATAGGGATAGATAATCCATCCTTGGTTTTAGGAGGCCAAAAAGTTGGGTTTATGGTATTCCCCTGAAAACCTGTTCTCCCCATTTCCCAACCTAGGATAGAGCCACAAACTCCACGGATTAGATATTTTTAAGAGTATTTTGGCATTTACTCATACTAGTTTACCTCATATCTGATATACTTACGCAAGTTGAGTTAAAAATGATCAATCTCAAGGTTAATCCACTGTTGGATTGAGTGTCAAACAAACACAAATTGAGTTAATCTAAGACTGGATATGATTTTAGACAAACAACACTACAACTGATCACTATCAAGGTCATCATAAATCAAATTAAGATACACTACCCTGGGCTATGTTATCCCATTTTCAAGCTCCCAAACAGACCCTAAGAGTTTGATTTGGATTTGGGTTTAGCTTGACCGGGAAAATAGGTCATTGGAGCCTGTTGTTGCCATTAACATATGAGATGAACGGAAGAAAATGAAAATGGCAGCAATGCCAGCGAGAAGATGACAGTGACGCTGTGATACTTAGGGATGGAAGAACTTTGTTGTGCTGAGAAGACCGAGGGAGAAACTCGAGTTTGGAGTAACGTCGGTGACGAAAGATAATCAGAGCTATGGACTGATCTTGGCAAAAGTGGAGATGTATGATTTAGAGGGATCAGAGATGGATCGATATGGAGTTCGTTGATTGAAAATGGAGAAGAAAGAGTTGGAGCTGTTGACTGTCTCAGTGGAGCACAAGAAGATTATGTAGAGAATATGCAATTGTTGGGAATATATGTTTTAAAAACATTATTGATTTCCAAAAGTTTAGTGTCTCATTTAAATGTTTTTAATGTGACAATTATTCTCTCTCTTAAATAATAAATTTATTTTGTATTAATGCCAAAAACCGTTTATGGGTTAATGATGCTCATTAACATCTTAATAATATCTTTCATTTAATCCCATATTTATTCTTGGATATTAAAAATAAAATGAGAATTTCATTATATTAAGTGTGGTTGAAACTTTTTCTATTGAGAGAGAGCTTTTCATTCTATGGCTTTTTGAGTTTTAAAGAAAAATGGATTATTCTAAAGAGTTTCTGACCAAGAATGAAGTTTAGAAGTTTTACATCCTCTCACAGTGCAAGAGTGATTGTGTAGGAGATTGATCTCGGTTGTTTTATCCTGGGGACGACGCGACAACGACGAACTGCTTGCACAATTTTAGGCAGAGTCGCGAAACGTCTTAAAGAAAGCGACCTAGTCCGCGACTCAGCCATAACATTGTTTTGTTTGGTTTTTTGTGATTGTTTTTGCAGGCATAATTCATCAATTGTTCCAACAATTTTAAGACGTTTATTCTTCCATACATATCGAAAGAAAAACGATTGCTGAAACGCGATAAGTATCATTGTTAATTTTGTTTATTGAATTATTAATGGTATAATTTTTCTTTAATGACTTTATATGATGCTTGGAGATTTTTTTAGGTAACTTGATACCTAAGAGTTAATTTTATGTTATTGACTAGGATTGTAAAATGGTTGATATCTTTTCATGAATTTTTAGCATAGAAAAATATTGTTGAAGATACATGAACGTTTTTTGACATGTTATAGAGTTTTATGCGCATCTCTTTAACGAAAACGAATTGGGTCTTGAAATTTTAACCGCGTATATTAGACATCATGAGGATTATCCTTATAAAATTCCAGAAGTTTTGGAGCCCGAAAATACTTTTAAAGTATTTTATAAAACTGCACAATGTATCTGAAGAAAAAAAAATTGATGGGCAGAAATTTAATCTTGATTGAATTCATTTTTCATAATCTTTGATTAGATAACTTGAAGTTGTATTCACAAAACTTGTAGATCAGGAACTTGTCTAAAACCCATTTTAAAATTTTCCATTTGGATTTTAATTTTGAGAGATGTGGTGATTTCAAAATCGTTGTGTATGTTTGCCTAAAATATGAGTCGTTATACTTGAGCATAGAGATTAGAGATGTAAGAAATTACATTAAAAATTATGTTTTAATTCTAGGACTTGATACTCTTGTTTTAGTGATGAAAAAGAAGATTATTGTTAGCAATCAAAGTAGTGCACCACTTATGTTTGATAATATGCTTACCATAAAGTTATATGATGTTATAACTATATAACCTTGAATCTTCTTCGTTTGACAATTAAGAGAAACTTGAAGTACTATATTTTAGTTGATTTTCAAGTAATTATGTAAGTGCATACCTTACTTATTTTTTGGTTTCAAATGCTCACATGTACATGATTGTGACATGTTAAAATTCACTTACTTGAGCAAGTTTTTATTCTCCAATGAAATAAAAATTGCGGGAGATTAATTGATGTGTGGAGCAATGGGGTTGCTGATTTCTTTGTTGGTGCATAAAGAATGGACAATGGTTTCAAACCAATTGAGCTTTAAAAGCAATTGAGGTATGTTTGATGAAATATTTGTAGTTATTGTAGTGATCAAATAATGGCATTCTAAATTGAATAAATTGATTGTTCAATCTTAGAATAAATTTTAGGGAAAGAAGATGTTGAGAATTATTGTGTATGACAATAAACACGTGACTCATATAAGTTTGGAAATTACGAGATAAAATTTGATACGAAACCAAAACCGAAGTAATGAGAAACCTAGTCAAAACAAATGTGAATATCAACTCTCACAAAAAAAAATGAACATAATATTGATTATGAAGTTATTTGCTATTCTTGCATAGCATTGCAAGGATCTCAAATGGTATTAACAACGCTAATCAAGCTAAGTTAATGTGTATTGTGGATACGGTGAGAGGTTGGTATATATTGGTATTTTATACCATGTTTGTTTTGATAGGTTATGGTTCAAAAGTTTAACCAAATTGTTTGAAAGAAAGTGGTGTTGAGTTATACTCACATCCCTAGGATTCTCAGTATTGGTATGGTTTCAAAGATTACTTCGGGTAGAACTATCTTATAAAGGATGTTCATACTTTTGAAATGAGAAAGAGTCTAATTTCTTCCTATCTTGTTTTAACAAGATTGAAATTAGAAAATTTTGGAATTTGATCATTGTGGTACTACAAATGTTATGTTATGTGTGAAATGGTTAAACATAATATATCAATCATACCATAATGTGACTTGAATTTCGAATATTTGAAATATGAGTTTTGTCATGCTTTTAAGAAATCTATGAGTTGGTGATGATTATGAGCATATTATATTTTCTTATAAACTTGGTGATTTTTTTTTTTTTTTGAGTAACATGTATGTAATCTTACCTAACTCATAAAAGCATGTACATTTTCAAATCTTATGTAACTTGCAATGATATTGGATGAAATAAAGTATTTGAGAATTTTATAAAGACGCTTCGAGTAACTTGTCTTGATATCAAATATGATTTTTGAGTAGTGAATTAGGCAATGTTGCCTTCAAGAAAATTGTTTGAATTTTTTCTCTATATATTGTGCAAAACATTTTGGGTTTAGATCATTGGTTTATTAGTTTTTTCACAATTTTTGGGATCTTTGGATATTGTTTTGAAACTCTTGTTTGAGTAAAAAAAACATAGTGGGGGTTCCATACCCTATATTTTAACACCTTTGATTTAAAATAGAGGAACTAGAAAAATGAAGATGAACTATCCCAAAAAAGCATATTTACAGTGAGACTAAAATCTAGTCATGAATATTTTGTTGCTTATAATTTGAAAGATAACTTCTCATTGAAAGTAACTTTGTTCTTAAAAAAAAATTAATCTTTGGAAAAATAAATTTGTGAGTCTATTGTTTTTAGACAAGCAAACAGAAAATCGTTGACACTTGCATTCATGTCGCTAAATTAACTTACGTGCATGTTTTATTGATATTGTTTCTACGATGTATGATTTGTAATAGTCATAAGTAGAAATATATATTTTTTGTAAGTTAAAGATGAGAATCTATGTAAACCAAGCATGGAAAACTATGTAGTTTTTACAGTAAAAGAAATTATATAAGTTAGATATGATACATTTGTACTCTGAAAATAACTTTAAAAACAATTAAAATAATTGTTGACTTGATTCATTTGAATGATTTCAGAATTAATGAAAGTGAAATGCACAATACTCTTTGTTTTGTATGCATAAGTGATTTGTTGAAATTTTAATTCTAACTTAAAGGATGAAAATGAAATTGTGAACGTGCTTAGTTTACTATTTGACATGAAAGATTTGAGTGAAGATGGTGTATGTTTTTGAAATAAGTTTTTATTTATTTCTTTTGATCTATTTCATTTCCATGAAAATAGAATTTAAAAAAAAAAGATAAAAATATATATAGTCTGAATGTAAACTAGTTTTCACTCATTTGGTTTAGTGCCAATGCTTTTGAGATTTTGTGTGATTGCACTAGACATGAGTATGGTAGCTCAGTATGTTTCTTTGCTACGTGATTGACTATGTATAAGTATTTTTTTTGTAGTGGGGGTTTAATATATTACTTCCGCAGTAGGGGTTTTATATTCAGATTTACCAATCCTAGTATGGGAAAATTGGTAAAATTTTGAGAAGGTTATGAAGTGTTTCAAACACGGCTTACACCTAGAAATGCACTATCTAAATGGTTACCGCAATCCTTTAAAGATATTGCGAAGCTGATTGGACATCCTTTCATATGAATCCTCTAAGGGATGGAGCGATTTGATCCTCTAATATATAGAGGAAAAGACATATTAATCCAATGTGATAGTACCGTGGCTATTGCAAGAATTGAGAACGTAACGACAACGATAAGAGTTGATATTATGAGAATGGATTATATAGTATCTGAAAAGAGTTTTCGTTAGTCCTTTGACGAAAGGATTGATAAGAAGATATAAATACATCTTAGGGATGAGGTTGATACCCATTGAGATTGAGTCATCTGTGATGGATACCCAACCTAGAAATAGGTTCAAAGGGACTATACGAAGTCATAGATGATAGAATCATTGAGATTGAGTTATATTTATGATACGATTACCAACCTATAACCCAAGGTCTCAAAAGTAGGTTCAAAAGGGTAACCCTTAACTATGGAGTGAGATCTCAAAATATAGGTTCAAATGGGACACCAAGTCATAGATAATATAAAGATGCTATAATCATGCTTTGAAGAATTCATCCCACGACATGATATCCTGAAGCGAGTAGAGGTTGAGTTTACTTTTTACTTTTTAAACTCTTAATGATGTTTATATCTCTATTTAGAGTGGGGTACTTTTAGGAGTACTCTTGATAAACTCACCTATGTGAATGTGAAAGTGTGGCCGCTTTCTATGAGAATATGGGCAATTCTCTAGATCATTCATTAAAACTGGGATACAAGCACAGGGCCATAATGTGCTGGCTTTAGACTTTACACGGGTATAGTCGTGTGTGTTAAGCAATATTTTTATCTCCTAGAGTTCAAGACTTATGTTCACTCTATGGTTAGATTTCAAGAGAGCCTATTAATTAACACTACGTAAAGGTTCAAGTCGCGAGACACCTTTGCTTATGCACAACTTTGTACGTTCTTGCTCAATGTTTTAAAAAACATAAGTGGGGGATTGTTGGGAATATATGTTTTAAAAACATTATTGATTTCCAAAAATTTAGTGTCTCATTTAAATGTTTTTAATCTGACAATTATTCTCTCTCTTAAATAATAAATTTATTTGTGTTAATGCCAAAAACCGTTTTTGTTGAATGGGTTAATGATGCTCATTAACATCTTAATAATGTCTTTCATTTAATCCCATATTTATTCTTGGATATTAAAATAAAATCATAATTTTATTATATTAAGTGTGGTTGAAACTTTTTCTATTGAGAGAGAGCTTTCATTCTATGGCTTTTTGAGTTTTAAAGAAAAATGGATTTTTTGTGAGAAAGAAAAACAAGTGTGTGATCATACTTGATTTTTCTAAAGATCTTATGGGCAAGAATGAAGTGTAGAAGTTTCACATCCTCTCACCGTGCAAGAGCGATTGTGTAAGAGATTGATCTCGGCTGCTTTATCCTGGGGACGACGTGACAACGACGAACTGCTTGCACAATTTTGGGCAGAGCCGAGAAACATCTTAAAGAAAGCGACCTAGTCCGCGGCTCAGCCATAACATTGTTTTGTTTGATTTTTTGTGATTGTTTTTGCAGGCATAATTCAGCAATTATTCCAACAGCAATTATGAAGATGGCTGATCGGTGATGGGTATTGATGTCATAGTTGCAGCTGGTAGGAACGGACAAAGATTGGAAGTGACGAGACTGAACGATTATTGTTAGTTATGATGATTGGAACTGTGAGAAGATGATCGATTGAGTAACTCCTAGTGAGATGAATTTGGTTGCTTCCATTGTCAGCGACAGATGGTGGAGGTGCTAGAAGACTCGGGTCGTGATTAAAATCAAGTTAAACAGCTCAGAGATGTTGCTGTCATGATCAAGGGTTGAGGTTTGATGAAAGATGAGGACTGTATTGGTCTCGAGTTTTTGATACCATGACTGGTGGAGAAGCTTTAGATTACCAATGAGTAATGTAGGTTGGGTCCGACGGGTAATGAAGATGGAGATGGTAGAGTGGTTTCTGCTCGAGTTTGGTTTGATGTGACCAGAGATGACGTTAATGGTTCTGGTGATGGGTTTAGTTGCTATGATTAGTGGTGGTTGGTTGTAACTTGAGTAATGGAATAAAACCGGGTAAAGAGAGTTGTTATTGCGATGGCGTGATGGTCACTATTTTGATGTTGGTCGAGTTGAGGTGTGACTGATGGTTGACTGGAAAAGTAAGGAGAGATTGTGCTGTCAGTTTTGACAGACTGACAAGCCATTGACGGTTAATTAAGGAGTTGGGCTGGTTTTCCCCAGTTTGACGCAAGCCCATGTGGATGGTTCTCTCGATTCTTTTTCCAGCCAAGACTTTGGACGTGACTTATTTTGGAAATTTGGCCAGATTTTGGCAATACACTTCATCCGGAGTTTGATGCACGGGACACATTTCTTAAGGAGGTGCTCTCTCCTATTTTAGCTAGGTTTCCTAGTTTTCTTCAAGAATAGGTTACAAAACTATATATATATATATATGGAAGCTTAGATACAATTTGATATCTTCTTTTCACTATTTTTCTTCCCCTAAGGGGGGAGAACTATCTCTTTTCTATATTCTTTTATTGTTTAGGATGAATTCGAAGTTCTAATTGTGAAGCTCAATTATTTACAAGTTTATTTCAAGTTTTAAAGTTAATCATTGTGGATTTTTTTAAGTATATTGAAGGTTTATGATTGATTCTTAGATTGGTTTGGGTGACCAACTAAATTAGTCTATTAATCATTCTAATGCTAGTAGAGAGTTGAGTCGATCCGTAATTATCGCTTACCTCCTACACAAGTAGAAATCACAAGACCTTGCGGAGGGATTCTGTGGAGCAATTGCGAGTAGAGACAACACCAGTAAGTGGACCGAGCGTACCGAGTTTAACTGCTGGGATCAAACCAAAATTCATAAATCTTAATGCGTTCAGGGAATTACATCTTGTAAGTGAACCTCTATGTGGTTGTTTTGAATAGAATCTGATAGTCGAGTGCTTCCGTATCCGTTGATACAAGGAGTTTTGGGGATAGCTAAGCGTACTTGCTTTCCTATGGTTGGTGACAATTGATTCTAACAAGATATAAATGGGTACAATGTTCAGTTAACAGTTAGTAACGGCGAAGGATTTCTTCATCATCTTTATATTATTATTCTTTTTATCCTTCTTTTATATTTTTGCTAATTTATAAAACATATCGATTGCATTACTCTTCGTGATAACGATCCTTACTACCACTTTATTACTTGTTAATTAGTGGGAAACATCTTATTATTTTGTTGAGTAAACGACGCTCATCAAAATTGGCATCGTTGCCTGGGAGTAATTGCTAATTGTTTGTTATTTGTTTTGGCTTAAAGGTTTTGTGGGTATATCTCTCGTAAACCCTCACTAGACTATAACTCGTCCACTAGGGACACATAAGGGTTTAAAGGCTTGTCACACATGCTAAGTTTGATCGTATCCTCGACGAAATGGAGTTGTATTTTACTTTTATTTTGTTTTGTTTTGTTTGCTCGAGGACTAGCAAAGTCTAAGTGTGGGGGAATTTGATCGCTGTTTAAAAACACCTCTCTAAGTATCAATTGGTTATGCTTTCTTAGCTAGTTTTCTTGCGAAATTGTATTATTAGCTTTCTTTTATATTTTATGGGAATTTTGGATAACATATCAATTGCATTACTCTTCGTGGGAACGATCCTTACTACCACTTTATTACTTGTTAATTAGTGGGAAACATCTTATTATTTTGTTGAGTAAACGACGCTCATCACAAACCCTAGTTATTCTTCTAAAAAACATGAAAATGAAGATTTACTAGACATAATCCAAGTTCTTTGAGAACCTCATACCTTACAATGAATCCATCATAGAAGGTATCACTGATTTCCTTTACTCTCTTGACCGTAGACACTCCATGTTCGTGAGTTAGAACACAAACCTTATGGTCAACCACCCTAGTAAGTTGTCTAGCCTTGACACTGTCCATGATGAGCTTCTTCTTATTCGACCGTATAAAAAAAAAATTGATTATCAAGGATTTTGGGCTGACCATTTAAGAGTTGGTTTATTTGCAGTTGAAGATTTGAAAACTCGACCTTTGAATCGTTCTGAAAACAAGTTAGATCTTTGACAGAGTCGTCAATGCAGGAGTTGTGTTCCTTCCTATCAAGCATTTTCTTTAGAACCAACTATTGAATTGAATCACGTCCTTGAGTGTCTTCCTCCATATCAAGATGCACAATCTCTTGAAATTTTGCAGAGTTCTCCATATAATTTTTTTTAAGGGATGGAATAACACAATATAGAGAGTGTATATGTGTTTGTAAACATGGGAACATAACTCTTGTTATGGTAACCCTATGAACTCACTAGAGTAGGACACGAACGTTCGTAGACCGTTAGCATAAAAAATACAAACAAAACTAAGATATTATACAATATACTTGAGCATTCCTCAATTACCATCCTTGCATCTCCCAATCTAGGTACAAGGATGAAGGTACCTGAAATCAGGTGGTAGAGTGAGAAGTAATCCCATTACGATTATTGAGGAAGGAATTGTAAACATCATATGAATGTATGGATTTTGTACTCTTTGCCTTTCTTCGGTTTATTTTCATCCCAGACGAGTAGGATACAACCCGTTTAACATATCCGTCAGAAGGATTTCTAAGGACAAAATCTAGGACCTCTTGAGATTGGTTCAAGAGGTCGGGATTTAGAGAAATCCATTTCCTAGAATTAGATTTACCAGACCCATTATTATAAACACAGGGAATGTGTTCCTTAATACCATTAAGATGAACTTGTAACCTGTGATGATTTTTTGAAGAGATATTATTTTTATAAGAGTTATGGTTTTCTGTGGGCGAGAACCTTACAGTAGATGTCGTCAGACGATCTACTCCATTGAAAGTAGAAAGAACTGATTTATGGAAAACAGAAATCTGTTTCTTTCTAGCAAATCAATGAAGAGCATAATGATTTTTTTCCCACAGAAGGAACATCATCGTGGATTTGAGACCTGATTTCTTTTCCCCATAACTTCTTCTGGCACATGCACACTTTGCAAGTGATTCATAGTAGGTAATTCCTTAGAGGTTTTTTTTTTTCACGCTAGGTATAGTTTTGAGACTATCAAAAGAAGGTGATGACTTATTCATCATGATAGAGTTTTTTCTTTTTCAAGGAGTTACACTGATCATGGGCATATCGAAGTGCAGCAACAAGTTTCTCTTTTTCCATACGAAAACTGTTGATTTCTGATGAATGATCCTTGACTAAACGTTCTTCTCTAATTGAGTCTTTTTTAACAGTATCTTCAAGCATACTAATCTTTTCACGATGTAGAGTAGTTTCTTGAACCATTTTTTCGATATTGTTAGAGAGAGATTCAATGAAGCTGTAGAGTTCACGTTCCCTTTCAAGGGTTTTCTCAAACTCATCAATAAGCAGATCATTTTTTTCTTCAAGAGTCATAATTTTAGAAACTTGAAAATCAATGATTTCAGTAAACTTTTTTAACGATCTGGTGAGTTCCATTTCGGATTATGACACGATCTCACAGATCTTGTTTTTCCCTCGGGATTAGGAAGAATCTATTAAGGAGTTATCCTTTGAGGAAAACCCAATATTTTTGGTGTAATCGGAACCTTTGGAAGACATACCAATATGCGTTATCTTGAGAGATACTTTTTGGGTCCTCTAAACACAGATTGCTACAAACATAGACTTATGAGGTATTTAATGTGTTTGCCTGCTCTGATACCAATTGAAAATGCGGGGGTACAACAACCACACCCAATAATTCGTTTGGAAATCTGAGAGGACTTACTCCAATACACTTTCTAGCGAATCAACTTGACAGTCAGACTCAATCTAGAGTAAAGTATATCAAAGAGTTTTAATATCTCTATTTCATAATGTAATCAGCAAATCAAACAGATAAAAATCTGCGAGCCTGATTATTATGTGAAACAACTTGAACGGTACCAAAGACCAATGTTCAAGTGTCAATCAATATAAATAAACAACCAAAGGTTGGGTATTCTAATTGATTGATATTAACGCACAAGCTGTGATATTTCAATTATATAACAAAATATAATGTGGAAAATAAATAACATAGACATCAGAATTTTGTTAACGAGGAAACCGCAAATGCAGAAAAACCCCAGGACTTAGTCCAGTTTGAACACCACACTGTATTAAGCCGCTGCACACACTATCCTACTACCAATTAACTTCGGATTGGACTATAGTTGAACCCTAATGAGAGACATATTATGTGTCTAATATGACCTTAATTGTATGTATTGTTAGTGCTTGATTTTTGTATTTATTGTGGCTTTTTATGTGTTTGTGGAGAAATAAGCTTTTGTGGAGAAAATTGCTCGATTTGGACCTCCGGAGACACCCAGAGGACACCTGCTATTCGGACCCCTCATTTGGATAAGCGTCACCTCATTTACTAAGGGGCACCCACCTGTTGTTCGCATCCAACATTTGGTTAAGGGGTGCTCATCTTCTTTATTTGAAAAATCAGTTTTTGCGGGAAACTGTATGCAGCGCCTGGCAGATTTTGGATATGAATTTGCAGCTCATCTAGGGAGATTTAATTGCATATTTGTATTGGACTGGAATCTAATCTACGAAAAAGGGTTGGTAAATACATTTGGATCGATTACAATGGGCTGAATAATCAGGTTAAAGTGAAACAGAGAGGAAGGTTATCACAGGATATTGTTGGTTCCAAATATGGAAGTTACACGGAGATTTTCAAGGGTTTTAGGGTCAGATTGTGTTGTTACCTTATTGAAAAGAATAATGATGTCTTTTAGAGCAAAGAAAAGGGATTGAAATCTTCTTATACTCGGTATTATCCAAAACAGGGAATAATTGGTTATCGAAGGAAACATGTGAAGAAACTTGGCCCTGTTATGGAAGTTACGTGTTTTACTTTCTTGTATATGCCTAAATGGAGAGCTTGGATACAATCAGAAGATTCGTACAGAGATAAAAGAAGGAAGAAATCCCATGGTATGACAAGAAAGAAGATGGACATATTTTGGGAATTTTGTTGGATTAAAAGGGACCTGTGGAGTATAAATAAGGTGTTGAGGTCGAGTGTTGGTGGTGTCGAGACTTTGAGGTTGAGCATAGGAGGCGTTGGAGCCGTAGGAGAAGTTGCATGGAATCTTCTCTACTGGTGAAGAAGAAGACGAGCTGAAGAACATTGGACAGACGAGAACAGTCGCAGAGGCGGTCTTATTCAAACAACACACATAAGTATCGATGTTCAACAATAATAGATCACATATATCATAAGCTTGTCGTCTTTTTTTGTAACAGTTCAACACCCGTTGTAAGAGCTGTTTGTAACGTCACTACAACATTGCAAATTGTCTGCTTTATTAGTTTTCTCTTGTTTTTCACCTATCTGAGATATGAACAACTATTTTGAGCACGTGAATAATATGAAGAGCTAAACCCCAATAATGGGATGACAGAGGAAGCCATATTTCATACGTGTGGTAATTATGTTTAATTCTTTCATCACTTTTTGCATGGATTATTAATTGTTTTATGGTTTTTATTGAATGGTTGTGATTTCAATTGATGGGTTATACTTAGGTTAAGTCTTTTGATATCCCATGCTTTAGATTTACAATCATTGCTTTTTAAAAATCTACCTTCGCAAACAAACAGAGTCAATATTCTATTTTAGCTATAATTATCTAGAATTAATATATGAATCGCATGAATGAATTTTTTGGTGGAATCCTGAGTTCCAGTCTCTCGTAACATTGTTATCATCTTTTACAATTTTTCTAAGTGAAATCAAAATTAAGTCGAAAATCAAAATCTCTACAAGTCTTTAACGAACCACTTTTCTTACTACTGTAAAAACCACATCAATTTTTGGCTCCACCGACGCAGACTTGTATTTATGTTTCAGGTTTTAGATTTATTAATTTTTTTTAGATTTTGTGTTCTCTTTTACGCCTTTGGTTTTCCTTTGATTCTTTTCAGATTTGAAGCGAAGCTATAAGGAAACAAAAATTGATGTAAAGGGAAAACATAGTCAAAGAAGGAAAGAAAAGAGGGGTCCAAAAGGAGTGAAGAAGATTTTGTATATATTTGGATTTTATTTCTTTCTATTTTTTGGAAATTGTAGTATTGTTTGTTGTATTTTTGTAATTTTTATTTTTATTTTTGGACACTTTTTGGACTTTATTTTTGGACTTGGACATTATTTTTAAAACCCTAAGGAAGGGTTAAAAATTAAATAAAACTGTTTTCAGGGAAGGACGATAGTTACGATACTGTCTCGGCCCCTCGGGTTCGTACACTGACATAGGAGTCGGTGGCCTGAGTTGACTTCAAGGGTTCATCGCCCGTTTGGTATGGGAGGTAAGACTCTTTCCACCCATTAATCCCCTGTCAATGGGTTTATTTTGTATTGAAAGCACGTGCATACATCAATTGCATCGTCAGACACCGATTTATAGGAAAACACATGGTTTAGTACGGTGAACCCTCTGGGCATTATCATCCGAAACACCACAAGCCTTAGCCTTGTACCTTTGACCAGTCTTTGACTATAGGTATATTCTGCTAAAGGTAACCGGAGCCAACCCAATTTTAGTCGACCCTGCATTTGTACGTGCACAAAAGAATGTCGAACTGGTATTACAATAGCCAATACAATGAATATCCTACTGATTTTCAAAATGGACATTACAACTTTGACCATAGTGTGAATAGTGGTTGGAAGCATCCCCCTTTTCAAGGTTATGGTTCAGACCATGGTGATCCCAATTACTATTCGCACACCCATCAATCATATGAGCAAAACAATTCGTCTATTTCTCTAAAAAAGGATTTCAAGAATCATTCCTTATTTATGAAGGAAACCTTTAATATTCCGGGAGAGTCCCCAGAGAAGTCAACTAGGATGTCTCTAGGAGAGGCTCTCAAGCAAGTTACTGAGAATACAAATAGGATTGTGGAAAAACTTGCTTAAGATAGTCTTAATTTCCAATATAGTGTTTCTTCCGATAATACCCTTGAAAATGAGGATAATTATTTGCATAATCAAGGTGATGAGGTTAGAATTGGTAACACTACATGTTTAGATGAGGTTCAACCATTTTCATGCTATTATAATGGTGATTATGATGAGGATAGTGTTGATGAAGAATTTGAAATATGTAGGCACAGTGGTCAGGAATTTGCTACTCCAATTGAGCTTTATAATGATAATGTTATTTCTAGTTTAAATCCAAATAATTTTAATAATTATTCACCTATTCAAAAGGATGAGGATTTGACTAGAGATACCCCCATTTTAGACGATGTAGTATTTCCTTTTGATTACGAAGCCGATAATGGTTTAGAGGAACGAGTTTATTATGAGAATACTATTTTAGAGTCTAGGGATTTATAAACAATAGTCTAAGACAAAGAAGATAAACTCGTAGAGCTTTTAAATATGAGTGAGGATGCATCACCTGAGTATAACCTACAAGAAGCAATTGACCATTTTCAGGATTCTGATGATCTAAAAATTAGGGAAACTGTAGCTAGTCTATCTAGACACACCCAAAATTCTAAGTTTGGGGTGATTATCATTCTCCATGTGTCTTACCTTTAGCTCTTATAGAGATCCCTCACTTGGGACTTGACATATGTGCCTCAACCATTTTAAAAGTTTATCTTCATATACGTTTTCTTGAACCTACTGATGTCTATAAAGAAGTTCAGTTTTTAGAAACCCATCCGCTGGTTGATGTGGTTTACCCGGGCTATGATACCCATATTGACTTTGTTTTCCCACCAAATATTTTTCTTCCAAATGTGGGAACGTTTGTATTTGAAATGTGTCAATTATTAAGTTCTGAGACTAAACCTAATTATTTTAGGAAAATAAAATTGATACATTTTCTTAAGAATGACCACCACTCTCATTATGGTCAACCGTGGAAGTTAAATCTGATTGACTTATAGGATCCTCAATTATTCAGGTTATTATTGTGTGCTTCTAAATTTTTCTAGACCTTAGAACCTGATATTTCGGATCTTACTTATGAAGAGGTTCATCCCATGAAAATATTTTATTTAGACCCATTCATAGAACCTGAACCTAAACCACAACTAGATATAGTTGTCTTAAACAGGAAACTAGGCAAGGGTGTGCTATGTTTATTCTTGGTTTGTTGCAGTTTCCTTTTATCTGTGTTAAACTTTTTGATGCAGATGATCCATGGTTTTTTCGGTTATTGCTTTATGATATGAGGTGATTAATTATTTCTTATGTCTGGCTGAAGATGTTAAACTTAGCACTTCTTGGGAGGTAACCCATGCTCATGCAACACGGTAATATATTTCCTTAACTCTTTTGCTTCAAATGGTAACAGTTTCTCCTTGTTCATGCTTTTAATTTCATCTTTGGAACATTGAGGACAATGTTAGATTTAAGTTTGGGGGTATGGGTGAAACTTTTTTGTTGCATTATTAAACTCCAAAGCCTAGAAATTTATGCCTATTAAGGACGACACTAACCAATCTAAGTGGATGGAAGCATCTTGGTTGTAGGAGTTGAGGAACCAATATGAGTAGATGGAAACATAAAAGCACGGAGCTCAGGTGTTAGAAATAACATGGTAGTTTCTCCCTATCTCGTTGAGTCCTTTTCACCTTCTATTTTTATTTTGTTTTCTTTAAAATATGTTTCTCTGAGTGATTAGGTGGGGCTCACGATTCAAGTTGTTACCACTACTAGGGTGAAATAGAGTGACTGAGATTCAAAAAAAAAAAAAGACCAGACCAGATCAATCGGAATAAATATTAACACTTGGATAGAAATATGTGTGTTCTCCCTGTCTCCTTCGCCTAAACAAGTGTGGAACGCAGGATCCACGGGAATTACCATGTAATCTGCTAACAAGAAACATGCGCTTGGATCCGCAAGATCTAATCATGTTGTTAGTTACTACTACTAATAATAATAATAAAAATAAACGTTGGAGAGAGAGACTCCGGCGACCATACATGCGATTGAAAACCTGTATAGATTATTTTATGCATTATATTCCAGCAGAAATCACTACACTCAACTCCGCTCAAACCCTAATCCTCCTACACACCGGATGATATACTTTTCACCCTATCTTGTTCAGTTTCGTACCATATTCATCGATTTTCAGAGAACGGTTAGGATAGTTATTTTCTTCATTATGCGATAATGTCGCGCACAAGATCACGATCACAAGCATCACCATCACACGCGCCTGTGAGTTCGCATGCAATACAAGCAGATTCTTCTTCTGGGTCATTGGTTAATAAAAAACAATTAACATATAATGCCAATGACTCTGACGATGATTCATACTGTCATTGTCCTTTTAAACAGTATGAAAGTTGCCTGGACGGTGTTGGTGGAAGAGGTTATGCCAAAACATCCATTATTAGACATATACATGATAAGCATTACCGCTTCTCTAGGAACATATCCATCTGCAAGGATAGAATTTGTACAGATTTAAGGGTTTACACTGCTTGGGAGAGGATGCTACGAAACCTACAAATGTGGCTGTATGTTCCATGCATGCAATGCTATTCTTGGAAGCGTCCATGTAGAGACCACGCTGGTGGTGTTATCAATGGATCATTTAATGGCAGAGGGGCTGACTTCCTGATATATTGAGTGGATAAACCCACCTCACCAAGTTCTGCGATTCCACAAACCTCCGCACGTACTGGTGAATTCTCTAGCAATACGATGCAGGAAGAAAAGGTCTCGGGATTGAATGTGGAGATGCTTAACCTGGTTTTCTAGAAGAAAATAACAACAATATCAAGTATTCCTCTGCAATGTAGACTCACCTTCTCTAGATCTTTAAAATCTAACCTTGACAGAGTCCTAAACAATCCCAAAGATCTCGGTGCATGGATGCAGTTGCTTCTACTACCAACTTGCACACTCAATTTGTACTTCCCCAAAAATGTTGCAGAGGAGAGATCTGGTGCACGGAAAAGACTGCAAACTTCCTCAATAAATAATGCACTTGCCAGATGGAGGGAACCACAAGGTTGCGTCACTTTGGTGCAACAGATTTTGCAACTACATAGTGAAACTCAAAAAGAAAGGCAACGGTGCAAAAAGAAATAGAAAACGAATGCTGAAGCGTGCAAGAAGAAACTTAGCCAGGGACACTATACCGCAGCCATCAGGATTTTATCATATAATGGGGTAGCACCTAATACTCCAGACACCCTACACGAACTACAACAGAAACATCCCAGTGCATCCCCTCCTACTATTCCTTCAGGCAACGCTACAGCCGCACCTGTTATCGTAGACAGTAAATCAGTTTTAGAAGCCATTAGGATCTTCCCAAAGGGAACATCTTGCGGCAAAGACAATCTTCGCGGTCAACACTTATTGGATGCTTTAAGTGGTCAGGCAGCATCAGTTTCTGAAGAACTACTTACTTCAATGGCAGGGGTGATAAATTTATGGCTCTTTGGAGAGTGTCCTACTGTTCTTGAGAAATATATTGCCAGTTCCCCTCTAACTCCTTTACTTAAGCCATATGGAGGTCTACGCCTAACAGCCGTCGGGAAAATTTGGCGCAAACTTTGCTCAAAGATCGCTGCAAAGTCAGTAGGCGGGGACATGGCTAATTACTTGGGTGATCACAAATTTGGTGTTGGGATTCCCTGTGGTGGTGAAAGCATTCTCCACGCGGCAAACCGGCTACTAGAACTAAAAGGTACACAACATAATATTACCATGTTGGTAGTGGATTTTTCGAACGCGTTTAATCTAATGAACAAGACAACCCTACTTGAAGAGGTAAGAGCTAAATGTCAGAGTATATCCCGATGGGTTGAGTTCTGCTATGCTCAACCTGCTCGATTATACTATAAAGAATCGATCTTATCATCAGCACAGGGTATCCAACAGGGGGACCCACTTGGTTCACTTCTCTTTGCACTAGTTTTACATCCCTTAGTCCGTAAAATTGCTTCACAATGTTCTCTAGATATGCATGCATGGTATGTAGATGACGGGACTATTATAGGAGATATGCTGGAAGTTTCAAAAGCTCTTAAGATCAAACAACAAGATGGTGCAGCAAAAGGCTTGCATTTAAATATCAGGAAATCTGAAATTTACAGGCCATCTACAGACCCGATGAGCCTTTTGACTGATATCTTCCCAGCTTCTATAGGCAGGCCTTCTAATGGCGTCAAGCTACTAGGAGGGATGGTCAGTCTTGAGGATCAGTTTTGCATCAACTTAGTTATGACCAAGGAGGATAAAATAAAACACTTAATGAATTCTGTAAGGCAGTTGAAGGACCCTCAGAGCGAGATCTTACTTCTCTGCAACTACACCGGTGTCTCAAAGTTGTACTTCACGATGCATACCACCACTCCCCGAGTCTTACAGGAAGAAACAACACACTACGACCACCATTTGATGTAATACCTCCAGCACCTAATCACAGGTGACGGAGCTGGGCTTGGCCCTCTTCAACAAAGACTTGTCATGTTGCCAATTAAAGATGGAGGATTCGGTATTTATACAATGCATGACACAAGTCAATACTGTTACCTAGCATCTATTACTCAGATGCAACACTTGCAGAACACTATTCCGAGGTCCATTAAAAACTCTGCACCAAGCCAAAATTATCAGTATGCTCTCAAAAAATTCTTGCAAGCTTGTGGTCTCTCTTCTTTCAACGTCAACTCTACTGCCCCTCATCCTATGAAAGCATTGGCAGCATTGTTTTTTGATAATGTTAAGAAGGAGATCCAAACTACACATACTTTTTCAGAGAGGGACGCTATATTATGGCAATGTAACAAACGTGAACATGCTATGTATTTTTTTAAAGGCTATCCTAATTCCTGGCCTTAACCAAACACTAGGTCCGCAGCAGTTTCATGCAGTTTTCCAGTACCGGTTAGGCATACCATTATTTCCTGAAGATACTACATGTTCATGCTGTAGTCGTGTTATGGATGTTTTCAGAGATCATGTAGTTCATTGCGCAAGCGAAGTAGGCCTTAAATTCAGAACAATTTGGTGAGAGATGTTATTCTTGACATTTGTTATAGAGCCGGCGTAGCGGCTAGGAAAGAAGTCTCCGTGGGACTCTTATCTGCGACTGATACTGCTCTTAAACCTACGGATATTTTCATATATAATTGGGAGAACGGAATAGACACGTGCTTCGATGTTACATGAGTTTCGCCATTCTCGGGTGGAGGGATTCATAACTTCACCCCATGTCATGTTATCTCTGCCGCAGTTGCTCATAAACGAAACAAGTATTTGGACAAATGCTCGGCTCAAGGATATCAATTTTTTCCCTTGGCATTCTCAACTTTGGGTGAGCTTGGAGACGACTTTGTTCTTCTGCTGAAGAGACTGGAGAATTGTTTAACCAACTACGATGCTAATAACAAAGTAGGGGGTTTGCTTTTTCATAAGATAGGTTTGGCTATCCAAAAGGGTATTGGTGCACAGATTGTTTCCCGATTCCGACCCATTCATGTATAAATACTTCTATTTTGCTTTTCAATAAAATCCATGTGCGGCATCCTTTAGACGATGGCACCGTCATTGGTGACACTCTTGAAGTGTCTAAAGCACTCAACCTTATACAATCGGAGGGGCCATCTAGAGGGTTACATCTCAATGTGAATAAAACAGAAGTGTTCTGGCCGACAAGTGACCCTAGAAGCGTTATTCCAGGAGTTTTTCCTCACAATATTGGCAGACCAATTGGCGGCGTGAAACTGCTGGGAGGGCCGGTAAGCTTAGACTTGGAATTCTGTAGTAATATGGTGCTTAGCAGGGTCAATAAAACAGTTCAGTTGATGGATGCAATTAAAAAGCTTAAAGGCCCACATAGTGAGTTACTTTTGCTGCGTAATTGCTCTGGGGTATCTAAGTTGTACTTTACAATGAGAACTGATAGGTGTATAATACACCGTATTTTACTATCTATAGAGTTTATGCTTTCTTTGCTATTTTTCTTGTAAATTATGTACTTTACGCGTGTTTTTGAGTTATTAGGTACTTTGGAGTCATGCGGAAGAAAAGAAGAAGAAACTATCCAAATCGAGTTAAAAAAGGCTAAAAGGTCATTTCAGGGGAGAACACCATCTGGAGCCCAGCCACATGTTAAGGGGCAACTTGCTTTTGGAAGAATTATAAAAGGCAGCCAGCTATGGTTAAGGGGTTGTCATCTAGGGTATCCCTTATCATTTATCCAAGGGTGTAATTATCACTGGGTGTAATCATCCGACCCTAAAATCGAGAGACACTCATTCACTTGTTTGGTTTTCACCTGAAACTGAGAAAGAGGTAGGAAAAGGAGTGGCTGCTGCTACTCATTTTGGGAGATCGATATTCAGATAGTTCATGGAGAAAGAAATCTAAGAGATGAAGGATTATTCCATGGAGAAGAACAGTGACGGTCTGAGATTGATTAAAGATCTGAAACTGTCTGGTGTTAATGGGTTCTCGGTGGAAGATTAAGGTGAAGAACGAGATGGGTTTTTGCTGTTGGATTGAAGGTTCAAATCGGGAATTTGATGATGCCGATAGGTTTCTGAAACTGAGATTGAAGAATGGTTGTAGCTGATTCAAGACTAATTTTATTTATGAACAGAGAAGAAGAGATTGAAATTAGAATTAGGGTTTACTGTGAGAAAGGGGATCTGAGATTTACAGAAATTGGAAGATGGGTTCTGTTAATCAATTGAAGAACACATTGAGGAATTGAAACATGGATGAAGGTGTTGATGATTTGTGGTGTTACTATTACCACTGTGATTACCAAAAAAACAGGTGAAGATCAGTAATGGTTTATGGCTTGCTGCACTGGGAATGTGAATGAAATGTTGTAATGGGTTTGATGTTGTTGTGAGTTTGAAAAGAGAAGCAATGGGTTCTTGAGAGATTTACAGGAGAAATGGGAATGATGTTGTTGGTGGTCTGGAAGAGATGGAATGGCTAGGAGGTGGAACATTGAAGACCTATCACTCTTCGATCGACGGGGATGGAGTGTTGAAAGTGCAGCTGTGCTGCTATGGTTCTAATGGAGGTGCTGCTGTGATTGAAGCTTAAAATAGGTTGTGAAGTGAGCTGAAATACTGCAGTTGAAGCTACATAGATGTATGTTAGGCTTGTAACAGGAGAAGACCAAAAAGATCGGCCTGAAATTGGCCTGAGAAAGCCCTGAAACATAGGGAACTCTTCCTAATTCCCCCCTTCGGCGAGTTGAATCGTGCCGGTGAAGACCGATCCAGATGAGTCTGATTACCGATCCTTATCTCCGACCCAGCTCAGTGACTCAGCCGACTCAGATCTGACTAAGACAACTGATTGAGCTGACTCTCCCTTGACCGTTGACTAACGTTTGACTTTATTGACCGTTTACTTTAACGAAATCTTGACAGTATATTCTGTCAACATCGACAGAATGCAGGTGACCGACGGTGACGGATTCCGGTCAACTTCCGGCAGAAAACCCAGTTTTCGGCGACCAAAATTACAGATTTCTATGTGGATTCTTCTCATGTGTGTGAAGACTTGGGTTTTGAATTGGATGGAAACTTGGAAGATTTGGTGTATTGGACTTGAAATTGGAATTAGGCTCAAATTGGGAAAGTGGTGTTATTATGGAATGAGGATTCTTTTCCTACAAGGAAGTGAGAGCATTGAAGCTTATAAATAAAGGAGTTCTCTACAACTTTTGACACATCTACTTTGAAGAAGGAGTTAAAGTGCACAAGGATTGGAGGAAGGAGCAACCATCATCTTTTAAATAAGTTTTTCTTTCTTCTTTATTTATTATTATTATTGAGTGAACTCCAAACTATGAGTAGCTAATTTTCTTATTGATTGAGGATGAATTCCTAGTTCTTAACATATGATTTGAGTTTTTGTTTTCAATTCTATCTTGAATTTTTTCATATGATTATCGTTTGTTTTTACTAATATTAATGTTTATGATTGATTGATAGGTTGTTTAGAGTGCACGCTAAATTGATTTGTTAATTTGATCTAAAGCTAGTAAAAGTTAGGGAATACGTAATAGTTTCTTGACTCTTTACACAAGTAGAACACACAAGACCTTGTGGAGGGATTCCGTGGAGCAATTGTGTGTGAAAACAACACTAGAAAGTGGACCAAGCGAACCGAGTCTAACTACTAGTACTAAACCTAAGTTCATAAATCTTAATGCGTTCGGGGAATTACATCTTGTAAGTGAACCTCAAGGTGGTTCTTTTGAATAGAATCTGATAACTAAGCGAACCTGTTACTCAGTGAAATAAGGAATTTTGGGGTTAGCTAAGCGAACCTGCTATCCTACGGTTGGTGATAATATGTGACTAATAAAAAGTGGAAAAGAACATAACTTGAATCATTGTTTTGCAATGAAGAAGGATTCCTTGATCTAACTTCTCTTATTGATTTCAACTTACACTTTTGATTGCTTTATTTACTTTCTTTTGCTTTTAAAATCTAAAACCAAACCCCCCCCCCCCCTTTGTGACAATTTTACAAATAGAAATCTCTTGCTCCTCGTGGGAACAAACTTGACTACCATATATTACTTGTTAATTAGGTAGTAAAATATTAATTAATTTGTTGTGGTTACGACACGCATCAAATTTTGGCGTTGTTTCCGGGGAGCAGCGGACGATTTTAGTTGTATTTATTTTTCTTTTTGCTTTATTCTTCTTGCTTTGTTAGATTCTATACCGTATCTAACTTAGTTTTGTGAATCTTGTTTCAGGTACTATATCTTTGGTGAATGCTTAAAAAGGGAAGACCGAGTCCAATACGTCTTCGATCCGGCACTCAACTAAAGGATTTCATTCGAGAAGTTAATACTCCGCTTCCTCGTTCTACATCAAGTGAATTTGCAGATTCAGACATTATAGAAGAATCAATGGGTGATCGTACACTCAAGGACCTAGCTTCTCACAAGCTCGATACACAACAATGGTGTATCCAAACTAACTCAACCTTCGAGATCAAGCCGGGGTTGATTAGAGAATTACCAAAATTCCATGGCATGGTAAATGAAGACCCAAACAAACATCTTATGGACTTCAATACCATAGTCATAGCCATGCTTCCACCGGATACTAATGCGGATGGAGCGTTGTTAAAATCCGTTCTCTTTGGCGGGAAATTCTAAGGAATGGTTATATTATTTGCCTTCCGGAAGTATCACAACATGGAATGGGATGAAGAAACTTTTCCTCGAGAGATATTTTCCCACATCAAAAGCTACTCAAATTCGCAAGGAGATTTTTTGGATGAAGCAACATGTGGGAGAGTCATTATATGAATGTTGGGATCGGTACAAGATATTTGTGGCAAGTTGTCTGCACCATCAATTTAGTGACGCAATGATAATCCAATACTTCTATGAAGGTCTCCAAACAAGTGATAGATATCTTCTTGACACCGCTGGTGGTGGTGCCCTAGTGAACAAGACGGTGGCCGAAGCAAGAGAGTTGATTGAAAGTATGGCGGAAAACTCGGAACAATTCTATGCAAGAGGTGAACCAATGGTTAAGTTGGTGCATGAAGTTAGTGACTCATATTCACAATCCTCTCAACGGTTAAACAACATATAGAGGTTAGTGCAACGATTGGCAGCGGTAATTATTCCGGATGATGAAACCGAACAAGTAAATGCTTTATATCCAAATCAAAGGCCAAGATACGATCCATACTCAAATACTTACAATCCCGGTTGGAAGGATCATCCTAACTTTAGTTATGCAAACAAGCAAGCGGAATCTCCTAATCCATATGTGCAACAAGGTGGATTCCAACAATCACGTTTCCAACCTCAACAACAACAATTCTAACCACAACAAGTCAAGGAGCAAGATTCTTCGAATGATGAAAATTTGAATGTGATAATGCAAAGCATGCAAGGTCTAACTTCTATTTTACAACAAAGCCAACAAAAGACTGATTCGGCAATCAAAGCTTTGGAACAAAGGACCGTTCGAAAATCAAGGATTTACAAACTCAAATGGGACAATTGGCGACCGATATGAACTTAATGAAAGCTCAAGCATCCACAAAGCTTTCTTCACAACCATTTGTGAACCCAAGAGAGAGTGTTAATGCAGTTACTTTACGAAGTGGAAGACAAGTAGAGAGTCAAAGTCATCATGAAGAAGCTAGTGAAGAGGTAGTCAAAGACAAGGAGGAAGCCGTACCAAGGGAGAATTCAACACCAACCGCCAAATCCAAGGAACCGGTTCCTACTTTTACTACTCCACCTCCTTTTCCTAGTCGTTTTTCTAAGTCCAATAAGGAAGCTCAAGACAAGGCACTCATGTATATCTTCAAGAAGATAGAAATCAACATCCCCTTCATCGAGGCCATCAAGACAATGCCAAGGTATGCTAAGTTCATGAAGGAATTATGCACAAAGAAGGATAGGTTGCTTGATAATGAAATTACTAAATTTGGCGAGAGTGCGTCAGCTATGCTTTTGAAGAAGATGCCTACAAAGTGCACGGATCCCGGTGGTTTCACGGTGCCAATTACTATTGGTAAGAAAAGGTTTGAACATGCTTTACTTGACTTGGGAGCTTCCATTAGTGTGATGTCGGCCGATATATATGACTCCTTGAAACTTGAACCGTTGAAATAGACAAGAGTTATTATGCAATTAGTAAACAAGTCTAACATATATTCAAAGGGACTTGTAGAAGACTTTATAGTGCAAGTGAATGAGTTAATTTTTCCGGTGGATTTCTTTGTGGTGGATATGAACAACAATGCGAATCGGTCGTCTACTTCTTTACTTATTGGGAGGCCATTTATGAATACCGCGAAGACAAAGATTGATGTTGATAAGGGTACACTTACTATGGAATTCGACAAGGACATAATACACTTCAACATATTTGAAGCCATGCGCTACCCAAGTGATTTGCATTCCGCTTACTCCATTGCCGTGGTTAGTTCATTAGCGCAACAAATGGTGGAATTGAGTCAAGAGGATGAACTTGATGTGGTATTGCAAAAGAGAATTGAATTGGATGTCCACGACTTGTCTAACTTGGATGTTGAAATTTCCAAGGAATTGGTGGAGACATGTGGTGCTTTGACGGCATTACAAGAAGCTAAGGGTAATGTTTCATATATTTCTTTACCCGTGAATGATGAATTACTTGTACCATATATTGTGAAGGCGCCTAAACTAGAGTTGAAGCCACTTCTGGACCATTTGAAATATGCGTTCTTGGGAGATGGAGATGGGCTTCTGGTGATTATTGCAAAGAACCTCACACCGGTACAAGAAGACCGTTTGCTTAGAGTCTTGAAAGAGCACAAAATGGCTATTGGGTGGACAATTGCGGACATCAAAGGCATTAGTCCATCCATGTGCATGCATAGGATTCTAATAGAAGAGAATGTGAATCCGGTACGTGGTTCTCAACGTAGGCTTAATCCTCTCATGATGGAGGTTGTGAAGAAAGAGATACTCAAATTGCTAAGTGCAGGGGTAATTTACCCAATTTCCGATAGCAAGTGGGTAAGTCCGGGACAAGTGGTGCCAAATAAGTCCGGTGTTACGGTTGTTCAAAATCAAGACGATGAACTTGTTCCTACAAGAGTTCAAACCGGTTGGAGAGTGTGCATTGACTATAGGAAGCTTAATTCCACAAACCAGAAGGATCACTTTCCTTTACATTTCATTGATCAAATGTTGGAGCGGTTAGCGGGGCATTTGTATTATTATTTCTTGGACGGTTATTCGGGATACAACCAAATTGTGATTGCACCGGAGGACCAAGAGAAGACCACTTTCACTTGTCTGTTTGGAACGTTTGCGTATAGACGGATGCCGTTTGGTCTTTCCAATGCACCGGCTACTTTCTAAAGATGCATGGTAAGTATATTCTCGGATTATGTGGAGCACATCATTGAGGTATTTATGGATGACTTTAGTGTTTATGGCAATTCTTTTGATAGTTGTTTAGACAACCTTGAACTAGTTCTTAAACGATGCATAGACACAAACCTTGTCCTTAATTTGGAGAAATGTCATTTTATGGTAAACCACGGCATAGTACTTACAATAAGAAACTTACAATATCCCACTTCGGTGAGGGAGATTCGTTCATTTATTGGCCATGCAGGTTTCTATAGGCGGTTTATCAAGGATTTCTCCAAAATCTCCATGCCGATGTGCAAGTTATTACAAAAGGAGGTACCTTTTGACTTAAACAAGGAATGCAAGGATGCCTTTGACAAATTTAAGGCAATGTTGACAAGTGCGCCGATTATCAAGTCACCGGATTGGAATCTTCCATTTGAACTAATGTGTGATGCTAGTTATTATGCGGTTGGAGCCGTTTTGGGTCAAAGAGTGGACAAGTTGTCCCATGTTATCTATTATGCATCTAGGACCCTCGATGATGCACAAATCAACTATTCTACCACGGAAAAGGAGTTATTGGCTATAGTTTTTGCGTTGGAAAAATTTCGATCATACTTGGTGGATACAAAGGTTATTGTGTATTCCGATCATGCCGCACTTAAATACTTAATAAAGAAGAAAGAAGCTAAGCCAAGACTAATCCGGTGGATCCTATTACTACAAGAGTTCGACATAGAAATTCGAGATAAGAAAGGTGTGGAGAATACCATTGCGGATCATCTTAGTAGACTTGTTATGTCTCACGAAGAACTTCCATTACAAGACCGCTTTCCGTACGAATAACTTTTCTCCTTGGAAGAATCAACACCTTGGTATGCGGATATAGTGAATTACTTGGTGACAAGAAAGGTACCTAGTACAATGTCTAACTTCCAAAGGATGAAACTTAAGAAGATAGCGAAGCAATATGTGTGGGATGAACCATACTTATGGAAATATGGCGTTGATCAAATAATACGAAGGTGCGTACCTAACTCCGAATTTCAATCCATTCTCTCCTTTTGTCATACTTTTGCTTGTGGTGGCCACTTTGGTTCTAAACAAACCGCTCTCAAAGTTCTCGAGAGTGTATTTTATTGGCCCACCTTGTTTGAAGATTCATATGTTTTTTGTAAATCGTGTGATAGATGTCAAAGAACGGGCAATCTAGGTGCTCGAAATCAAATGCCACTCACACCAATTCTCGCCGTAGAGATTTTT
This sequence comes from Papaver bracteatum, assembly GCA_023529315.1. Taxonomy (NCBI): domain Eukaryota; kingdom Viridiplantae; phylum Streptophyta; class Magnoliopsida; order Ranunculales; family Papaveraceae; genus Papaver; species Papaver bracteatum. The sequence goes on along the minus strand of JAJJWX010005418.1, from coordinate 1,112,034 downwards.
GATGTGTGGGGAACTGATTTTATGGGCCCTTTTGTCAATTCGAATGGAAATTTTTATATACTTTTTGCCGTAGATTATGTTTCAAAATGGGTGGAAGCTAGAGCCACCAAAACTAATGATTCTCAAGTTGTTTGTGATTTTGTAAGAAAAAGCATATTCACTAAGCACGGTACACCAAGAGTGGTGATAAGCGATAGAGGATCACATTTCAAGAAGTCTTTCCATGCTCTCCTCAAGAAGTACAACATAACACACAAGATTGGTAAGCCTTACCATCCACAAACTAGTGGACAATCTGAAATTTCAAACCATTAGATCAAGTCAATTCTTGAGAAAACGGTGAATACAACAAGAAAAGATTGGAGCTTTAAGATCAAAGATGCACTTTTGGCGTATAGAACGGCGTACAAGACACCAATTGGTATGTCTCCATATCGGTTGGTTTATGGCAAAGCTTGTCATCTTCCGGTTGAACTTGAACATAAGGCTTATTGGGCGATAAAGAAATGCAACATGGAGTATGATGATGCACAGAAACAAAGAAAGTTACAATTAAATGAGCTAGAGGAGATACGTAATGATTCTTACGAGAATGCCCGGATTTACAAGGAAAAGACCAAGCTTTTTCATGACAAGATGATTTCTCGGAAAAGTTTTGTTGTGGGGCAAAAAGTTCTTTTATTTAATACTCGTTTATGTTTATTTCCGGGTAAGCTTAAGTCACTTTGGGTGGGACCATTTGTTGTTACTAATGTTTATGATCATGGTGCGGTTGAAATTGTTAGTGACAAAACAGGACAACCCTTAAAAGTCAACGGCCATAGGTATGAAAACTTTACAACGGAGCATGTGGACGTAATTGGACTTCGAGATGTGCTCCCTCTAGAGGAGTAATGTGAAGAAAGAGCTAAGTCGGGCCGTCGACTTTAAAACAAGCGCTAAGTGGGAGGCAACCCACCGGTTTTGTATCTCTTATCCTTTTGCTTTTTATTTCATTTATTTATTTTTCTTGTTCCATATCATATTAGGATTTCCCACCTTGACTTTACTTGGACGATTCAATTACATTGAGGACAATGTAAGGTTTAAGTGTGGGGGAATGGTTAAGCATATTAAAAAAAATGCATAAAACTTCCAACTTTTAGAGATTTTAGAGTCACTAGCATACTTCTAGGTATGTTTACATAGGGAATTCTGACCTACATAATTGAACTTGGAAGTGTTAGGGAACTACGTTCGGATTTTTTGCTTGTTAGAGTGTTAAATAATGGATTTAATCATGCCGGTGATGCAAATTAGGAGCAGAGAAGAATGCATTATTAGAGTTGATGATAAATCATTAGTGGAGACTACCCATTTTCATATCAACCAAGGCACATACCAAAAATTCTTCCTTGACTAAAGAGCTTCTTTTGAGTGTGTGTCACCGTACGTTAATTCCGGGTAGAATGGTGAGCTACCCAACTTCACACTAATTTCAGCACTATTTTTGATCTCTTGAGTGCTAATTTTTGTCAATCATGAGGGTGACGTCTATGGATGAAAGCCTCCTTCTTGTAGTTTGATTTGCAGTTATCACCATTCTCTCAACAACGGGTCCATAGAAACACCATAATCATCAACAACAAGGGAGCACCATCAAAATCTAGAAGGAGAGTTGAAGACGTTCAAGGTTTACAAGCAACAATGGAACAAGAAAAGAGCAAATTTCAAATACAAGTAAAGCAACATACAATGAGCAGATTTTTACATACATGTTGAAGACTTACAATATAATGAGCGGAATTTTATCAAAGTTGAAGACTTATTTACAAAAGCGAAGAAAATCAAAAGGTGAGAATTATTGAAGTTTATGATTTCTAGACGATACAAGTTGTGAAGAATCAAGCGGTAAAGTACTCTTCCCACGGCTATGGTTTTTTTTTTATTTCCACTTTGTTTTGTATTATTTTTCTTGTCATTAAAAAAAATAGTAAAAAAAAAAACGGGACAAGAAAGATTTGTTATTTTTTTATGTATTTAATAAGCCGTGGGGAAGGAAAAATCTATAAGGAAGTTTCAAGCGACAAGGATTTAAGGTAAAGAGTTACAAATTGTCAAGGATCTACGAAATTCGAAAGTTTATCATCCATAGTTGAAGCCGAAGACGAGGAGTCAAAGACGTTTTTATTGGATGTTGTGAGAGTGGTGTTATCATAATTAGCAATCGGATGTGAAGGTAAGTAAGTAATCTCATCCTCGATAATAGTGGTTGATTTCCTTTCTTAGAGATCGTTAGAAAAATGGTTTTTCAAAATATTAAAAGATGTGGGTTTTCAAAATATTTCGGAAGTTTTCCTTCCCACCATTCAACGTGTTGCGGTAATTCTCTCTTCATTCCTACCTGCACACATGTGAGACCCATAAAAAAGCCATCTTTTTGAGTGCAATTTCATAAAACCCTTTTTGGCGAGGCAGAAGTCGAGGCGAAATGCTTATTGATCGTTTCTCAAACATGCATTCTCTCACTATGGTATGGTTATTTCTCACTCAACATTTAAGAATGATAATATGTTCTTTAGTATTTCTAACTTCTTATTACTAGCATGTATAAACTCTATGTCCTCATAACTCTTTGGATGCTTAGGACGCTAGAACACTTTGAAGTTGTAAGTTTTAGTTTGATTTTCTCGAGGACTAGCAAAGACTAAGTGTGGGGGAATTTGATAGGTGTAGAATACACCGTATTTACTATCTATAGAGTTTATGCTTTCTTTGCTATTTTTCTTGTAAATTATGTACTTTACGCGTGTTTTTGAGTTATTAGGTACTTTGGAGTCATGCGGAAGAAAAGAAGAAGAAACTATCCAAATCGAGTTAAAAGGGGCTAAAAGGTCATTTCAGCTTAGAACACCATCTGGAGCCCAGCCACATGTTAAGGGGCAACTTGATTTTGGAAGAATTATAAAAGGCAGCCAGCTATGGTTAAGGGGTTGTCATCTAGGGTATCCCTTATCATTTATCCAAGGGTGTAATTATCACTGGGTGTAATCATCCAACCCTAACTTATAACCCTAAAATCGAGAGACACTCATTCACTTGTTTGGTTTTCACCTGAAACTGAGAAAGAGGTAGGAAAAGGAGTGGCTGCTGCTACTCATTTTGAGAGATCGAGATTCAGATTGTTCATGGAGAAAGAAATCTGAGAGATGGAGGATTCTGCCGTGGAGAAGAACAATGATGGTATGAGATTGATTAAAGATATGAAACTGTCTGGTGTTAATGGGTTCTCGGTGGAAGATTAAGGTGAAGAACGAGATGGGTTTTTGTTGTTTGTTTGAAGGTTCAAATCAGGAATTTAATGATGTCGATAGGTTTCTGGAACTGAGATTGAAGAAGGGTTGTAGCTGATTCAAGACTAATTTTATTTATGAACAGAGAAGAAGAGATTGAAATTAGAATTAAGGTTTTGCTGTGAGAAAGGGGATCTGAGATTTACAGAAATTGGAAGATGGGTTCTGTTAATCAATTGAAGAACACAGTGAGGAATTGAAATAGGGATGAAGGTGTTGATGATTTGTGGTGTTACTATTACCGCTGTGAATACCAAAAAAATAGGTGAAGATCAGTAATGGTTTATGGCTTGCTGCACTGGGAGTGTGAATAAAATGTTGTAATGGGTTTGATGTTGTTGTGAGTTTGAACATGGAAGCAATGGGTTCTTGAGAGATTTACAGGGGAAATGGGAATGATGTTGTTGGTGGTCTGGAAGAGATGGAATGGCTAGGAGGTGGAACATTGAAGACCTGCTGCTACTAATACAGGGGATGGAGTGTTGAAAGTGCAGCTGTGCTGCTATGGTTCTAATGGAGGTGCTGCTGTGATTGAAGCTTAAAATGGGTTGTGAAGTGAGCTAAAATGCTGCAGTTGAATCTACATAGATGTATGTTAGGCTTGTAACAGGAGAAGACCAAAAAGATCCGCCTGAAATTGGTATGAGAAATCCTTGAAACAGAGGGAACTCTGTCTAATTCTCCCATTCGGTGAGTTGAATCGTGCCGGCGAAGATCGATCCAGACGAGTCCGATTACCGATCCTTATCTCCGACCCATCTCAGTGTCTCAGCCGACTCAGTTCTGATTAAGACAACTGATTGAGCTGACTCTCCCTTGACGGTTGACTAACGTTTGACTTTATTGACCGTTTACTTTAACGAAATTTTGACAGTATATTTTGTCAACAGCGACAGAATGCAGGTGACCGACGGTGACGGATTCCAGTCAACTTCCGGCAGAAAACCCAGTTTTTCGGCGACCAAAATTACATATTTCTATGTGGATTCTTCTCATGTGTATGAAGACTTGGGTTTTGAATTGGATGGAAACTTGGAAGATTTGGTGTATTGGACTTGAAATTGGAATTAGGCTCAAATTGGGAAAGTTGTGTCATTATGGAATGAGGATTCTTTTCCTACAAGGATTGGAGAGCATTGAAGCCTATAAATAAAGGAGTTCTCTACAACTTTTGACACATCTACTTTGAATAATGAGTTAAAGTGCACAAGGATTGGAGGAAGGAGCAACCATCATCTTTTAAATAAGTTTTTCTTTCTTTTTCTTTATTTATTATTATTATTGTGTGAACTCCAAACTATGAGTAGCTAATTTTCTTATTGATTGAGGATGAATACCTAGTTCTTAACATATGATTTGAGTTTTTGTTTTCAATTCTATCTTGAAGTTTTTCATATGATTATCGTTTGTTTTTACTAATATTAATGTTTATGATTGATTGATAGGTTGTTTAGAGTGCATGTTATATTGATTTGTTAATTTGATCTAAATCTAGTGAAAGTTAGGGAATACGTAATAGTTTCTTGACTCTTTACACAAGTAGAACACACAAGACCTTGCGAAGGGATTCCGTGGAGCAATTGTGTGTGAAAACAACGCTAGAAAGTGGACCAAGAGAACCGAGTCTAACTACTAGTACTAAACCTAAGTTCATAAATCTTAATGCGTTCGGGGAATTACATCTTGTAAGCGAACCTCAAGGTGGTTCTTTTGAATAGAATCTGATAACTAAGCGAACCTGTTACTCAGTGAAATAAGGAATTTTGGGGTTAGCTAAGCGAACCTGCTATCCTACGGTTGGTGATAATATGTGACTAATAAAAAGTGGAAAAGAACATAACTTGAATCATTGTTTTGCAACGAAGAAGGATTCCTTGATCTAATTTATTTTATTGATTTCAACTTACACTTTTGATTGCTTTATTTACTTTCTTTTGCTTTTAAAATCTAAAACCAACCCCCCCCCCCCCCTTTTGTGCCAATTTTACAACTAGATATCTCTTGCTCCTCGTGGGAACGAACTTGACTACCCTATATTACTTGTTAATTAGGTAGTAAAATATTAATTAATTTGTTGTGGTTACGGCACGTATCAAGAACTACAAAACCAGCAGCCCTTGAACACGCCACAAGTCTTTTCGACAGTCACCTATTTCAGTTTTTATGCCTTCTGATCACCGGAGATGGCGCGGGCTTCGGGCCTTTACAGCAACGCCTCTCCACCCTACCTATCCGTGATGGAGGCTTAGGGGTCTAAACGATGGCTGACACCAGTGTTTACTACTACATTGCATCCCAGTGTCAAACGCAGTCAGTGCAAAGGATCATTCTAAATAACCTGTACTCTGCCACTTGTGACATAGCCTACCAGCAAGCTATTCAGAACATCATTTAGGTTTGCGATTTACCTTCTACATATAACATCAACGATATTGCACCCCAGTCCATGCATACATTGGCAGTCACCTACTTTGATGCTGTGAAGAAACTAATCCCAACCAAATTTGCGATGTCTGACAGAGACTCTATTTTATGGCAATGTAACCGGGTTCCGCATGCACAAGACTACCTCCTGGTCGTACCCATCATTGGATTACACTAATGTCTAGGACCTAGAAAATTCAAATCCATTCTTAGCTATAGATTCGGCATTCCACTATTCGCAGAAGGCAGTTTTTGTTCTCTTTGTAACAGGGAGATGGATGTATATGGAGATCATGCACTACATTGTGCCAAGGAAGTTGTCATAAAATATCGCCACGATATCATTCGTGATGTGTATGTAGAAATTTGCTACAATGCTGGAGTGCATGCTAGAAAAGAAGTAACGCTCGGTTTCCTATCCAATGAGAACAATCCATCAAGACCTGCTGATATCCTCGTCCCTAGCTGGGAAAATGGTTTAGATGTATGTTTTGACGTCACTGTGGTATCTCCTTTCAGCGATGGTGGAGTTCGCTCGTTCATACCTGGTCAAGCCATCTCCAACGTTATTTTGCGCAAACGCAACAAGTATCTTGATAAATGCAAGACGTTTGGATATGGTTTCGGAGTCTTAGCTTCTTCCACTTTAGGAGAACTAAGTGAAGACAGTATTTGTTTCTTGAAACGACTTAAAAATTATCTAGCAAACAATGATGTTTTTCTGGTTGTGGAAGTTTTCTTTTTCATAGGATAAGCATTGCTATCCAAAAATGGGTTGGTGCCCAGCTTGTCGCTAGGCTACCGACCACCGACTAAGTGTAATAGAACTCATATATATATAATTTAATAATAATAATAAATGTTAATGTTCAATAAATCGATCGTTGGTTCCCGTGTATATGCCAGACGAGTTGATCTAAAATTAGGATTATCGACCACCGGTTCCCTTGTATATGCCAGTTGTGTTGATATTAGTCAGACCAGTATCTCAGTCCATTAGGATAGGTTCATTTTGGCAGTGGCCTTCAGACAGATATGAGAAACACCGTTCACATAGTCAACATCAAAACCATCTATGTTTTTCTCTATATCCATCTTTTAATCTATCCATGTGATTTGTTGACTCTGGATATTGATGTCCATAGTGCAATTATCTGAGTAGAGCTCTGTCACTTATATATGAATTTTAGTATGCATGAGTGCAAACTCGTGTACAACAATTGGAATTTCGCATCAGGGTACTTCCTCCTGTAGTCAATAAGTATGCCAACCAAGGATATTCTTTAGTGCCTTCCAAGGTTTTCCATAGATAGCTAGGGTCTGGAGTAAAGGTTTTGTGGGTATGTCTCTTGTAATCCCTCCCGAGACTATAACTCGGCCACTAGGGCAACCTAGGGGTTTAAAGGCTTGTTGCATACGCTAAATGCAACCGACGATGCCTGCGACAGTGAGTTAATATTTTATTTTGTAGATTTGATTTGCTCGAGGACTAGCAAATAATAAGTTTGAGCGTATTTGATAGACACATTTATGTGTCTAATATGATCTCAATTATATGTATTGTTAGTGCTTGATTTTTGTATTTATTATGGCTTTTTAAGTGTTTGTAGGTGTTTGTGGAGAAAGTTGCTCGATTTGGACTTCCGGAGGCACCCAAAGGACACCTGCTATTCGGACCCCTCATTTGGATAAGGGGCACTCACTTGTTATTCGCATCCAGCATTTGGTTAAGGGGCGCTCATATTCTTTATTTGAAAGATCAGTTTTGGCGGGAAACTGTATGCAACGTTGGAAGATTTTGAATATGAATTTGGAGCTCATCTAGGGAGATTTAATCGCATATTTGTATTGTACTGGACTCTAATCGACGAAAAAGGGTTGGTAAATGCATTTGGATCGATTACAATGGGCTGAATAATCGGGTTGAAGTGAAACAGAGAGAAAGGTTATCACGGGATGTTGTTGGTTCCAAATATGGAAGTTACATGGAGATTTTCAAGGGTTTTAGGGTCAGATTGTGTTGTTACCTTATTGAAAAGAATAATTGCGTCTTTTAGAGCAAAGAAAAAGGATTGAGATCTTCTTATACTCGGTATTATCCAAAACATGGAATAATTGGTTATCGGCGGAAACAGGTGAAGAAACTTGGCCCTGTTATGGAAGTTACGTGCTGTACTTTCTTATCTACGCCTATAGGGAGAGCTTGGATACAATCAGAAGATTCGTATAGAGATAAAAGAATGAAGAAATCCCATGGTATGACGAGAAAGAAGATAAAGATATTTTGGGAATTTTCTTGGATTAAAAGGGACATGTGGAGTATAAAATAAGGTGTTGAGGGTGTCGAAACTTTGGGGTTGAGCAGAGGAGGCGTTGGAGATGCCAGAGAAGTTGCAGGGAATCTTCTCTGCTGGTAAAGAAGAAGACGAGCTGAAGAACATTGGACAGACGAGAACAGTCGCAGAGGCAGTCTTATTCAAACAGCACAACGGAAGTATCGTTGTTCAACAATAATAGATCACATATATCATAAGCTTGTCGTCTTTCTTTTATAACAGTTCAACACCCGTTGTAAGAGATGTTTGTAACGCCACTACAGCGTTGCAAATTGTCTGCTTTATTAGTTTTCTCTTGTTTTTCACTATTTGAGCTATGAACAACTATTTTGAGCACGTGAATAATATGAGGAGCAAAACCCCAATACTGGGATGACGGAGGAAGCCATATTTCATGCGTGTGGTAATTATATTTAATTCTTTCATTACTTTTTGCATGGAATATTAATTTTTTTATGGTTTTTATTGAATGGTTGTGATTTCAATTGATGGTTTATACTTAGGTTAAGTCTTTTGATATCCCATGCTTTAGATTTATAGTCACTGCTTTTCAATAATCTACCTTAGCAAACAAACAAAGTCAATATTCTATTTGAGCTATAATTATCTAGAATAAATATATTGTAGTTGCAGGAAATCCCACAACACACCCCATATCATATCTTGATAACAATTTATAGATCTACATAAAAAATGGTAATAAAAATACTAAAATTATAAACGGACACCAAATTTTTTACATGGTTCGATCAATTTGATCTACATCCATGATTCTTCACTATGATTGTTTAAATTTACATTTGATTTACATTGATAATCTCCATTAATGGGTAGAGTTCTAGATCTAATTTTTGGGGAAGAAGATGATAAAGAAAATACATTCCCTCTCTAAAAATCACTCTCTCTGAAAAATATCTCTCTGTCTAACTAAATTTTCCTCCCTTTCTCTCTCTTGCTCTTCTCTTTATATAGGTGCTTACATAGTGGATGACAGCCCACATACATGTCATACTTCCTCTATTTTAGGATCCCTTTCTATACTCTCGCAAGCTCTCTCCATAATTTCGCAGGCTCTCTCTCTCTTGATACATTCTCTCGATCTCCCGCTACATTCTCTCGAGCATTCTCTCGAGCTCCCGCTACATCCTCTCGAGCATTCCCTCGCCTTATTCTCGCGAGATCCCGCCTTATTCTCTCGACCTTTCTCTATAACAACCATAAAATCTTCACATCTTTCTCGTGTTTTGTACTGTCGTTGTCCGTTATGTCATTCTTTGAATCATTCTGCGACGCTAGCAGTGTGTTGTTGAAGAAACTCGCAGAAATGTTGTTATAAATTTCGCAAGAGTATTGCTGTGGCGATATTCTGATCCTACATCTTGCCTCTTTTTCCTTGAATATTGCTTGAAGAGCGATCTTTAAGGAAAAATCTGTTGTTGTAGTAGTCTTTGATCTTTGTTGATGAAGGAACGAGCGAAAGAATAATGAACTTGAAAAGTACGTACTTGCCTCTATTCTTTTGCGAAGTTCCGGATCTTTGCGAAATAAATAAGAAGTATCAACTTTTGTAGTATGCGAAGTATGAAGTATCCTTGAAGAAATATAAGAAGTACTCAATCCTCAAAATATAAGAAGTATCCGTCCTTGAATGAAAGTCCTAAATATTGCCTCTATTCATGGGAAATTATTACTTCATTTTTGGTGAGAATTCTTGTCCATTTTGGAAATGATTCTTTCCGAGAAGATAATGAACATAAAATATTTTCATAGTAATCCATAGTTGCCTCTATTCTTTATCTAAGCAGGTAGAATCCTTGAGAAAATATTGAATGAGTGAATTGTTTCTTTATTCTTATCTTGCCTCTGTCTCATGTTCTGTTTTCTGACACATTCTGCGAAATTTTGATACATTCTGCGAAATTTTGAATAATCTGCGAAATTATGAATAACCCTGCGAAATTATGAATAACATGCGAATTTATGAATAACCCTGCGAAATTTTGAATAATCTGCGAATTTATGAATAGTGTTCCTGAAATAGTAATGTGAATTTATGAATAGTGTCGCGAAATTATGAATAGTATTCATGAGAGATTCTGAATATTACTCTTGAGAGATTCTAAAAATTATTCTTGAGAGATTCTGAATATTTTATCTTGCCTCTCATTATCTTTCTCGTAATGAACAAAATTTACCTGCATTTCACTGAAATAGTTAATATTTGCAATTATTCTGTTGGTCTTATTTTGCCTTCCTAATTAAAGGTCTTATTTTTCCAATTTTTTGTATTGGCGACAAAATCGCAGGACGTCCTTACATTCGCATGTAAAGAACCATTGATCTTTCCTTATCCGCGCTTTGTCCATTTCTCTGCGATAATATGACAGGCCTAAGTTTTCTTGCAAAGACAAAGCCACATGACATTGTCGTCTTGCGATGAAATCGCAGGACGTCTTTACACTTTCATGTAAAAACCCATTGATCTCATCTTATCTTTTTCTCATGGCTTTTTGCCTTTGTAGGATATTTGTCACGCGACAATATGACAGGCCTAAATGTTCTTGCGAACGTAAAGTCCCATGACATTGCCGTCTTTTTTGACACTGTCATCTCCCTAATGGAGGGTGACACCCTTATCTTCCCCATGTTGCCCCTTCAAGGAGGGCACATCGGCCATACAAGACTATGTTGGTCTTATTTTGCCTTCCTAATTAAAGGTCTTATTTTTCCAATTTTTTGTCTTGGCGACAAAATCGCAGGACGTCCTTACATTCGCATGTAAAGACCCATTGATCTTTCCTTATCCGCGCTTTGTCAATTTCTCTGCGATAATATGACAGGCCTAAGTTTTCTTGCAAAGGCAAATCCCCATGACATTGTCGTCTTGCGATGAAATCGCAGGACGTCTTTACACTTTCATGTAAAAACCCATTGATCTCATCTTATCTTTTTCTCATGGCTTTTTTCCTCTGTAGGATATTTTTCACGCGATAATATGACAGGCCTAAATGTTCTTGCGAACGTAAAGTCCCATGACATTGTCGTCTTTTTTGACACTGTCAGCTCCCTAATGGAGGGTGACACCCTTATCTTCTCCATGTTGCCCCTTCAAGGAGGGCACATCGGCCATACAAGACTAGCTCCTCCCATCAGGTCTTAAAAACAACCAGTTGTTTTCGCAGCCTCTTATCTTTTTTGCATATATGGATTATAGTTACGAGACTGCACCCTAAGTGGGGTTTTCTTCGGGCCGAGTGCATCATAGCCAAGACTTGCCAGGAATGGCCAGGGTAGTTTCGTATGCCCCGGGCACCCTTGGCTCAACCGTGTACCTCGGTGCCTTGGTCATACTCTGCACTCCTTAGGAGAGACCCTCGGTCGTCGAACCAGGGTATAACCTTATATATATAGTTGGAAATCCAAGGTACCTCTCCTGGATAGGTATATCTCATGGAGATGGACCCCTGCTCACCATGACTCAGGTTACAGAAGCGGTATAACCTTATCCCTGAGCCATGCAAACAGATACCCCCTTATATGACGTACTTTGGGTCTTACATTTGCCTCTTGCGAAATTTTATTGGCAAACTAGGGTGTACGCCATAAAGGTTCGTCCCATTCTTATTTCTCTGCGAAATTTTATTCGCGTCTCTGCGAAATTTTCGCGTTTCTTTATTCTGTCATTTCTTTACGAGATATCTCTGCGAAATATCATCAACTCTTTTCTTTGAGAAATAATCAAAGATCTTGTGAAGTAGTGAAATACCAAATTCATGCCTCTGACCAACTAATTGTATTAGAAATTCGGCACTGTACAACTTCTGTGCAAACTTAAGCCTTGATATTTTGTTTATTGTTGGGTAAAATTTAATGGGGTTGGACGAACTGGGCTTGCCTGCTATTCATTTCTTCTTTACGTTAGTAATGATTTAGGCGAAGTAAACATTTTTGCGTAGTGAACGAATATCTGCGAAGTGTTCACTCTTGCTGTAAATGTTAGCAAGGTAAATGTCTGCGAGAGGAATGTTTATGATGTAAACACTTGCGAAGTAAAAATTCTTGCGAAGAGGGAGATTTGAACCCATGACACTGGACTCCTTTTCTTCACTATCTGTATTGGCTCATGTCTGCGAAAGCAAACCATATGTTCGTCTTGTTGTTACTTCTTCTCTCTATACGTTTTCATTTTATGCTCTGTGCGTTTTTTTTTTTTGTTGTTGCATGCACTAAGTCCTTTCCATTGCGCTGGTATCCTTTGCTATTAATTTTTGATGTAGATTCATCTTAATGGATATTCATTAGTTTGTCCTTTTCGTAGAGAGTTTGTTTTCGTCTACGAACGCTGATGTGGCTCTAACATCTGTAGCTTCACATTATAGATATGAAAAAGACTCCTCACGCTGATTTTTGTTTTCTTCTTCACGCTGATGCATTCATTAGTAAGTAAAAAGACTCCTCTTTTGACCGAGTTTCTCCTGGATCCACTAGTTAATTTGTTTCTCTTTGCCACTTGCTCCCATTATAGATACGGCACCCTATGTCTTCGCAGGAGATATTTATATCTTTGCAAGACTTCCTCCTTGATTTATATTACATACTTCTTTGTCTTTGGTGTACTAACGTAAACACGGTAATTAAGATCTCTTCTTTAGTTGCTGATATTGCTTCACAAGGTAGGTTAGAGATGTCACTTTGTAGTGCCGGTTTCCACCTGTATTTGGTGTTCATTCTTTCACATAACAACTCCTTGCATTCTCTCCGTGCTTGATTAATGATGATTTGTTTGCGAAGTGGTTGTTCATTTTGTTTGCGAGATTTCATTTTATTTGCGAAATTTCATCTTGTTCGCATAATTTTTTCCTCCTGGTTGTTCATTTTGTTTTCCCGTTAAGCATACTATGTCATCAATGGTCCCACTGAGCATTCATTTCCTTATTCATTTGACGTCGTTCACTGATCTTGTTTTGTCTTCACTGGTAGTTCAATGGACTCCTTGCCAATTGATAATTCCTTCTCTATTTCATTTTTTTTATTTAGCAGGTTTATTTCTTCAAATTAATCCTCTTTTTTCCAGTTAATTGGTAGCTCATTTCATCTTACTATTTCTTCGCAGCTGCACAATTTGTTCGCAGGAACAATCTGATTTTCTTTGTCTTTGCTTGAATCTCCTTTGCAGAAATATTTCTAAGCAAAGCTGATTTTTTGTCTTCGCAACACTATATCTTTAGTTTTATGTGGGGTTTCTCCTTAGAAATATTTGTTGGAATTGATACCTTCGCTAGAGTTGCGAACGAAATGAATTGTTAATGCTCATTTCGCTGGTTACCACAAAGTCTGTGGCTGAGCTCGTCTCTTGTTCTTTGTTCGTTGATAGTTGAAACTGGGTCCATAATCTTTCCTTGCGAAGTGGAGAGATGACAAAAGAAGCCTTAAATAATCTCTTGTTCGTCTCTTGTGCCATTAAGAGGTTGTTCGTATCTTGTTCTTTGTTCTTTGTCTGTGGCTTAACTTGTGCTAATTACAATTCTACGAAATCTTTTCCTGTCTTTGAGTTAGTTTCTTCTCAATATATGGTTGTTACTCCATTCTCTACTGCCGTAAGCTTCAAATTTGGTACTTTCCTATACTTTCACTTTATCTCTTCGCCAGGGAGACATGCTTTGACGAGTAATCACATGAACTGAATTTTCACCAATAATTTTATCACTGGTCGTAATTTATTTCTTCCTTCATCATTAAAAAATCTATTATTGCTCATGAAGCTACGCCTAATATTTCCCATTTATCATTGGCGAGATTGAAATTTCTTTCAATTTTAAGCGAGTATATTGTATCTTTCTTCTCTTTGCCTTCTTTTATTTCCTTCAACAATTTGCCTCTTGCTTTTTCTCCAGAACATGGAAATCTTCCATTGAAACTTTAGTTTTCTTCTCTGAATTTCGTAGATCCAAAAAGATTTGTTGCACAACGATGCAAGTTTTTTTCCAGATCTTCCAATTTAGTCCCTAAAACATGAGAGAGAGAAGTTGTTGATGATATTTACCCTATGAAAGTGTAATTTGCTTCCATGAAATTTCTATTTTTTCCCCAAAATTTTGTAGATCTAAAAATAAATATGAACAGTAGTTGATCTTCATGGAAACTTCTTGAATCAACGAATTACAGGAAGGATAAATCCTTTACTCCTCCCTGTTTCTAGCGCCAAAAATGTAGTTGCAGGAAATCCCACAACACACCCCATATCATATCTTGATAACAATTTCTAGATCTACATATAAAAATGGTAATAATAATACTATAATTATAAACGGACACCAAGATTTTTACATGGTTTGATCAATTTGATCTACATCCATGATTCTTCACTATGATTGTTTAAATTTACATTTGATTTACACTGATAATTTCCATTAATGGGTAGAGTTCTAGATCTAATTTTTGGGTAAGAAGATGATAAAGAAAATACATTCTCTCTCTAAAAATCTCTCTCTCTGAAAAATATCTCTCTGTCTAACTAAATTGTCCTCCTTTTATCTCTCTTGCTCTTCTCTTTATATAGGTGCTTACATAGTGGATGACATCCCACATAAAACTCATACTTCCTCTATTTTAGGATCCATTTCTATACTCTCGCAAGCTCTCTCCATAATTTCGCAGGCCCTCTCTCTCTCTTGCTACATTCTCTCGAGCTCCCGCTACATTCTCTCGAGCACCCGCAACATCCTCTCGAGCGTTCTCTTGCCTTACTCTCGCGAGCTCCTGCCTTATTCTCGTGAGCTCCCGCCTTATTCTCTCGAGCTTTCTATATAACAACCATAAAATATTCACATCTTTCTCGTGTTTTGTACTGTCGTTGTCCGTTACGTCATTCTTTGAATCATTTTGCGACGCTCGCAGTGTGTTGTTGAAGAAACTCGCAGAAATGTTGTTATAAATTTCGCAAGAGTATTGCTGTGGCGATATTCTGATCCTACATATATGAATCGCATGAATGAATTTTTTGGTGGAATCCTGATTCCCAGTCTCTCGTAACATAGTTATCATCTTTTACAAATTTTCTAAGTGAAATCAAAACTATGTCTAAAATAAAAATCTCTAAAAGTATTTAACGAACCACTTTTCTTACCACTGTAAAAACTACATCACCTAATCAATCTCACACTGATTCAAGGTACAATTACGCTCATTACGTCTCTGATCCTAGCAGGATACTACGCACTTGATTCCCTTAGCTGATCTCACCCACAACTAAGATTTTCTACGACCCAAAGTTGAAGACTTGATAAAAAAAAAAATCTGTCTCACACAGAAAAGTCTATAGGAATAGATAAATCTGTCTCCCACAGAAATACCTACGGGTTTTGTTCCGTCTTTTGATAAATTAAGGTGAACAAGAACCAATTGATAAACTGGACTTATATTCCCGACGAACATCCTAATATTATAAATCACCTCACAATAAACTTAATTGACTAGCGAAACAAGTTATTGTGGAATCAAAAACGATGAGACGAAGGTGTTTGTGACTACTTTTATCTTGCCTATTGGAGATATAAAATCTCGAGTCAATCATTCCAATTGTACTCAAAACGATAGAAACAGCAAGATCATATCACGCAACTACAAAGAGAATAGTTGGGTCTGGCTTCATAATCCCAATGAAGTCATCAAGTCGTTAACCTACAGGGTCTCGATAAGAAACCTAAGGTTAAAGGAGAATCGACTATAGTTATGAAACTAGTAACACACATGAGGTATGGGGATTATGTTTCCCAGTTGCTAAAGTTCTTCCTTATATAGTATTCAAATCAGGGTTTGCAATCCAAGTTACCTTGGTAACAAACCATTCAATAATCACTGTGAGATGAAAAACGTGATTCAACCAAGCTAATATCTTTCAACCGTTAGATCGAACTTATCTTGTTACACACAAATGAAATGTACCCTCATTTAGGTTTATGTAGCCGTACCTAAACATATACACCATGTTGGTTCACAAATAGTTAACCGAGGTTAGCCATATGATTACTCTTATATCAACCTTATTCATCGTAACCATAACTAGTTCAAATGACTCAAATGAAACTAGTTAATGAGTTGTTCAATTGCTATATTTTCATGAATTATACAAGAACACAATTGAAGAAAAATTGGTTTGATTCACTTGAATCAATCATGAATATTATAGCCACGGTTTGTAAAGATTGCATTCCTTAAGATTTAAATGTTTAAGTTCATGAACAGACCGATTTGATAAAATAACCAGCTTAAGTATGCGTACGGGTATGCGTACTTAAGCAACCGGATTTTGAGTTTGTTAAGTTTCCAAACTCAGCAGAAATTCTCGGTTCAAAAACTTCCGCCAGTATGCGTTCGGGTACTTAAGGTAAGTAGTTTAGGAATTTGTAATTCCCAAACCCAGCAGATATTTTTGGTTCGAAAATTTCCGCCAATATGCGTATGGGTACGCTTATCTAAGGTAACTAGTTTAGGAATTTGTAATTCCCAAACCCAACAAATATTTTCGGTTCGAAAACTTCCGCCGGTATGCGTACAGGTACGCATACTTATCTTTTCTCCTTCACCAATTTTGTATACACACATACTATTAGCATCAAAGCAATTTTCAAGTTATTGAAATGTCAACATGACTTTCGTCACGAGTAAAGATGAACATGGCTAAAGCGAAAGCTTGCCAACACATATTCCGAGAAATATATAAGCGAGATATACTCAGCTCGAAATCTCAAATGTGTATAGTAGAAAACTATATCGTAATACGACTTATGTCTCAATATAGGAGATAGAGTAGAAATAGACTTTACAAGTGATAGATGAGTTCAAGTATCCACATACCTTCTGTCGAAGAAGTTCCACAAGGTCCCCTTAGTAGTTTTTCGTCTTCAAATGATGAACGCCGAGAAATCTAAGCTCAACTACACTATCTATGTCCTAGTCCGAGACATTTATAAATAGGCTAGAAATAAAGATTTATAGTTTTGATCACTAACATTGAGAAATATGCTTGAGATAGCAACGCATGCGAGTTTGACCAAGCAATGCTCTAACAGGTTTGGTCTGAAATGTTAGTGGCAGTGGTGGTATCCCCAGTTGTCTACGACAGTAACAACAAAGATGGAATTTAGGGATATAGGATATAAATTGAAATGGGCCGAAATTCATTTGAAAATGAGCTAGTCAGGGGCTGCTTTCAAATGGGATTCTTCATCTTGGTTTCATTACATGGTGGTAATGTTCATATCTGCGGAAGTAAAAAGAGATGGTTGAGACTTGTATCAACTGGTAATTTGAGTTCGTAGTGGAGATGGATTCTGTATTGATGTTGTGACAAAATATATGTTGCTCGTACTCTGGCAAGAATGGAGGATGAATTGGAAATAAGAAAATTTCTTGTGATTGCAGTCGATACATGGGTGTTGTAGCCGGTGGACATAAAATAAGAAGTGGAGATTGGTCTATAATCGGATACCGATGGTTGTTTCTGGACTGGGCTTTGCCAGGTGCGGGTAGCAGTCACAAAGAGAGAATTGAGATGCATATATAAACCAAGGGTAGAGATGAATGGGGGTACGCCGTAATCAGGGAAGAAATTAGGTTTTCGCATTTGTCTTTGCTTTTCATATGCTTAGCTTAATAATATATTTATCATTTTCCATGACTTTTAAGAAAACCATGAATAGCTAAATCAATTGTTAGGGTGAAGGATGAACTTGTAGGTTAATATTACTTGTGTTCTCAAACAATGGTTTCAAAAATAAAAGCTTAATCGTAATGTTTGTGAAAAAGCGATGGTACCCCAAATATACCTCAAGTTATAACTTTTCCTTCCTATAAGTCCTTTCCCCAAAAGTGATTGTCTATGGACTGAGTCGAGACAATACAACAAATCGGTTCACACTTTGTGTGATCGTCTATGGATATGAGATCGAGACAATACAACTATAAAGTGTGTTTACTTGATACAAAGGTTCGTACTTAACCAAACTCAATAGGATTCACGTATAAAGTAAATAGGAATTAACGTTTATGCAATTTACTTTAATTATAATAAAACAATTATAATGCGGAAATATAACATAAATGACACATTGATATTTTGCTAACGAGGAAACCACAAATGCAGAAAAACTCCGGGACCTAGTCCATAATTGAATACTCTCAGGATTAAGCCGCTATACAAAATAAGACAACTTCGTATAGTTGAGACCAAGCAACTAAACCTATAGTTTACCTAGTTCCATCTGTATTCCCACACCTCCAACCTGTAAAAAAGTCACGTACTTGGACCAATTCCTTTGGTTCGTATTCCAAACAGTAAAGGAACAACAAATCTATTTGGTTTCAACTCTCTTCAACCAAGTGATATGAGTTGCGCAAAGGTTCCCTTGTTTATCCTAACATAAACTCCTTTGCCAGGTTTCAAGATCAATCTTATATTCAAATGCCCAAAATAAATTGTTAAGATTAAGCCAACAACACTCTTCAACCAAGTGATATGTGTTGGTGCCGATCTTCCTCAATTAATCAATCCAATCTACCACAAGGATAAACCGATTATTAATTGGATCCTCTTTTTCCCAAAAAGTATTGTGCACACCAAAGATTATAAAAACACCAAGTAAGAAATCTCCAATATCTTCTTTGTCTTCAAAACTTCTTATATCTTCAATAAACACCTGCACACAATCACTTGAATCTCTTGTGATCAATCACAAACAGAACGGAGTCTGTTAACAATGGATTATCACAAGATCGTCTTTAGATCTATCAACAGTCTAATGATCCATGTCGAAACCTTGAACTAGTTTGAGTGAATCTTATATCAAAAGAGAAGATTCTCAAGCATAAACAAACTAGGTGCAATCAAAGTCCAACTACCGTTAGTCAATCAAATCAATATATGAAAACTAAAGATAAACCGCAATATCTAGTTTCCCACCAATGGGTCACGCTAGAGCTTCTCAATCCCAAAGAATACTTTAAATTGAGCGGCCGTAAGAGATTTCACCTAATTAGATTACTCTCCTCTCCGATAGGCGGCTTCACAAGTAACAAAGACAAAAGAGTAAGTCTAGGTTACGCAGGATTAGTTTGATAGAAATGCAAACTCAAGGTATTTATAGACAATGAAGTTTGGACACCAAGGAATTTCCAAAATCGAAAATATTCTCAAGATATTTTTCATGACTCCACCAAATTTGGTTTTCATAATTCCTGCGAATGCACTGTCCAAAAATAACGATCAAAATCTCCTTGAAAAATCTTTAATTAGCAAATGCACATTACTAATTCTTATTTTCCATATATAATTAAAAACCCATAATTAAAAAGATTCTTAACTTATTGAAATTCGATCTTGGGATTTACTTCCTTCTTAGCTGTTAAGGAATATCTTTGAACAAAATAGAATAAGCATTAATGCACCATGTTCAAAGAGTGACAACATCTTACTCTTACAAGTCTTTTCCATGCTTTCCCACTTGAAACTGATTTACCACACTTCCAAACAAGTTTAGAATTGGTTCATCCGACTTTCAAGAACTATGTGATTGATCAACTTCCACTCAATCACAACTCATGGGTTTACGGTTCTACCAAAACAAGTTTCGGTTCTACCTCCATGTGAGTATTGTGGATAGTTACACTAGCTTATCAAATATACGGTTGACTAGGTACTAGGATCGGTTATTTGGTATCTAACTTGTATGCACTGCACATGTCCATAGGATCGGTTCCCCCATCCCAAAAACTTGTTGCACATGTTCATAGGATCGGTTCCCCTTTCTTCCATAAACCTTGTTGCGCCTCATACAAGGATTGGTTCCCCTTGTGATGCACTGCACCTCTTACTAGGATCGGTTCCCGTCTTCCCAGTAATAAGTTCAGACATACATAACCCAATCATACCCCAGGTGATTACTTATGATCGGTTTCACTAATAAAAGTCATACCAATACATAAGTCAAGCCTCATGTGAATAGTTTTACCAAGAACACAAACAAGTCATGAGCGGTTAAACTAATCACACATATTGGTCGTTCATAAGATATGCAATGAAGAACAGTCCTAATAACGCCTGGCGATTTCTTTTTCGGTTTACAACACATATCATGAACTTACTTCCTTAGAACACATGTAAACATTGTTCCCTAGGATGAAATCCTCACCTCATACCCTTACATAATCACAATAGCATTCATACGATTATGTCGATGTCTTATATACAAAGTTTAATGGTTAAGCAAGAAACTTCATATTGTATTCCTTAATACTATGTCTATCTTGAGTGTTCATGCTTCGCAATTTTATGTTTTCAATATGCACGACTTGAAAGATATGTTAGGGAATAAAAAAGTTCAAGTCAAATATCACTAACCTCAAGTGGAAGGATGATGTTGTCATTGTAGCTCCGTACTTCTTCATTACTTCAAGTCTTCGCAATATTTGTAATGTCTCACCCTAATACTTTCAAGCTAACCTATACGAAGTTGACTCTAGTACATTTAAATCAAGCGACTCTTAAATGATTTTTGGTTTACTAAAATATGACCACCAAACTTGACATACCAACGCTTGGTGGGTTCAACCGAGCAATTCTCTAACAATCTCCCCCTTTGTTAATTTTAGTGACAAAACTCTTACAATCATATGGATAAACAAATTACAATAATTCATTACACATATGCATGATTCCAGAATCCACAACACATAACCTGCATTCATTCAATCCTCAAAAATGCAGCAGCTGCACTATAATAACAAAGCTTATACTCCCCCCTAAAGGTGAGCTAGGTAGATTTTCAACCCGCACATCTTTGTTATCCCATTCATATGATATGTTACTCCCCCTTAGTCTATGCTTTTCCTCATTCGTTAGATAAACGTTCAAGCACCATTGTCCTCTTCCCTAGTGACACCAATCAACCATAAATTAATACCAGCATCACTTGTTTACTCCATATATTTCTCCCCCTTTTTGTCACAAAAATGACAAAGAAGCGAACAAATAAAGGACAACACAAAAAGGATATTACAAATCTCAAAATAGACTTGCAACCTGTTGAGTCAAGCACGAGGGTTTTACACACCATTTTTGATAACCAATATCAAAACCGAAACTACAAGTAATTACGTTTTGATATGTTATCATGGAAATAATATCCCGAAGAAATTTTCCTAACTAGTTTAGCAAACCAAAAAACAACTAAGCAACTTAGTCCCTTTGCTAAACCAATTGTATGAATACAACCGCTTCATTCGATAAGACCAAAACAAAGATAAACTTTATTTTTCTCATCAGGTTCTAATTATCCATATAACTTAGACCTTTAGATTTGAAACAAGCCAAATACTAGGTTAGTTAACTAGCATTTCCTTGTTTAGGCTTTCGGCTAGACTTGAATAACCGAAACCTCCATTTTGATAAGTCTAACAAAGATCAGAATTAACTTAGCTTAGCTTATCCGGAATTGAATTAGACTGAACAACTCGTCCCGTCAACATATTCATTTGTTAAGCCATAAATAATTCATACAAACCAATAAATTAACTTGCATAATTATTCACCTCAACCGGATACAATAGAAACAACATATATAAACCACAATTTCACTATTGCACCGAAATTTTGTAAGTATAAACAATTGATACTACACAATAAAGCAAAATTACAATTGTTTTACTTAACTATAAGCAATTGAATTAACATAGATATTAAAGCACCGCAATTGCACCAAATTTTGTAAGCCTAAACTATTGATATCACACAACAAATCAAGATAACAAAAGTTTTACTTAACCGGAAACAATTGAATCACACACACATCCATACATTCATAATGGAATAAACACATCAATTGTACCAACAATTTCTTTTAAGAAAAAACAATATATATATCAAATAAAAATAGGCTTTTCTTAAAACAGGAAAACAATTAACTAACAAGATTGTTACCTCAATTTTGCATCCAACTTCTCCAAATATGATTTCATCGCTTTCTTATTCCGGGAGAATTGATATCGAAATACCATCATGTTGTCATTCTCATGCCAAAAAAAAAAAAAATAACAACAACCAACCTTTACCAGAGAAAGGTTGAAAATCGGTTTTAACAATTGCAAGCAAAATTTGAAAACTGTCGAAACACATATGCTTTTATGCTAAACCAAAACCGATTCAACATATTGTGACTTTTTCACATATTATTTCTACAAGAATCCCTCATGATCCTTTGATAAAGCCTACCAACTTGGGCTAGAACTTAATCCCGCTAAATCAAAAATTCACCCAAACCATAAGGGTTTACAACATATTATGAGATCGAATATCAAGGTAATAAAACCGAAATCAAACATCTCATACACATACATAGCAAATAAAATAAAGCATTAAAGTATCGGCTATGTAAATCAAAAACTATCATAAGAAAAACTATAAATCAAATAACTTTATTCATAATAGTTTTATTCAATAGACTTATACAATCAATGAAAGCAATCAAAAATTGATGTCTATTTTTCTAGATTAAGTATTTCAGCATATAACTTAATCTCTAGTGGTACTCTTGTTGTTCACCAATGTTTCTTCAGTGTTCAAATTGTTAAAGCATGTCTCAAGAGACTTGTCAGCAACCACTTCTTGTTTCTCAAGTTTTTCAACTTGAATTTTTAAGTCAGTTATTTCAGCTTTAGTTTCCTCAATCTTATCCTTGAGCCAATCTTGATTTCGAATCGTTGATATGAGATTGGTTCTTAATTCGTCAAAACCATGGATATAGTCAATCTTACTATCAGAACGAACCCATTTGGTTTTGGTTGGATCTTTTAGATTGTAGGCCAACATACATGACTCGTCTTGTGATCCAACAGAACCTTCAGAATCATAATCTGTTATGATCTTTGATCTTCTTCTTTTCTTCTTCTCAGTATTCATTCCTTGAAAATCTTTAACCCTTTAAACCTCCTCCTTATTAGTCTTTGAGACTCCTTATTAGTCTTTGAGACACTGCGAGTTTTTGGAGGCATGCTTGGTTATATATAAACGATGATTGATCCGGGTATCAATAAACTGGAAGAACTAGTTTCCCTTTATAGGGAGTCAACTTACGGACCGAAAGACATCAGTAGAATCCGAAAATATTGAAGAATATGTTTCGTTTCCTTTTGTCTAAACTTTCTTAGTTTTATTTAAAAGGTTCCAAATAAAACTTATCATGATGAACATGAACGATTTTTGGATTTACAACTATCCATAAAAACCTACAACTTTTTCTGATAATCAATTACACAAAATACATGTGCTCCAGATTTATTGTGCCATCCCCATCCATAAAACGAGCACAGAAGCGGATGAGAAAGCATATTCTTGATACAACTAGGTTGTATCGGAATAAGCTTTTTCAAGCTTATATTGAGTATCAGAAACATAGTTCATGTTTCTTTTAGGGAATTTCTTCCCAATATATTTTCTCCCAAGACGATGATCTTTTCTAACTCTAGAGATATGATCATGTGGAAAAATTGTACCGATGTGAGAATTCTCAAAGACAGATAGATCTCTCTTAATTCTTTCAATGAAATTTTCATAAGATTTTCTCATTCTAAGGACTTCCTTATGATTCACATCAGTGTGATTATCTGAAACAATTATCGGATATCCCTCATTGTTTCTTTTGGCAGAGATTCTATCTTTCCCTTCCTTCTGGAATTGTTCTT
The DNA here is from genome assembly GCA_023529315.1 of Papaver bracteatum. Classification (NCBI taxonomy): domain Eukaryota; kingdom Viridiplantae; phylum Streptophyta; class Magnoliopsida; order Ranunculales; family Papaveraceae; genus Papaver; species Papaver bracteatum. The sequence continues at coordinate 1,088,207 of JAJJWX010005418.1, read as the reverse complement.
CATCAAAACAAGAAATGTTTCGATATGGATTAGGAGGAATATTTTTCTAGAAGCTATTGTCAACTATTTCCTCTGATTTTGAGTTGATCTTATAGGGTTGTGGCATAATCTGTCTTTCTACTGATGAATGATCTTTCAGTTTTTTAAGACAAGAAACTTTCTTCAAAAATTTTACCACCGTATGTTGAAGAAGTATAAGTTTCCTGTAAAGTGACTGAAAAGTGTATTCCTTAAGATCATTATCATGGAACTGGTTCAAAGTTTTCTTTGGACAAGATTTCATTTGATCATCAGTAGATATAGAAGCTTGTTTCTCATCCTTTTCTGACTTGATGTAGTTCGGTAAACTACCATCATCTTGATCTGTTTCAGATGTGACTAAAACAACGACATCATTTTTCAGAGTCATTGGACTTGTATCTTTATCAAGAGAATTAATAAGAGCTTCTAATTTGATAGTGGGATTCATATTCTCTTCATCCAGACTATCTTGTTGACTGTCTTTATTTCTGATCTCCTGTTTAAGAAGATTTGACTATATCTTTAAAATCATCAATTTAGAAGAAATAGATTTTATAGGCTTTAGGAGTTTTACCAACTCTTTATCAACATCTTCTTTTTCATCAGAAAAATACATAGATGTTTTTCGCAACTCCTGGATCATGAGTCAAGGAAATAGTAACATCTTCAACCTTTGAGTAGTCATACTCTTGGTTAACGTTAACTGAATCAAACATGGATTCAATTCTTATAGGATGGATCACACCAAACACAGATTGTTAGATCTTTTCGTGTTTGACTGCTTTGATACCAATTGAAAAGGATAAGGTATCCCAAATATACCTCAATTTATAACTTTTCCTTCCTATAAGTCCTTTCCCCAAAAGTGATTGTCTATGGACTGATTCGAGACAATATAACAAATCGTTTCACACTTTGTGTGATCGTCTATGGATACGAGATCGAGATAATACAACTACAAAGTGTGTTTACTTGATACAAAGGTTAGGACTTAACCAAACTCAATAGGATTCACGTATCAAGTAAATAGGAATTAACATTTGTGCAATTTACTTTAATTATAATAAAACAATTATAATGCTGAAATATAAAGTAAATGACACAGCAAGATTTTGTTAACGAGGAAACCGAAAATGCAGAAAAACCCCGGGACCTAGTCCAGAATTGAATACCCTCAGGATTAATCCCTATACAAAATAAGACAACTTCGTATAGTTGATACCAAGCAACTAAACCTATAGTTTACCTAGTTCAGTCTGTATTCCCACGCCTCCATCCTGTAAACAAGTCACGTACTTGGACCAATTCCTTTGGTTCGTATTCCAAACAGTAAAGGAACAACAAATCTGCTTGGTATCAACTCTCTTCAACCAAGTGATATGAGTTGCGCAAAGGTTCCCTTGTTTATCTTAACATAAACTCCTTTGCCAGGTTCCAATATCTATCTTATGTTCAAATGCCCAAAAGCAATTGTTAAGATTAAGCCAACAACACTCTTCAACCAAGTGATATGTGTTGATGCCAATCTTCCTCAATTAATCAATCCAATCTACCACAAGGATAAACCGATTATTAATTGGATTCCTCTTTTTCCAAAACAAGTATTGTGCACACCAAAGATTATAAAAACACCAAGTAAAAAATCTTCAATATTTTCTTTGTCTTCAAATCTTCTTAGATCTTCAATAAACACCTGCACACAATCACTTGAATCTCTTGTGATCAATCACAAATAGAACGGAGTCTGTTAACAATGGATTATCACAAGATCGTCTTTAGATCTAACAACAGTCTAAAGATCCCTGTCGAAACCTTGAACTAGTTTGAGTGAATCTTATATCATAAGAGAAGATGATCAAGCATAAACAAACTAGGTGCAATCAAAGTTCAACCACCGTTAGTCAATCAAATCAATACGAAAACTAAAGATAAACCGCAATATGTAGTTTCCCACCAACGGGTCGCGCTAGAGATTCTCAATCCCAAAGAAGACTTTAAATTGAGCGGTTGTAAGAGATTTGACCTAATTAGATTACTCTCCTCTATGATAGGCGGCTTCACCAGTAACAAAGACAAAATAGTAAGTCTAGGTTACGCATGATTAGTTTGCTAGAAATGCAAACTCAAAGTATTCATAGACAAGGAAGTTTGGACACCAAGGAATTTCCAAAACCGAAAATATTCTCAAGATATTTTTCATTACTCCACCAAATTCGGTTTTCAAAATTCCTTTGAATGCACTGTCCAAAAATAATGATCGAAATCTCCTTGGAAAATCTTTAATTAGCAAATGCACATTACTAATTCTTATTTTCCATATATAATTAAAAACCCTTAATTAAAAAGATTCTTAACTTATTTAAATTCGATCTTGGGATTTACTTCCTTCTTAGCCGTTAAGGAATATCTTTGAACAAAATAGAATAAGCATTAATGCACCGTGTTCAAAGAGTGACAACATCTTACTCTTGCAAGTCTTTTCCATGCTTGCTCACTAGAAACTGATTTACCACACTTCCAAACAAGATTAGAATTGGTTCATCCGACTTTCAAGAACTATGTGATTGATCAAGTTCCACCCAATCACAACTCATGGGTTTACATTTATACCAAAACAAGTTTCGGTTCTTCCTCCATGTGAGTACTATACATAGTTACACTAGCTTACCAAAGATACGGCTGACTAGGTACTAGGATCGGTTCCCCACATATATTTGGTATCTAACTTGTATGCACTGCACATGTCCATAGGATCGGTTCTCCCTTTCCAAAAACTTGTTGCACATGTTCATAAGATCGGTTCCCCTTTCTTCCATAAACCTTTTTTCACCTCATACAAGGATCGGTTTCCCTTGTGATGCACTGCACCTCTTACTAGGATCGGTTCCCCTCTTCCCAGTAATAAGTTCAGATATACACAACTCGATCATACCCCAGGTGATTACTTAATATCGGTTTCACTAATAAAAGTCATACAAATACATAAGTCAGGCCTCATGTGAATAGTTTTACTAAGAACACAAACAAGTCATGAGCGATTATACTAATCACACATATTGGTCGTTCATAAGATATGCAATAAAGAATAGTCCCAATAACGCATGGAGGTTTCCTTTTCGGTTTACAACACATATCATGAACTTACTTCCTTAGAATACATGTAAACATTGTTCCCTAGGATAAAATCCTCACCTCATACCCATACATAATCACAATAACATTCATACGATTATGTCGATGTGTTATATACAAAGTTTAATAGTTATGCAAGAAACTTCATATTGTATTCCTTAATAATATGTCTATCTAGAGTAGTCATGCTTCGCAGTTTTATGTTTTCAATATGCACGACTTGAAAGATACGTTAGGGAATGAAACAGTTCAAGTCAAATGTCACTAACCTCAAGTGTAAGGATGATGTTGTTGTTGTAGATCCGCACTTCTTCAAGTCTTCAAAATACTTGTAATTTCTCACCCTAATACTTTCAAGCTAACCTATACGAAGTTGACTCTAGTACATTTAAATCAAGCTACTCTTAAATGAGTTTTGGTTCACTAAAATATGACAACCAAACTTGAAATACCAAGGCTTGGTGGGTTCAACCGTGAAATGCTCTAACAGTTTGTGTAACTCAAAACTGGGTTGTTTGTTTAATGAGTTTTTCATGTCTTATGCCATGTATACTTCATAGTTGAATTCTTGAACAACATCCATATGAAACCTTGGTGATATATGATTTATGATATTTGCTTGAATATGTATGCCATGTATGCCTAGTACTTCAGATATCTATCTTTATGTTGAGAACAAACATATCCTCATCATAATTCTTGTCTATAATTCTTATCTATAATTCTTATCTTAAAATATCTTCCGTGTTTTGATAGCTAGGTTTGCTATTATACATGAGTGAATTAGAAACCTCTGTGACGAGACATAAGTGAAACCTAATCTGCAATGAATTTCGTACCCCTAATACCTCTAAATCCTTGATTATATTTTCTTGTAAATTTGCTTGAATCAATTTTTTATTACTTTCTTAGTACAACAATCTCTGAAAATATTGAATCTGATTGGATAAGTTTGATATTAATTAGTAGTTGTTTTCACACTCCTTGAGAGAACGAACCTTATTTGTTATTGTGTGCTCTTTTTGACACCGTGCGCTTGCGGTAAAACAAAGTCGGTCTACCGACCCATCATAATGCCCACGCTAAGTGAAGAGGGGGTATTAGGCCAGCAATGGCCTAAGTGTAAGTCCAAGGAATGCCTTATGCCTGGACAAGACTCGGCAGTATGACGGTTGCTCAGCTAGATAGGAAATTCAGTGATTAATTTCCTACGTTGAGGCAAGACACTTGGGAGCCATAGATGCATGTGAAGTGCATCGGCCATAGCCTTCAAGGCTTTAAACCCTTTGCAGAACAAGGGTGAGATGAAAGGTGTGGAAGTTAAGTTAGTTACATCTTGCTCCACGAGCATGCTTGCAAAGGCAAATGGACGTGCATTTTCCTAGCTTTAAGGCCCGTTTTGTATCATCATGGAGTATCGGGGAAGTTATGGCATGCGCGCTCAGGTGCGCCAACGTAATTTTCCTGTCTGTCACAGTTAGTATCAGAGCAAGTTCCAAGATAACTCTAGGGACTGTGCGGAGTGGACTCCTCAACGAGTATTTTTCCTTCAAATGAAATAAAGTTGGAGAGTGGGCCAACTTTTGCGCATAAAGAGTTAGTAACTTCTACGTCAATTAATTTGCGAATCCAGTTGAGCTTGTTTAAATGTTGTGAGTTTTCCAGAAAATCCTTTTAGGATGGTGCTATCTGGGATAGTTGATTGGTATCCTACTACCACTGGCATATGGATTGATCACCCCTCACAGGTCCGAGACGGTGTTCTTTTTTTGGTTGGCTAGCAACCCATTACGATGGGTAGATGGAAATCCGCCAGGGACAGTGGCTTACATCCTATTGCACTGGCATTAGAGTTTGTTTTTCATAATGTAGCGTTAAGATTTGGCTTGTCATTCCGATGACATCTTCCACTTGTGAAATTTATGGATTCATGAGTGGTGGTATGGGACTCCCATTGGGATACCTGGTTAAGATATCGTTTGGCAACTGGCCAACTCGATATTCTCAATAACATTGTGGGCACTTTTGGATTCCTAGGAAGGTGGCATGGGACAGTTAACTCAGAAGGTCTAAATTGATGTTCACGACAACTTGAAGAAACCCGTGATTTTTGAGCATATGGTATGAGACTTTTGCTCAAGAATGCAAAATGAAGAGTTTGTCCACAATAGTTTTTGTTTTGAATTTCGGGGATGAATTTTTTTAAAGGGGTGAATAATGTAACACCCCATATTTTTAGCATGACGTGTGCTAAATGATGCACCATGGCCTGAAATGAAGCTTCATCCAAAGATTTTGTTACTTGGTAACAGGTAGATTAGCTTAAGGCCAAATATCTTGCCAAAATGGCGCATTATGTTTGGCATTTATCCAAGGGACAAATGTAGCATCAAATGATGCATTAGGCTAGTTGGGTAGATGGTCTTGGACGATGCAACATAAACATCGCGCATTATGAAGGCTATTGGAATAGAGCCAATATGCACAATTATTATGCATTAGGCCAGAGAGGGCTGGCCGGGTGAATATTGCACAATCATTGTGCAATTTCTAGAACGAGAGTTGCAAAATCATTGTGCAATATGCCATAGTGAGTTGCACAATCATTATGCAACAGCCAGAACGAGTGGTGAGAAATCATTGTGCAATACTGAACAAAATTCGGAAATAATTTCCGGTTACTTAGAAATACATGGCAATGGCCATGAATAGTGAAGCAATCATGTCAATCCTCTCCCTTTTCTAAGTTGTAGAAACTGCAAGTTAACATATATAGGGAGGGTAGTTGGTTGAAGGTGCATATGCGGACCATGCACCAGGTAAGCTTCATAGCTTAGCCAAAAGAGTACAAATGATGCGTAAGCCTTATTTATAGTTGCGTATCCTTTCCAATGGGGTATATTATTCGAAGGCATCACTATGCCATGTCGTGGACCCGATAATGTACAATCATTGTGTATATTGAAGGAACGGCCTATACAGACTAGGAAATTACCATTATTGCTTGGCCACAACCTTGCAAACGAGTTTGATTTAAGTTGTTGTTCCTTCTAGGATGAACTACGGTCTGTGCTTGATCCCTTTAGAGTAGAAAATGGTACATAGGCAGCCGCAATGAGTTTCAGCATTTCCGGTCCAACACTTTGTTGCTCAAATCATCTATTTGAGAGATGATTGTGGCATACTGGAAACCTTGTCGGATAACATCAATGACACATATCACTGTTTCAGGCTATTTTCGAACGATAAAACTTGAATCATGATTTTGACTCCGAACAATAAATTGTTCTTAACCGAAATTCATCAAGTATGAACAAATTTTTATTGAGCTTAGTCATTATATTTTTCAAGAACTAATTATCAAGATAAACTTGACTCGAAATTCTTGTTTATGCATAATAGTGCAATTAGCTACGCGACATCGTCTCAATGATTGAAAAGTGAATATAACTTGAGATATAAGTGGTTCAATCTCCACTTACCTGTTGTTGATGAAGTTCTCTAAAAGATTCGGTTGATCTTCTCCTTCAAATGGTAGAATGCAATAATGACTGTCGTGATCCACTGTTTCTCAACTACATTTCTATCCTATTCCGAGACTTAACTAATTGTAGACTAAAAATCAAGATATAGTTTTGACAACTAAATTTGAAAACAAGCTTGAGATAACAACACTTATGAGTTTAACCGAGCAATGATCTAACATAAACTATACCTTGCGACAATCATCCAGGTTCTCAATATAATGAGTTATCTCTCAAGTTCAACCTTGTGTTAGAGCAAGTTTGTGCACTAAGATGTGAACTACAATCCTCTATAAAGAAGCTTGGAGATAAGATAAAACTTTTTGAATATAGGTGTTGGATATTATTGAGGAGGAACTTGATATATACAAAAATTGTGAGGACAATCTGGAAATCTCAGAGTAAACTCTTTTATTTCATTTTTATAGGAAACTTCATGTGAGAATTTATTCTTGTGTTCAAGAAGGATAACTAGGGTTTGGTATACCATATATTGTGAGTACACAAGCTGAAAAAGCGGGGGTCTAACAACCTCACCCAATATTTCGTTTAGGAAATCTGTATGGACAAACTCCAATATAATTCCAAGAGAATCAACTAGACAGTCAGACTTAATCAATAGAAATATATCCAAGAGTCGTATCTCTGTTACACAATGTAGTCGGCATATCAAACAGATGGAAATCCGTGAGCCTGATTAATATGTGAAACAACCTAAATGGTACCAAAGACCAATTTTCAAGTGTCAATCAATTTATATCAACAACCAAATGTTGGATTATCTAATTGATTGAACTACGCACAACCTGTGATATTTCAATTATATAAAAAAATATAATGCGGAATAACACAGACACCAGAAATTTTATTAACGAGGAAACCGAAAATGCAGAAAAACCCTAGGACCTGGTCCATATTTGAACACCACACTTTATTAAGCCGCTACAGAAACTAGCCTACTACAAGTTTACTTTGGACAAGAATGTAGTTAAGCCCTAACCAATCTCACACTGATCAAGGTACATCCGCGTTCCTTACGCCTCTGAATCCCAGCAGGACTCTGCACACTTGATTCCCTTAGATGATCTCACCCACAACTAAGAGTAGCTACGACCCAAAGTCGAAGACTTGATAAACCAATCTGTCTCACACAAAAAGTCTATTGAATAGATAAATCTGTCTCCCACAAAAATACCTAGAAGTTTTGTTCCGTCTTTTGATAAATCAAGGTGAACATGAACCAATTGATACAACGGACTTATATTCTCGAAGAACAGCCTAATAATATCAATCACCTCACAATAATCTTAATCGTATGGTAGCGAAACAAGATATTGTGGAATCACGAATGATGAGACGAAATTTTTGTGACTACTTTTTATCTTGCCTATGAGAGATTAAATCTCAAGAAAATCTTAGAGAAGATAGTACTCAATTACGATAGAAAACAGCAAAATCAGAACACGCAACTACATAGAAAATAGTTGGGTCTGGCTTCACAATCCTAATGAAGTCTTCAAGTCGTTAGCTTACAAGGTTTTGGAGAAAACCTAAGGTTAAAGGAGAATCGACTCTATTCGCAACTAGTATCACACAGGTGGTGTGGGGATTAGGTTTCCCAGTTGCTAAAGTTCTCCCTTATATAGTCTTCAAATCAGGGTTTGCAATCAATATTACCTTGGTAACAAAGCATTCAATATTCACCGTTAGATGAAAATATGATTAGACTCAAGCTAATATATTTCAACCGTTAGATTGAACTTAGATTGTTACACACAAATGAAAAGTGACTTCATTTAGATATGAGTAACCGTACCTAAACGTGTACACCTTGTTGGCTCAAATCGATTCATGAACATTATATCCACGGTTTGCAAAAGATTGCATTCCTTATTTTATAAATGTATTAGTTCATGAACAAACCGATTTTAAAACATAACCCACTCAAGTATGAAAATGGGTACACATACCTAAGTAGCCGGACTTGGTCTGGGTTCTCCAGTTTGCGAACGGGTACGCATACTATCGTACACCACCAAACTCAGTTGAATTCCCAGACTTGAACTTTATGCCGGTACACATACGTGTATGCATACTAAGTTCTCGGACTTCAACTAACAAACAAGTAGGCATACGGGTATGCATACTATGGTTCCAGGACTTTGAATAACTTATAACAGTTAGCATACAAGTACGCATACTGTGCTATATCCAATCATGGTTAATTATTCTAATATCCCATTTCAATCATTGAAATGTTCTTAGAAGACTACAATAGATGTCTCACACAAACCATTAGCTTCAAAGAAATTTTCAAGTGATCAAATGATCAATACGAAACATTTCGAGTCCACACCAAATGACTGTCTCACACAAATCATATAAGATGTTACCAGATGATTTTCACATGATCATCTATTGACTTTCATCAAGAATATAAGATGAACTTGGTTAAAGCGAAAGCTTACCAGCACATATTTCGAGAAATATGTAAGCGAGTTAAACTCATCTCAAAATATAATGTGTATAATCGAAGTCTATATAGCTATACGACTTTTGTCTCAAATATGAGATAGAGTAGAAATATACTTTTGAGTGATTGATGAGTTCAAGTCTCCACATACCTATTGTTGAGGAAGTTTTACAAGATCTCCTTAGTAGTTCTTCGTCTTCAATTGATGAATTCCTTGACGTCTAACGCTCAACTTCACTTCACTTTTTATCCCAATCCGAGACTTAGCTATAAGTAGACTAGAAATCAAGACTTATAGTTTTGGCAACTAAAATTGACAAACAAGCTTGAGATAGCAACGCTTGCGAGTTTAACTGAGCATTGCTCTAACAATCTCCCCCTTTGTCAATTTTAGTGACAAAACTATCACATATGGATTACAAAATAAATAAACTTTGTAGCTTCTCATCCAAATGCTTGATTTCCTTGGTTCTTCAAAATTACTCGAAATATTCATCATCTCCAAGTACTCCAGTGATTTTGAACGTGTTCAACTCAACATCATAGTTGTTGAAGATCCGTATCTTTAACAATGAGAAAACAATAGCTCTCAATTGTTGTTATATAGTGTCACAGTATTATTACACAACATCAAAGTCCAATTGTATCACAACTTTGACAACAATACTATGGTGATATATATCACTCCCCCTTAGTCAATACTTTATCTCACAATGAAAACCACTCCCCCTTACATAATGATCAGTACACCGTATGTATTTGTAGTGTGAACTACACTTTAATTCTCCCCCTTTTTTTCAATATAAATTGGCAAAGGTACGAAAACTAGTGGGATCATAATGAAATTCTCATACAGATACTTCATGACTAAAAGAGAACATATCAACTTTGTTTCGATGATTTCACATAGTCGAAACTTAGTGTATTCATCAAGGAGTTTATAAAGATACAAGAAAACTCCTACAATATACCACATATGCACTCCCTACAAGTCCAATTAAGAACTCGCCCCCATAAAATGTCATTCCTGAAAGAACAACAAGAGCGACCTTACTTTTGCAAGAAAAAAAAAACAATTCTTTGGATATTAACAAATTACATGAAACATGAATTTGTATCCAGAAAACTTGATTAAATTAATCACAAGAAAACCCATAATTCATCGGAAATGCTCAACATAAGAGAACTTACGGAGCCGCACAGTACTTTCACATAGAAGTGGATCAGGGAAAGATCAATACTGCAGAATATTCAAAGATTCATTCTATTTTTTAATCAATATTTGCATAAAGACATATAATAGACTTAATCTTTTTTATCAAAAGTTCATTCTATCTTCCATCAGTATTTGCTTAAAGACATATAATAGACTTAACTTTTGACAGATATGGGACAATCATAGCTCACGGACGTAAACACTCATATCCCATAACAATTTTTTGCAATATATAAAACTAATAAAGATTAATAATTCAAAATCATTGATGGTATTTTCAATGATGTTGTAGTAAGAAGATTCGTTCAAGACTTGTGAAAGCAGATTTTTAGACTTAATTTTAAAGCAAAAATATAACAAACTCAAAATTAAAAGTGTTGTAAGAATTATGGAGAGACTGGGGCTAGGATTCCGCTATTCACCAATTCCAAAGTGATACTAATTACAATCATGCAATTTCACACGTTCAATTTGATTCTCAAATATTGCAAAAGTAGATTTTTAGAAACGACAAATGTTAATCCAAAGCATGGGATATCAAAAACCCTTGGCCAAGCATGTTCCACCAATAGAAAACACAATTGTTTAACAAAAATCATGAAATCTATTTTCAATCTAGGAAAATAATCATAATTAAAAAATTGCACAAATTAAATAATTAATAATTACCACTTTTTCATTGGCAAGATAGCTTCCTCCGTCGCCCCAGAGGTTGGGTCTAGCACATCATGTTGGAAACACGCTCAAAGTACGATTTCATTGCTCAAATGTGCTTACAAAGATGAATAGAGTGAAAAAGATTAAAACCGGGTGTTTGCAACATTTATAAATGTTGCAAAATACTGTTACAAAGAACGATAACAATTATGCGTCACTGAAAATGTATCTTTATGACACTAATAGATTTGTCGTTTACACGGTTCAATAACGACGGTCTTGGGCTGTCTGTTCTTCGTGTTCTTCGTCTTCCAAAGGAGCAGAAAAATATTTTCTGAAACTCGATCAAACTCCTCTCTGAAGCTCTCTATTCTCTTCCCAAACTCTCCTTCCTTTGTCTAATACTCTCCCAGACCTTATATACTCCTCCAGACACCAAAATCACGCGTCATAATTGCATATATTCTTCAATTACTCGATATTATTCTTTACTGCCAGTCACGGGATTTCTTCCATTTTTTTACAGATCCTAACGCGTCTGTAGACTTCTAACATACTCTTAATTGATTCATACACGTACTGGAATAAGATATACATCCTATGACCTCGTGCAATCTTTCCAAGAATAAAGAAAATCTCGAGAATTACTCACGGGGATATATGGTGCTTTGTTTTCTTCCAATCGGAGATACAACCATATTTTGACGAATCCAAGAGACTTACCAGTCCTGTTTGTGGATAACAGGCCCAAACCAAACTAATCCTTCGATTGAATATCACCAGAATCTTTCCAAACCAAATCCAGAATATCCCATAGCCTGATAATATTTTTCCCGCCAAACTGGAAATTCAAACAATGAAGATGGTGTCCCCCTAACCAAACTAGGGGTGCGAATAGTAGCTGTCTTAAGGGGTGCCTGGGGGTGCCCCTATCCAAATTGAGGGTGCCTTTATCACTTTTCTCAGGGGGGTCCAAATAGCACTTTTTGAGCAACTTTTTCCACACGAGTGTATCCCTCCAAAAACACCTACACAAACATAAAAACACAAAATAAGTACAAAAATCAAGCACTAACAATAGAGACATTGAGGACAATTCAAACACAAAAATGTGTCTATCAATCATCTTCCAAATAAACTTTAGAATTTAAATAAATAACTCTAAAAACATTGCATGATGAAAATCGTTGGCAATAGTCGTGTGTACTCACAATAATTGTTATTCCAAACCCTAGTTATCCTTCTTAAATCACAAGAATAAATTCTCATAAGAAGTTTCCTGGACATTAAGACCTTTGAAAAATTATTTATCGTCCCTGAACTCCTTGTTGTCAACAACCATTGGAACATAAGGTTCACGAAGAAAGGAGTCAATTCCAACAAACCTTCTTGACTGATGCCGAACCCGGGCCTTATGAATTTCAAGAGTCTTAAAAAAAACAAACTTATTTGTTGTATCTCCTTTCTTTTTTCCTTCAACTCTTTAAGAACACCAGAAGACTTCTGAAGATTTGAAGGAACAACCCTTGGTTTTTTCACATTCCACATTTTTCTTTTCAAAGTTGAAGGTACGGGATTTTTTTTTTCCTTCATGATTAATGGCTTAACAATCATATTGACATATTTTCCATCAGAAGACATAATGCTTGGAGTCTCCATAAAAGTATGTGATTGTGAGAGGAATTCACAAATCAGGATCAACAAGCAATCTTGTGACAAAAAGAGTTTTTCAGAGAAGGAAAAAGGAATGTAGGGTTATGGAACCTTTATACAAAAGAAGATTCACGTACACACAATTCTCAACCCTAAAGAAGGCATAATTGTCGATTTTAACCCCCTTTTAATGAACAAACATGGAAACCTCTTTTCAATACCAATTTAGGATATGAAAAGATCAACCGAAACCAAAACAAAAAGAAATAAAAAAAAAACTTTTTTTTTCTTAAGACCTGTAAGTGCTTAACTCTTGTCTCTTTGGGATCAGGCACTTGAGACAAGATGCACGTCCAACATAATTAAGTTGTATTGGGGTGAACAATAATCTGTCCACCATGAACTTTTTGGAAAGAGTTCCTAAAATACACTTTCACAGAATGTTTAGACCGTGTTCTTTTCTCTAGTGGTCTAATTTTTCCTTTGGAAATTAACTTCATCGGAGAAGAAATGAGTTTACATACCTCAGACGATTTATGAACGAGTTTGAGCTTGTTTGCTAATCGATTTTCTCTCCGTTGAAGTTTGTTGACATATATTACTTTATGTTGGTACTTGTAACACATAGAAAGTTCATGACCCGAAAAAGTACAATAAGAACATGTCAATGTGGAGGACGGTTCAGATACCATAGTTGTGCATGCTGCTAATCAAAATGATGAGATACCTGAAACATGTGAAATAAGATTTTCAGTAGATAGGGAAAAATACATTTTATCCTCTATAGTGGTTGACAAAGTTTTCCAGGGAGAATATCAAGATTGGTGTACGTATTGCTACAATTATCAAAATCAATATTTTCAGTAAGGAGTGCAACACTTGGCTTGTCATATGAATCTGAATCATAATGATCTGTAGTTGCAGGAAATCCTACAACTACACCCTCAGTAGAATTCATAAAACTTTAAGAAGTTCTTGATGAAAAATGACAATTTACTGATTAATATTCTCAACTGATTACAAAGAAGAATGTTAATGGAACTTAGAACAGTTACCACTTTCTCTGTTCTCTCTTCTAAGACTTTTTCTAATACTCACTTAAAGGACCTCTCCCAATTTAACATTTGAACTACTATTTATAGTGAAATCTGTACAACTGTATATAACCTGCGAAGCATCGCAACCTCTGATCATAAATTTATTCTATATTCGCAAACCCTTCACACTTTTCCCGTGTTTCTTCTATTATCGCATTATCTTGCGATACTTTTCTCTTGTATTTGTTACTATGTTCGTAACCTTATATCTTGCGATATTCTGTCCCTATATCTTGCCTCTTCTCATGTCAGTTCTGCGAAGAATAAATGTCATGAGAATCATTATTCTCGCAAATTTAATATAGTTATCATCACCTCTTATATTCGCAACACGTATTTTATCTTTCATTAAATATTCGACACGTGTTTTCGTAACCGTCCTTCTCAACCTCTCACGTCTAATTGCATTGATGAATTTCTATCTTCATTAAACTCTCTTTTTTATAAATACTATATTCCTCCTTTTATTCTTTAATATTTTCATCTTCCTCATTACGTCTACTTCTGTAATTTTTTCCTTCTTTCTTCTACTTATTATTTCTTGCCTTTTTTATTTCTTTTCTTCTCTGTTTTCTATCCTTCCTCTAATGGATCCAAAGAAGAAAACTGTGGAACAACTAAATGCAGAGCTTGCTGATAGAGATCTCTTTCTTTCTGAGATTGATGGTCATACCAATAAATCTCATCTTTGTATGGAACTCTTTACTGATCTCCATTGGGATGATCAGATAGTTTTAGTCTCACGAGGTCAAATCCTCGCAGGTCTTCCTCTTCCTCTTTATGATGTCGATCTTCCTTTATTCTATGAGATTATTTCTCACCCAAATTTTTCACGAGCCATTTATCAATTGACTGGGGATTGCATTCGCATTCTGGTTGAGTTTGCAAACCGTGCTGCTACTGGAAAATCTTTATACCCAATTGAACTTAGGAGACCTGTATTTAGAGATGTAGAGATTATCGCTGCAAATTACACAGTCGATAATTTCTTTAAAAATTACACATTAATTCCTGCGAAGAGGGAAGATAAGCGTTGGGGTGTTCGTCTTCATCGTAAAACTGATATCGCAGAAGTTGATCTTCTTATGCATGATATTGATTATGCTTCTAGAAATAATCGAACCCCTCTCCATTCTCATGATGAAGATTGGTACAATTACCCTCTAGCATTATCGGGTTCTTACATCTCTGGGATAGTAGATCTTCCTGCGAATCTTCATGATCGTAACTATCAACCTTGGGTATTTTCTTGGCCTAATAGAGATAAAGATGTATGTATCTCCATCTTCTTATCTTCTTGTTATTTTTCTTCTTTTACTAATCCTTTTGCAATATTTGTTAGGTGAATTAACTTAAGGAAAGTTACCTTAAAACTGGGAAATCCAGTACTCGCGAGGCTTTCCAATTGTTTTCAAATGAGGTAAGAAACTTTCTTATATGTGTTTTAAACAATATATTGTTGCCTCTGTTTCTTATCCTTATTTGAATTTGTAGGTTCTTCCTGACTTCCCTAGGGCTGTTGTGAGTGAGAATAAGAATTCAACTTCTTCTGAAGCGCTAACTTCAAGAAAAAAAACACTTCGCTCTGCGAAGAACACCAAGATTTCTGGTAATAAAGAAGATGTTCTTCGCAAAGAAAAAGGGAAACTTGAGGATATTGTTTCTGCGAGGAAGAGGAAGAGACTCCCACCCAGTGCTTACTCCAATGTGGTCTCCTCTAGCAAGGATATTGACGAAGAACAAAATGATAAAGATGATAGACTTTTTGAGAAGGATCTTAGTTCTAATTCTGATACTGACTCTGATAGGAGGAATGATGATGATGATGATGATGATGATGAAGATGAAGACTACAGCAATGTGGAAACTTTTGAGTCTGCAATGACTCGATTGTCTGACGCTTTTCTCAACTCTTCTCGTGGATTAGGAAACTCTTCTACTGTGAATGCTCATAGGCATATTGCGAAGGCTTGCAAAGTTCCCACTGTAATCAACAATAATTCTCTTAATGGAATTTCGAGATTTATCTCTCCTGTTGTATTATATTCTTTGGGGAGTATGGTAAGTTTCTCTCTTATTCCTTGTTAATTTCCCCTACTTCATTGATTTCTAATCCCTTTTATTTGCTCAGGTTGGGAGGGTTAGCTGTGCAGCTGCTTCAGATTGGGAAAGACGTCATGCAATTGCTGAGAAGAAAATTTAAGTCGTTGTAACAAGTTGGAGGTTGAAAATGAAAAACTTCTCCAGAAGATAGAGGATTTGAATATTGATAATGCAGAATTAAAATCCCGCTGCGAAGATAATGCGCAATCTGCGAATGTCGCAAATGGAAATTCTTCTCTCCTTGAGAAGAATAATCAACTGGAGCTTGAAGTCACTTCTCTTTGTAATGATAAGAAGCAATTAGAAGGTAAGTTCTCAAATCTTGATCACTTTAATTCCACAATTTACTAATCAATTCCTTAATTTATTCCCTTACTCTTTATTCCCTTATTTCTTACTTATCCTTTTTCTTTGTAAATGCTGAAGAAAATTATACGAAGAGGATTGAAGAGCTGGAAGCTACTCTTGCTGCGCGTAATCATAAGATTTCTGATTTAAAGTCTCAACATCAAATTTCTCAGAACAACCATGGCTTAAACATCAAACGCTTCCGAGCTATGATGACTCGCAGGATTTGTGAAGACAATCAAATTCCTCTCACTAAGTATCAAACGCTCCTTTCTGAAGAAATCCCTGACGATACCCCAGATTTGGATATCTCTGATAGTAAAGCTGGAGATGATATCTCCGAAGAACAAAAATAAGATCATTTTGATGAAGATAAATCTCCCACAGAGTAGCTTTATTCCTTCCTGTATATTTGCTTCAGTTCTTTTCGTCTTGTCTGTTTGAGTACAATATTTTCTTCTTTCCTGCACTTTTAATCGACCAGCAATTTTCTTTTCCCAACTTAATTAGTACCAATGTCTTAATTTTGCGATGATGAGTTGATCTTTATTTAATTAAATGCTTTCCTTACTTGCATAACTTGATCATATGAAGATAAATAATATATTTTGAAGACCTAGCTTAGTACTCCTTTTCCCCTTATTATTGCTCTTCAGGTGATCAATTGTTGGTATAAGTATTAGAATATCTACCTCAGTTTAAGTTGCAAAGTTTCAGGTTGTTTCGAAGTAAATAAGAAATCTCCCCCTTGAAGTATAAGAAGTATGAAACGTCCTTGAAGAATTATGAAATATCCTTGAAGAAGGATGAAAATTATGAAACATCCTTGAATAAGTATAAGAATTATGAAACATCCTTGAAGAAGTATAAGAATTATGAAACACCCTTGAAGAAGTATGAAAATTATAAGACATCCTTGAAAAAGTATAAGAAGTATTCAATCCTTAAAAAATTTAATGAGTATGAAATATCCGTCCTTGTTTGCGAATAAAATTGCCTCTTTTGGTAGGAATTCTTGATACATATTCTTGTTGAGAATATAAAGAATCTCCAATGACATTGACGGAATTGACTTCATTAGTTTCTGTGGTCTTATCATGCCTTCCTAAGTAAAGGTCTTACTTTGCCACCTCTTTTGCGATAAAGTCGCAGGAAGTTGGTGCACTCGCATGCCTAAACCCCTTGACTTTATCTTAACAATATTTTTGCGTTTGCGATAATATGACAAGTCTGAATATACTTAAGAATATACAACCTTCTGAAATTATCGTCTTGCGATGAAATCGCAGGACGTTATCACACTTTCATGTAATAACCCATTGATCTTATCTTAACTTCTCTGTATTTAATTCTGCGAGTATATATATATATATATTATTTTATTTTTACTCGCAGAAATACGATTGTTGCACAAATATGACAAGCCTTTATGTTCTTGCGAACAAAAAGCCTCGTGACATTTGCGTCTTATAGCACGTATCAGCTCCCTAACGGAGGGTGCTGCCCTTTATCTTCCCCTTGGTTTCCCCTTCAAGGAAGCGTACATCGACCATACAAGGTTAGCTCTTCCCATCCGGTTTTGCCAACAACCATCTTTTGTTCGCAAACTCTTATCCTTTTTGCCTATAGGGCTTATAGTTACGAGGTTGCACCCTATGGGGTATCTTTGGGCCAAGTGCATCATTTGTCAAGACTTGTCAAGAATGGCGGATGTGCTTCAAACCCATCCGGCACTCTTGACTCAACCGTGTACCTCGGCGCCTTGATCGTTTTCTGCACTTCTTGGGAAAGACACTATGCCTTAGTCGCCCAACCTAAATCATGTTACATCGCAAGATTAGATTGAGAATCCAAGGTGTCTTACCCGGATAGGTACCCCGTTTTTGGGTTATGTACCCCGTAATGTCCATGTACTCAGGTTCCGTGGTGGTGTTTCGTTTCCCCTGAGCCATGCTTATAGGTACCCCCTTAAATGACGTACTTTAGGACTTTTCCTCTTGCGAAATGTTGCTTCGTGAACTAGGGTGTACGTCACAAAGGTTTGCCTGTGTAAAATTTCTGCGGCTTTCTTTCTTTTTTGAAAGATGATCACAGTTTGCGGCTTTCTTTTATGAAAGATGATCGCAAATAATTTTTTGCGTCTTTCTTTAATGAAATCTGATCGCAATAAATCGTTTTTATTCGTAAAAACTCATCAAAAAAATTTCATGTTGCGAAATACCTCATTTCATTTTCTTGTTTTTTTTAAATATATTTTGTTATACGTTGCGAACATTTTGTAATACGTTGCGAACAAATATACTAATTACCTTTTTGTTTCATTACCTTTTTTCTTCATTCTCTTTTCTTCGCAAACCATATCCCTTTTCTATCATCGTAAATTTCTTGTACGCTTAACATTGTAACTTTATTCCTTCATGCCTTAGTCCTCAGTCATTAAATTTTCGCTTCTTTTCGCATCCTTTGCTCTTTTTCTCCAACTCTCCTTTTCAACATCTTTTCCTTCGCAAACTTCTACTTCTGTATCGTAACATTTCTTCCCTTATGTCCAATCACCCTTGATAACTCCAATACCCTTTGGATGAGGAAATTTTATGCATTGATGAAGAGTTGAAGCTACACCTAGAATCCCATGAAGCCAAGGTCTCCCTATCAAAGCATTGTATGGTGATTCGACATCAACAACGCAAAATAGAATTTCAGTTCGCATTCCACTTAAGGGAATTTGCATGCTTACTTCTCCTTTAGGTTTATTAGCAGTTCTATTAAAGCCATAAATCCTATAGGTGGAAGGTATTAGATCTGCATCTTTTCCCCCCATGGTTTTGTAAGCAGGATAGAAGAGAATATTGACAGAACTTCCCGTATCAATTAAGATTCTATTAAGACCAAATGATTCTTCGTCTGTATAATCTTCACTTTCTCCCATATTCAGAAAAATTTTTAATCTCACTACCAATGGATTATCATGTATTTCGCAACCTTCTGGAATTTTTGTGGCTTCAAAAGAAATTTCACGCTTCTGCCAATCTTTAAGTCGTTAAATTTTTGCGATGTTCATTATTTCCCTTCCTTCACCATCTCTCGCATATACCCTGCTTAACACATTATCATGAAAATCTTTTATGGTTTTATACGAGTGAACAATAGAATTGCAAAAAACATTCCTTGCTTTTGGTCCCACTTCTATGTGTAAGGTTTCCTTTCCCTTTTCTTGTATTGTGTTCACCATGCGAGTTATCACTGGAGCCTGTGGTAATTGTTGTGACTGTGCTTGCTTGAGTAAAAAGTGGTCCAATTTACCTTGATTGATCATTCACAAGATAATCCTTTTGATATTATTGCAATTATTTGTAGAATGTCCATGAAAGTGATGGTACAAGCAAAATTCATGACTTCTTGGACCCATTGGTGGTTCTTTTCCCATATTCCATGGTGTTGGTATATTTTCCATCAAGATGATTGCTTGCCATATCTTTTCTACACTTGTATTCAAAGGTGGCATCTTTATTTCTTCTCTTATCATTCTTTGACCTCCATGTCCATTGTTATAGCTTTGTCTATGATTCTCTTGTCCAAAATAGTTCTGCCTTTGTCCTCCATAATTTTCCTGTTGTTGATCTAATCTTGGGATCTGGTTATTTCCTCCTCGGCTATAGAAATTCCTTTCTCTATCATACTCTTCTTGATCCTTGCTTCTCATTGCTACCATTTTTGGTTGACCATTGCCAATTTTCTTCTCTTCTGATATCTGCGAAGATGTTTGCGAGGATGTCTGCGAGGTACCTGCTACGATATTGACTATTTTAGGAAGTAATTTTGCTCCTGTATCTTGAGTGTTGGTGTTTGTCACTGGATATGACTCCATATTGTTTTGCTTTTCCTCTAATGTAATGTACTCCTCTTGCAATTCTCGCAACTCTTTCATCATAATGGAATTCTTTCTTCTGAAGATTTGAACATATAATTGCTCAGTTGCGAACATCGCATTTACGAAAGACAAAATCAGGTACCTCTCGTCCACACGCCCTGCCATATCACTGCACATAGTTTTCCATCTTCTTACCAAATGCTTCAAACTTTCGCCAATTCTTTGTTTTAAACCAAACACATCTTCAATACCAAGTCGCGAGGAATGATTCATGATATATGCTCCTAAGAAAGTTACTTGTAGATGATTAAATGATGTAATAGTGTTCTTTGGAAGTCCTTCAAACCATTTTAGAGCTTCTCCTGTTAAGCTTGATGCGAAATACTTGCATAATACATCATCGTGATTCTCCCATTGTAACATGCATCTTATATACGCTTTAATGTGTTGTATAGCACATGAAGTCCCATCAAAGATGCTGGTTAATGTAGGCAGATTGCATTTTGGTGGAATCCATCCCAATTGTACTTCTCTAGAGAAATGAGTCCTCGCATCTTCTTCTATTGCTTCATCTAATTGCCTTCTATATCCTCCTCCTCTACTGTTTATCATTCCTCTCATTTCCGCTAATTCTCGAAAGATCCGTTCATTTGCCTCAGAATTCTCATCCATTGGTCTCTTCAACGCAACCTCTCTTCTTCTACGTTCTTGCATTTCTTCTCTTGCGATCCTTCGCATTCTATCATACTCTTCATTAATGTTTCCATTTGCAGAATTTTGCAATTATCTTCTTTCCATATTTTCACAATTGTTTTGTTGCAGAGCATCTTGAAATTCTTGTTCTTCCATTTCTATTCTCCTCATCCTTCTCATGTGAATATCATGAATTTATTCTTCTTCATTTCTCCTCCTTCTGCGATTTAACTCTCCCTGATTTGCCTGAATTTTGTTTTGAATATTTGGTTCATTCCTTACTATTTCTTTTCGTTGATTTCCAACTCTCCTCTAAATTCTACCATACTCAAGATCTTGATTGTTGTGAGCCTGTTCATGTCCTCTTACTCCATCCTCGTAATTGTTCTGATGCATTGCTTGTTGTCTCTCAATTTATTCCACAAGTTGTTGTTCTTCCTCTCGATTTTCTTCGCCATTCTTTTTATTTTTCCTTGGAAATGGTTTTGTTCGTAAATATTCCACATTTTGTTCGATGTTCGGTACTAAAATGAAGCGATTCTCTCGATTTCTTTCAACCATATTTCGTGTGTGTCCTTGCATAACACTTTCACTATTGATTGTTGGTGAATTTCGTTCTTCTCTCTCTGGTCTAACACTTGATCTCGCAGCACTTTGAGATCTCTTCCTTTGTAACATCTCATTTTCCCTCCTCAATTCTTGATTCTGTCTTGTTAGATTTGCACGTTCTTCAGCCTCAAACCTTCGTTCTTCCTGAACTCCTTGTCTCAATGTTTCTAATGCCTCCATTTCTCTTTCATGAATTGTTCCTCTCATCAATCTCCCATTTTCTCTGATTTGCGGTTCTCTATATGCTTCTGCTGGTGTATCAATTCTCCAAGTGTGTACACTCACTCGATCTTGATCTATTGCTCTTCCTTGTGTTACTGTTTGTTGAGTTTGATTTCTTCGATTGCTCCTTACCCTACTAGGTTCTCCTGTTACGTTTGCTTATCCACCTACGAGTCTTACACTTCTTCTTACTGCAGTCAATGGTTCTGATATATTTCTTCTTCTAGCCATTTCTCATATGCAAAATTCTTTAATTATCTCTGTTACGTTTGCTTCTCTTTTTTTTTTTTCCTCCCTGTTTCTAGCGCCAATTATGTAGTTGCAGGAAATCCCACAACTACACCCTCATGAGATTCTATTAATTTGATTTGATGATCTAATTTATTTGATATTAAAATGAAGATTAAAGTACTAAAATTGTAAAAGAGACACAATAATTTTTACATGGTTCGATCATTGTGATCTACATCCATGGTTTTTCACTAGTGATTGTATATAATTACATGATTTTACAATTGAGACTCCATTAAATAATATTTGGAGATCTAGATTTTTGGGGAATAAGATCATCAAGAAAATAAGTCTCTCTCTCTCTCTCTCTTTACAAAATTCTAACTTCAAATGTCTCTCCAAAAGAACTCTCTCTTTCTCTTATGCCTAAATGGCTATTTATATGATTTTACATAAAAGATGACAGTTGTGTTGTCCCGCAATTTCGGATCTAAAATAAGTCATGCGAGTCTTCGCAGCCTTTCTCGCAAGATGTCTTTTCTCTCCACAATTTCGCAAGCTATCATTTGTTGCGTCATTAATTATTTGCAAGCATAATAATGCTGCGAGATTCTGCTCCTACATGATCAGACATCTCATCAAGAGTTGTAGCAAGACCTTTATTCCCAGTGTATTTTATACAATTTGGATACTCATTAGAAAAATGACCAAAATATTTATACTTTAAGCACTGAGGCATGCATATCCTCATCATCAGTATCGACTGTATCCCTATTTTTAGGAGGAACACGGTCATGAGGTTTAACTGATGATCTAGGCTTATCTCTGACAAACCGTTTACTTCTCTTCCAAAGAATATCTCTAAACTGTCGTGTGATCAGAGAAACTAAGTTATCAAGATCTTCATATGATGAATCAGTCTCACTAGGATCATCCACAGAGTTGCCAACACATTTACTTTTGTCAAGTAATTTTGTGTTCTTTTGTGCTTTGAAAGCAATATCCTTTCCCGATTTGGATATATGATCATGATCAAAGATCTTTAACTTCTCAACCAGAGTATTTCTGTATAAAGTATTAAGGTTATTTCCTTCAACAACGTCATGTTTCTTAGAATCGTATTTGGCTGGCAACGATCTAAGAATTTTCATCGCAATGTCCTTTTCAGGAATAGTCTTACCCAATGCAAAAGATGCATTAACAATTTCAGATACTTTGTGATTAAACTCTTCAAATGAATCTTCATCAGCCATACGAAGGTTTTCCCAATCAGAATTTAGGTTTTGAAGCCTAGCTTCGTTTTCAGAGGTATTCCCTTTTAATAAAGTTTCTAAGATATCCACACGCATCTTTAGACCGAGTGCACGTATTCATATGGTGTTGAAGATCTGGGGTAATGGCATGAATGATAACATTTAAACCGTCAGAATTTTGCTTTGCAGCGAGAATCTAATTAGGTTCATATCTACCAATATCCTTTGAAATAGAAACATCGTCTAATGTAACCATTGGAGGATCATAGCCATTAACAACATAAACCCATGATTAAAAATCAACGCGCCTGAAGAAAGGCTCGCAAAATAATTTTTCACCATAAGTAATTTGAGCCATCGAAAACTGGTGGTACGTTTATAGAGATAACACTTCTGTCCATAGATTCAGACCACTACAAACATATACTTATAATATTTTAAACGTGATTTCCTGTTCTGATACCAATTGAAAAAGCGGGGGTCTAACAACCTCACCCAATATTTCGTTTAGGAAATCTGTATGGACAAACTCCAATATAATTCCAAGAAAATCAATTAGACAGTCAGACTCAAGCAATGGAAATATATCCAAGAGTTGTATCTCTGTTTCACAATGTAACCAGCAAATTAAACAGATAGAAAACCATGAGCCTAATTAATATGTGAAACAACTTGAACGGTACCAAAAACCAATGTTCAAGTGTCAATCAATTTATATCAACAACCAAATGTTGGATTATCTAATTGATTGAACTACGCACAACCTGTGATATTTCAATTATATAAACAAATACAATATGGAAAAAATATAACACAGACACCAGAAATTTTGTTAATGAGGAACCGCAAATCCATAAAAACCCCAGGACCTAGTCCATATTTGAACACCACGCTGTATTAAGCCGCTACAGACACTAGCCTACTACAAGTTAACTTCAGACTGGAATGTAGTTGAGCCCTAACCAATCTCACACTGATCAAGGTATAGTCGCGTTCCTTTCTCCTCTGAAACCCAGAATGATTCTGTGCACTTGATTCCCTTAGCTGATCTCACCCACAACTAAGAGTTGCTACGACCCACGGTCGAAGACTTGATAAAGCAATCTGTCTCACACAGAAAAGTCTATTGAATAGATAAATTTGTCTCCCATAGAAATACCTAGAAGTTTTGTTCCGTTTTTTGATAAATCAAGAGGAGCAAGAACCAATTGATACACCATACTTGTATTCCCGAAGAACATCCTAGTAATATCAATCACCTCACAATAATCTTAATCGTATGGTAGCGAAACAAGATATTGTGGAATCACAAACGATGAGACGAAGAGGTTTATGACTACTTTTTATCTTGTCTATCGGAGATTAAATCTCAAGCAAATCTTAGAGAAGATAGTACTCAATCACTATATTAAACAACAAGATCAGAACACACAACTACACAGAAAATAGTTGGGTCTGGCTTCAGAATCCCAATGAAGTCTTCAAGTCGTTAACCTACAGGGTTTTGGAGAAAACCTAAGGTTAAAGGAAAATTGACTCTAGTCGCAACTAGTACCACACAAGAGGTGTGGAGATTAGGTTTCCCAGTTACTAGAGTTCTCCCTTATATAGTCTTCAAATCAGGGTTTGCAATCAATGTTACCTTGGTAACAAAGCATTCAATATTCACCGTTAGATGAAAATATGATTGGACTCAAGCTAATATCTTTCACCCGTTAGATCGAACTTAGCTTGTTACACACAAATGAAAAGTGACTTCATTTAGATATGAATAATCATACCTAAACTTATACACCTTGTTGGCTCAACAATAGTTAACTGAAGTTAGCCATATGAACACTTTCATCTCAACCTTATTCATCTTAACCATAACTAGTTCAAATGACTCAAATGAGACTAATTCTAGAGTTGTTTAATTGTTTATATTCTCATAGAAGTATACAAGACACAATTGAAGAAAAATCGATTTTGATTCACTCGAATCAATTCATGAACATTATAGCCACGGTTTGCAAAAGATTGCATTCCTTAATATATAAATGTATTAGTTCATGAATAAACCGATTTTAGAACACAATCCACTCAAGTATGAAAACGGGTACGCATACCTAAGTGGCCGGACTAATTTTGGGTTCGCCAGTATGCGAACGGGTACGCATACCTTCCAAACTCAGTTAAATCCCGGAACTTGAAACTCATGCCAGTACGCATACCGGTATGCATACTAAGTTCTCAGACTTCCATTAAACCAGTCAGTACGCATACGGGTATGCATACCCTGGTTCCCGGACTTGGAATAACTTGAAACAATTAGCATACAAGTACGTTTGCGTGCTATATTCAATCATGGGTATTTTTTCTAAACTCCCATTTCAATCATTGAAACATTCTCGGAAGACAACAATAGATGTCTTACACAAACTATTAGCTTCAAAACAATTTTCAAGTGATCGAATGATCAATACGAAACATTCCGAGTCTACATCAAATGACTGTATCACACAATCTGGTAAGATGTTACCAGGAGATTTTTACATGATCATATTTTGACTTTCGTTAAGAATATAAAATGAACTTGGCTAAAGTGAAATCTTACCAACACATATTTCCAGAAATATGTAAGCGAGTTAAACTCTGCTCGAAATATCAAATGTGTATAATCGAAGTCTATATAGCTATACGACTTTTGTCTTAAATATGAGATAGAATAGATATACTTTTAAGTGATAGACGAGTTCAAGTCTCCACATACCTTTTGTTGATGAAGTTCCACAAGCTCCCCTTAGTAGTTCTTCGTCTTCAATTGATGAATGCCGTGAAGTCTAATACTCAACTACACTTTCTATCCTAATTCGAGACTTAGCTATAAGTAGACTAGAAATCAAGACTTATAGTTTTGGCAACTAAACTTGAAAAACAATCTTAAGATAGCAACGCTTGTGAGTTTGACCGAGCAGTACTCTATCACAAGCTATTTCCAACGATTTTCATCTTGCATGTTTTTAGGTTTATTTATTTAAATTCTAGAGTTTTGGAAGATGAACTTGCATTATTTTATCATTATTGATTGTATGTATTGCAAAGTCTTATGCGATATATGTGTCTTTTAATTTTTGTGAATTGAACTGATATCTCATATATGCTCAAAAGTTAAATCTATTAAGTTTTATGAACTAAAAGTAGAACAAGCTTTGTGAGAATTTTTCGCAGTATTGATCTAGTTGTTGTCACACTCTTATGTAATTACTGCATTATCAACTCCGTAATATTTTCTTATGTTGAGTCTTATCAATTAAATTGTCTCCTTGTTCGTAACTGGTGTTGAGATGAATTTATGTCGATGTTTAGGATACAACTCCATGTGATTTGTTAATGTCAGAAAAAATCCTTCTTTTTCATTAAAGTAAGGTCACTCATGTTGTTCTCTTGGGTATGACATCAAATGGGGGAGAGTTCTTAATTGAACTTATGCTTAATTGATATATATTTGTGGGGAGAGTGGATGTGGAATATAAAGTGGATGGTTGTATCTTAAATCTCCTAGATGAGACGCTAAGTATTTTATACTCTATGATATCATCTAAATTAAAGTTAATATGTATTCCTTTAAGTTTTGGAGTTAGAATTCATTATGATCCCATAGTTTTCCCAACTTTGCCAATTTTTATTGAAAAACTGGGGGAGAATTAATTAGCAGTTTCGCACTACATACATATGGTTTACTGATCATTACTTAAGTGGGAGTGAATCAATATCTATAGGTTTCACCTATTATGCAAAAATTGTAAGTATCGACTAAGGGGGAGAAACATATCACTGTAGTATTACTTCAAAGTTGTGATACAGTTGAACTTTGGAGAAGATAATAATAATAATATGTTTCTGTATAACAACGATTGAGAATATTTGTTTTCAAAGTTGTAATCGCTACGGATCTTCAAAAAAACGATGCTGAGTTGAACACGTTCAGAATCATTGCAACTTGAAGTAACGAAGAATTCAAGGAGTTGGAGAACCAAGGAAATCAAGCATGATGGATTCTGGAGTTTTGAAGATTTATTTTTTAATTCATATGTATTGATAGTTTTGTCACTAAAATTGACAAAGGGGGAGATTGTTAGAGCATTGCTCGGTCGAACTCACAAGTGTTGATATCTTAAGCTTGTTGTCAAATTAAATTGATCAAAACTATATCTTGATTTCTGGTATACATTTAGTTAAGTCTCGGATTAGGATACAAGTGTGTAGATTAGTAACATACATAACTACAATCTACCGTTTGAAGGAGAAGATCAACCGAAGCTTTTGGATAACTTCATCAACAAAAGGTAAGTGAAGACTGAACCACCTATTACTCAAGTTTTCACCTTTCTATCTATGAGACAATGTCGCATGACTAAATAGGACATTACATGCATACCGGAAATTTCGAGTCAAGTATATCATCTTAATCATTATCGAAATATGTTGACTAAGCTTAAGAGCATTTGTTCATACTTGATGAATTTGGTTAAGAACAATTTATTGTTTATGACCTAAATTATGATTCAAGATTTAATCATTTGAAAATAGCCTGGAACAATGATATGTGTCATTGATATTATTCGGGAATGTTTCAAATTAATTATTAGAGAGATATAGAACTACTGTAAATCTGGATACAGTACAGTATACATACCAGTTCATATACTGGTAAAACTATTATAGGTTGATGAGAACGAAAGTGCGACGCATTTTCACCCATAAATACATTAGCTAGGACTCATTTTATCACTAATAAACTTGTTTGTAGGTGTTTTTGTCAAATAAGCTCTTATGGATGAAGTTGCTCGAAAAAGTACTTAAGGAACCCCGAAGGAGTGTTAAAGGCGTCCCATAAATGTGTTGGAAACACCTCTAAAAAAGTGTTAAAGGCACCCCAGAAAAGGTGTTAAAGAGACCCTAATTTTGGCTAAGGGGCACCGAATTACTAAGGGGCACCCTAATTGTTATTCGCATACCGGACTCTGGATAGGGGCACCCCCTTTCTTCTTCACAAGCAATAGAAAAATGGCGGGAAATTATCAATTCAAAATTCTTTTATAGCGTGACTTCTGGCAGAGGATTTGGAGGGGATTCATTGAGATTTAATGACCGGATTTGATTGTTAATACCGTATTTTGCTAAAACAGGGATGGTAACACTTTTGGTTTCGTTAAAAAAGGAAAGATTTTCTTTGATTCTCGACAAAATAGGAATGGGAAGTTACGGATATGTTCTGTTATATTTGGGAGTTATCTGGAAGGAAATAGAAAGAAGATATTTTGTTTTGATTTGTTCGACAACTCATATACACGTAACAGAGAAGGGAAGGAGAATAAAATCTCTATGATTTAGCAGAGAAGTCAAGAGAAGATATTTTTGGGTTTAAGTAATTTGATTCTCTGAGTTAAAATAGGAAGTTACGTAGGATATTCTTTTAATATTTGTGGCTGTCAGATGGGAGATTTTGGATGAATCAAACAACTCAGAATCACGTAATAATAATGGAAAATATTCTCGTGGAGAATACTGGAGTAAAGAGAGAATATTTGCGTATTAAACAAGAGATATTGGGTGCTAATGAGACTATATAATGAGTTTACGGGAGTCATACATGGACATAGAGAGTTGGGGAGCAGTTACAAGAGCCAACAGATCACTGCAGAGTGATTCTGCAGTAGCAGGAAGAAGAAGAATTGCAGCAACACGGCAGAAGTGTCGTTCTCAAGAACACGAAGAACAGACGCGTTGGAATAGTCATTTAGGAACAATGTCTGCGATAGTTCCATTGTAACAGTTGGCTTTTTATCTGCAACATTTTATTCAAATTTGAGACACCTTCTTTGTAACAGAGAGTCTGCAACATCTAATTTCGTTGCAAATTCAGTGCTTAATTAGTTTTCCACTTCTTGTAAACACCATTGAGCGATGAATAAAAACTTTGAGCGTGTTTTCATTATGTGGAGCTAAACCCAACACTGGGTCAACGGAGGAAGACGAACTTCATACATGGGTGAATTTATTCTATTTTTTATTTGACTTTTGCACTTATTTTGAATTGATTTATGATTCGATAAAATTAGTTGTGATTCAATTAGATAGGTTATGCTTTGTTTAGATAATCTATGCTTTGGGGATACAATTAATGTTTTGAGGATCTACTTTGGCAAAAATAAGAGTCGATGTTGTTTTATTTGTTGAGTGATAATTGTTGAGAATGAATAATTGAACCTATTGATATGAGTTTGGCCGAATCCTAGACCCGGTAACTCTTTATTTTATTCCTTTAAACTTAATCTTAACAAGTCTGAGAGAACGAATCTTAATTACTACTACGAAAACTTTGAGAAAAATCATAAATCATAGGTCCAGAGCCGCAGTACATGTACCCATTATACGTAACGACGTAGCTATAGTTCTGCAACGACTTTTGGTACGCATACCCGGTGTGCACACCTTAAAATTTATGTTGACTCATGAACCAGGATGGTAAGCATACCAAATATGCAAATCGAAAAAGATCTGTGGACTCCTGAACCAGGATGGTATGCATACCCAGTATGAAAATCGGAAAAGATCTGTTGACTCTTGAACCCGTTTTTGTCTTAAGGGTATACAAAATCGGTACACGTACATAACAAGAATGCTCATGAATATGAATACAGTACGCATACCAGGTACACGTACTTACCTTGTCAAATATTTTCAGATGCATCCAAATTATTTCTATGAGATAATCGGAATTTGAACAACTCTTTAAAAACACTATCTTGACATATTTGATCACATTATAACCTATGGTTGTGACTTAAGATTAAAGTCTTACAGTGTTATGTGAAAATGGTTAAGATTATAGTTCGTCTGGATAGTTTCGGCCAACCTTTCATGTACAAGTCATTTGTACACGGTTTAGTTTCGGTTCCTCCTAAATAGAGTGTATATTCTGTTAAGTTAATCTCAAGTGAAGTTTTTCATCTAACAGTGATTATTGATTGCTCAATTCCATAACTACCTTAGATAAAATCTAAAGCAACCTTGATCTTAAAAGTCTATATAAGGAGAACCTCAATCAATTGGGATCTTTGAATCCCTGACATTATTCTTGTGTGTCCTAATTGTAAACTAGAGTCGTCCTCTCCTTTATAACTTTTTAGGTTCATCGATTAAAAAGACATCACCTAGGGATTAGTGAAGCCAGGTACAAATATCTTTATCTTGATAGTTCGTGTATCCTGATCTTTCTACTGATTGTTGAGCCTCTAGCTCCAACATGCGAGACAGATATAGATCACAAAGTTCTTCGTTTCATATTTTGTGATTTCAAAGGTAAATTCCTTTATAACGATTCTTTATTGAAATCGAAGTAGGAATTACTTGTGAGGTGAATAATAACCTAGTCTACTCTTAGGGATTCATAAGTATTGGAATTTGAGGTTTGCTAGACTTTGTATGTTGTAATCAATTTTGTAACTCACCTTTATCTTTGATCTAAACGTAAATCACATATAGGTTTATCTGTAGGAGGCATATTAGTTTAAATCCCTTATTGAGTTGAAGCAGCTGTTAGAGCACTGCTCGGTTGAACTCCCAAGCGTTGCTATCTCAAGCTTGTTTATCAGTTTTAGGTGATCAAAACTATAAGTCTTGATTTCTAGTCTACTTATATATATATGTCTTGGATTAGGATAGAATATGTAGTTGAGATTTATACTTCACGGCATTCATAGATTGAAGACGAAGATCTACTGAGGAAAGCTTGAAGGAACTTTATCAACAAAAGGTATGTGGAGACTAAAACTTATCAATCACTCAAAAGTATATTCTATTCTATATCCTGTTGAGACTAAGTCGTATATCTATATAGACTTTTATATTATACACATTTGATATTTCGAGTTGAGTTTAACTTGCTTATATATTTCTCGAAATATGTGTTGGAAGATTTTTGCTTTAGCTACGTTCATCATTATACTTGACGAGTTTAGTTGGAAACAATGTATTTGTTGGAAACTAAATAATGAGTCAAAAGATGATCATGTGAAAATTTCCTTGAAACATCTTACATGATTTATGTGAGACAGTCATTTGATGTCGACTCGGAATATTTCGTATTGATCATTCGATCACTTGAAAATTACTTATAAACTAATAGTTTCTGTGAGACAGCTATTGTCGTCTTCTAAGGATGTTTCAATGATTGAAATGGGAGTTTAGAACAATTAACCATTGTTTGGATATAGCACAGTATGCATACCAATATGCAAATTTTTATAGTATGATTTAGGTCTGGAAACCTAGTTTGCATAGCTGTATGCGAAAGGTTTTAACTGTTAAAGTCCGGGAACCAAGTATGCATACCAGTATGCGAACGGTTCTACCTGAGTTAGGTCCGGGATGACAGTATGCATACCGGTTTGCGAACAGTTGGACAAGACCAAAGTCCGGAACTTAAGTTTACGTACCTGTTTGCAAACTAAGTAATTAAAGTTATAAAATCGGTTTAATATGATTTCAAACTCATGAACAAATATATTAATAAATTAAGGAATGCAATATTTGCAAACCGTGGCTTAATGTTCATGAATTGATTCTTGTAAAAGTACTTTGTACAATCATGAATCAAATCCGATTTTACTTCAATTGCGCCTTGTATACTTCTATGAGAATATAAACAATTGAAAAAGTCTATGAGTAACACAATTAGATTCATTTTATTATCATTTGATCTAGAAGTGTTAGATGAATGTGGTTAATACAAAAGTGTTCATATGGCTAACTTCGGTTAATTTTTATTGAGCTAACTCAATATACACGGTTAGGTACGGTTACCCATATCTAAATGAAGGTATATTTCATTTGTGTGTAACAAGATAAGACCATCTAACGGTGGAGAGATATTGCATTGGTTTTAAGCAAACTTAGTTTGAATCTTAAATAAGGTTTTCATCTAACGATGAATATTGATTGCTTTGTTTCTAAGCTACCAAACCCTGATTTGAAGACTATATAAGGGAGAATTCTATGAACCGGAAAACCTAATCCCCACACTTCTGTGTGATACTAGTTGCGGCCAGAGACGATTCTCCTTTAACCTAGGTTTTTCCTAAAACCATTATAGGTTAACGACTTAAAGACTTTATTGGGATTCTGAAGCCAGACCCAACTATTTTCTCTGTAGTTGCGTGTTCTGATCTTACTTGTTCTATCGTACTGAGTACTATCTTCTCTAAGATTTTCTCGATATTGATCTCCGATAGGTAAGATATAAAAAGTAATCACAAAGCTCTTTGTCTCATTCTTTGTGATTCTACAATAACTTCTTCTACTACCATATAGTTAAGTTATTGTGAGGTGATTGATATTTCTAGGATGTTCTTCGGGAATATAAGACCGGATTATCAATTGGTTCATGTTCACCTGGATTTATCAAAAGAAGGAAAAAAACTTCATACGTATATCTGTGGGAGACATATTTATCTATCAAAATAGACTTATCTGTGTGAGACAGATTTGTTTATAAGTCTTCGACTATGGGTCGTAGCGACTCTTAGTTGTAGGTGAGATCGGCTAAGGGAATCAAGTGCGTAGAGTCCTACCGGGATTCAGAGATGTAAGGAACGCGGCCGTACCTTAATCGGTGTGAGACTTGGTTAGGGGTCAACTACATTTCAGTCCGAAGTTAACTTGTAGTAGGCTAGTGTCTGTAGTGCCTTAATATAGTGTGGTGTTCGAATCTGGACTAGGTCCCGGGGGTTTTCTGCATTTGCGGTTTCCTCGTTAAAAAAACTTCTGGTGTCTGTGTTATTTCTTTTTTGTATTATATTTGTTTATATAATTAAAATATCACAGGTTGTGCGTAGTTCAATTAATTGGTAAATCCAACCTTTGGTTGTTCATAGAAATTGATTGACGCTTGAACATTGGTCTTTGGTACAATTTAAGTTTTTTTCATACCAATCAGTTCACGGATTCATTCATGTTGATTTTTTGATTGATTTGAGGAAGAGATATAACTCTTTGATATCTTTTCTTCATTGAGTCTGACTGTCTAGTTGATTATCTTGGAATTATATTGGAATTAGTCCATACAGACTGCCAAACGAAATTTTGTATGTGGTTGTTAGACCCCCGCTTTTTAAATTGGTATTAGATCAGGAAAACATGTTTAAGACCTCACAAATCTGTATTTGTATCAA
The DNA here is from genome assembly GCA_023529315.1 of Papaver bracteatum. Lineage (NCBI taxonomy): Eukaryota > Viridiplantae > Streptophyta > Magnoliopsida > Ranunculales > Papaveraceae > Papaver > Papaver bracteatum. Next base: position 1,054,887 of record JAJJWX010005418.1, on the reverse strand, counting down.
TCTGATTCCATGGACAAAAGTGTTATCTCTATAAACGTACCACCAGTCTTCGATAGCTCGAATTACTTATGCTTAAAAATTGCTATGCGTTCCTTTCTCTAAGAACGTGATTTTAAATCATGGGTTCGTGTTGTTAATGGATATAATCCTCCAATGGTTATGGTTAACAGTGTAACTGATCCAAAGGATATTGATGCATATAAACCTAGCGAAATTCTCGCTGCAAAGCAAAATCTGACGGTTTAAATGCGATCATCCATGCCATTATCCCATATCTTCAGCATCATGTGACCACATGCAATAAGTCTAAACATGCTCGGGATATCTTAGAAACCGTATTTGAAGGGAATACCTCTGAAAAGGAAGCTAGGCTTCAAAACTTAAATTCTGATTGGGAAAACCTTCGTATGGCTGATGCAGATTCAGTTGATGAGCTTAATCACAAAGTGTCTGAAATTGTTAATGCTTCTTTTGCATTAGGTAAGACTATTCCTGAAAAGGACATTATGATGAAAATTATCAGATCATTACCAGCTAGATAAGATTCTAAGAAACATGCCATTGTTAAGGGAAATAAAGTTGAAAAACTTTCAAGAAATACTCTTGTTGGGAAGTTAAAGATCTTTGATCATGAGCATACATCCAAATCGGGGAAAGGATATTGCTTTCAAAGTGCAAAAGAACACTAAAATACCTGATAAAAGTAAAGTGTTGGCAACTCTATTATTTATCCGAATGAGACTGATTCATCAGATGAAGATCTTGACAACTTAGTCTCACTGATCACAAGACAGTTGAGAGATATTCTTTTAAAAAGAAGTAAACGGTTCATCAGAGATAAACCTAGGTCATCCGTCAAACCTCATGATCGTGCCCCTCCTAAAAACAGGGACACTGTCGACTCTGATGATGAGGATATGCCATAGTGCTTCAAGTGTAAAGGTTTTGGTCATTTTGCTAATGAGTGTCCAAATCGTAGAAAATACACTGGTAACAAAGGTCTTGCTGCAACTCTTAATGAAATGTATGATCACTATGTGTTTGTGGGTGAAAACCATTTCTGCTAATTTTGGTAATTTCGTGTGTATGGGTGAGAAATGAGTCTAAACCCTAAACAATATATTGCATGGGATTAATTTTGATTTGAGAGATCAATCTATACAATCCTGGCCTAAACCAAGAAATGGTCATTCCAGGCTTGCTTCGGTCACAAAGTGAAGGAGAAGGGTTGGTCTTAGGGAGGGAAATGAAGAAAGTGTTGAGACCAGAATTGTTGCTTCCGGAAGTGTGGGTGTTTCATGACTTGTATCAGAAAGTTAAACTGGCTAGCTGTATGAAAAGCTATCAGATGATTTCTTGAAGTTGTATTGTTCTCTTGACTAAAACTTGTCGTTTGGCGTAAATAGGTGAGACCTATTTATACAAGTCGCAAAAAAATGTACCCTGGTCTCATAGGAAGTGGAAACGATTGAGTGGTGGAATAATGGAGTAACGTGTAACCGTCAGACGTTATGCTTCCATGATGAGGGAAGTGAATTCATGTAACCGTCAGTCATTACGCTTCCATGATGAATGAAATGAATTGTTTACACCGTTACTTTTACCACCACTAACTGTCCTACTTCATGACACTCTCTTGTAACAGACGCATTGCACGTCGCTCGCTGTAAACCGCCAGACCAATACCCTGATGAGTATCCCCCAGTTTGTGACATGTTTGATGTCTCGAGTGTTTTCGTGGAAAACATGCAGCAGGTTTCTATGTGTGGCAAGTCAAAGTCAAGATACTTCGCCACATGAAAATATCATATGATGTTATTAGGCTTGCCTTGGTCGTCCGCGTAAAACTTGCCACAAGTCCGTCATCTTGGTGTCGAGCTTGGATGGCTGAGATTGCATCTCATGAGGAAGAGTGGCCATTGATTATGACCGCATCTTGTTGTATAGTAAAGTGGCGCCATTGGCACAGTAGCGCCGGGTGGAGCTATGGAATAACGACGTGTTAATGGCATGCCAGTGGCGTAGCCATGGCATAGCCGCGATATAGCGGCATGCTAGTAACCGTGTCATGGTGGCATGCCATTGGCCGTGGCATAGTGGCATGCTAGTATCCGTGGCATGGTGGCATGCCAGTGGCCGTGGCATAGCAGCATGCTAGTAGCCGAGGAATAGTGACATGCTAGTAGCCGTGGCATGGTGGTTGTTTATGGGTGAAAACTATTCCTGCTAATTTTGGTAATTTTGGGTGTGGATGAGGAATGAATCTAAACCTAAAACAAATGCAATGCGCGGTGAGTGCTTGTATATTCGAGAGATCAATCTGTGCAAGTGCGGCCTAAACCAAGAAATGGTCGTTCCAGACTTGTTTCGGTCACAAAGTGAAGGAGATGGGGTGGATCTTAGGGAGGGAAGCGAAGAAGGTGTTGAGAATATGAAGGTGTTGGCTATGCAGGACTTGTATCAGAAAGCTGAACTGGCTTGCAGGATGTAATCTATCAGTTCCGATGTTTGAATACGATTGCATCAACACTTGATTCTATTGTCTGGACTTGTGTTGTTGTTAAAAATAGGGCGGAGAACCTATTTATACAAGTCCTTTAGCCTAACCTTCGTATCTCGTGGGAAGTGGAGAAAGTGGAGTGGTGGAGTAGTGGAGTAGTGTGCTGGTGTCACACGACCAGGCTTGCCCACTTCTCCCATCATCACTAACCGTCCATGAATTCCTGACACGTTCTTGTGATGGCGCGTTGTGCGCTGCACGCTGTAAACCGCCAGACCAATACCCCAGTATGTATCCCCCAGTTTGTGACATGATTGATGTCTCGAGTGTTTTGGAAAACATGTAGCATGTTGTTGTATCTTGGAAAGTCAGGCTAGGGAAGCTTGCTAGCTTGGTGACCTTCGACGGTCGAGATTTTGCATCTTGAGAGGATGGGCAACCGTTGATCGTTGCACCAGAAACCCTAATTAGCGCCCCTTACTAGAATCGTTGTAGAATTCTAGTACGGACTCGGATTTTGATGACCCGCCCCTCCATTCCATACGGAAAAGAATTTCCTATCTCCCATCGCGGGAATATTTAGGTTTTAAGCTCGTTCGGGAGGATAAAACAGCCCAAAAGCAAAACCCAGGAAGGAAATTGATACTTGTGAAGTATCGTGTGTATACTATGCAGGTACTGCATTGAGTATATCCAACATGGTTTGGAAGTTGCGCATGCAAACCCTTCCTTTACCAACCACATGGTGTGGTAGAGTGGTGAATGGTGATCACCATGACTCAAGACCGACTAATTAACTCCCGACCGGGGATATATAACCGAGCCGGTGAAGTTGGACGGATGAGATGATCTTTAAGACACTCATCTGCGACACTTGGTGGAATTAGGGTTTCGAAGGAGGTGCGCAAGCAGTGCTCTTCACCCTGACCGAAACCAGACTTAGGGAACTATCCTGGACTGTCCGATCACACCTGCGTGTAGATGGCGTGACGGTTTAGGCGTTTATACCTACCGTCCCACAAAAACGTGATCTGGGCCACTCAATTCATCCGGCGAGGTTGAGTGGTCGAGATCGAATTGAAACAGAAGATTAGTGCCACAAAAGCCGTATCCCATACCAACTTCGGGTGGGCGTTCCAAAACGACCAGGCTTGGTCGGTCTTGGTCGACTGCTCCAACGTGTAGGTGGTAGGCTGGTGTTCACACCTATGTCTTACCGTCCCATGAAAACGCGATCTAAGCCACCCAATTCGTCCAGAGAAATCGAGTGGTTGAGATTAATTTGCAACTTGGGAGGTGCGACCACGCATGTTGGAGCGGACGATTTGGGGATAGCCAGGCATGGTATGCCTTAGCCGATTAGGTGAGGGGATAGACGGGTCCACGGTGGTCATGTTGACATGACCGGACCTGCTTTGATCTAATCTCGGACCCTCCATTCGTGCCGGATAAGATGGACGCTCGTGATTCAAAACCCTAATTTTTGGGTTTCAGAGTCGTGCGTCATGCTCCATTCAGGCGTACGATTTGGAATGACCAACCGTGGTTGGTCCTGACCGATTATTCAGGTATGTAGGAGGGCCTGCGGTGATTGTATTGACATACTCCGTGCCCTTTGAATCTACATCTTCACCCTCCATCTATACCTGCGAAGATGGATGGTTGAGGCTGTTTTGCGACACATGTAATGTGCCGCAAACCCTAATTTAGGGTTTTCCATCCATACTGCTATGGTTTGGACGTTTTGGAAAGCTATGCCAAGGGAGGCCGACCATGCGGGTTCCGCGTTGGTTCGGTAGGTATTCCATACCTGCTTGGGGGTGATGGAATTGATCTGGGCCATCCAATCAGGCTGGTGGAGTTGGATGGTCGTGATCATATCCAGACTGATATGGTCAGTATGGATGCTCAATCGGGCTAGTATAACACACCGAGAGGGGCTCAATCGGGCTAGTATAACACACCGAGAGTTCAGCCTGTACGGGTATTTCGTACATGGTTTCATTATAATGCTTGGAGGTTCGTGTTGTTCCGCTAAGAGCAACACTCAGTCGTCATGCCGCACTGATAATGAGTACAGGAAATACAAGGTTGTTGCGCATTGATTAATAATGCTGGAAATTCACAGGGTATATGGGATTGTTGCTACATGCTACAACCTGGATGAATTTCGTGTATTTTATTCACAGAATGGGATTGTTGCCACATGCTCCATTCTTGGTGAATTGATAAAGTGAAGGAGTATCCATCACTTGTTAATGGCATTATCTTTTACAAGATGTTGGCGCATATTTTTTAGGTTTTACAATCTTAACCTTAAACAAAAATCCACCATCAACATTAAGTCCCCTGACTAGCACATAATGGTTACACTATTGTGGGGTAGGCATGAGATGGTGACATACATATGTGAGAAAGACAGGATAAAATAAGTTTACCCGGAGGAGTATTGACCGACCGCTAGTTGCCCATGCCATTGCGCTTGTATGGAACCCTTTGGTGGAGCCGGTTTCCTTCTTTGCGTATTTGAATCAAAAGAGGAATCCAATCAAAGAGGAATCCTTGTTCTATTAGGATTCTTCCAAATTTTGCTTATATAAGGGACCGACCCCTTCTTATTTTTCCTCACAAATTTTTTTTCTTTGGTTCAGCAGCTCCCGTCAGTGCTCTCCCTTGCCGCCGCTGATTACCATTGCCGATTGCCGTTGTCGGAGCGCCACCAGACGCCGCCGTCCGTCCGACCAAGGTAAGTTCCGTCAAATTTTTTTTTTTTTTTTTTTTTTTAAGGAAAACCCCTAATTTCTTAGGTAAAAATCCTTTGATAGACACATCATGCTTAGGTTTCCCATCAAGACCGATAGTACAATTGCCCATTTCTGTTAGAATTGTTTGGTATTGCAATCCCATGAATATGCCGTATTTTGCTTCTTCTTCCATTGTTGCATGCAAAACCTAGCTTCTTGGGTTGTAGCTTGGAGAGAAACTTGGCTTGAATTTCGTAAACACAACTCCCATGACCATAAATACGTGAGTATGAATGTGGTCCCACCATGTGTGTTTGATTCGAACGTGGCCATCTACATATGCTTGACTGAAAGCCGACCTTAAACTGGTCTTGTGCCCTGGATCAACACCGGTCTTGATACTTGAGCGATACCATAATTGAAAACAATCCGGACTTGAGCGATGCCAGCCTTGAAGTTATACCGGACTTAGAAAGTACCGAACTTGAAGCTATACTAGACTTAGAAAGTACCGGACTTGAAGCTATACCGGACTTAAAATACCAGACTTAGAAAATACCGGACTTGAAGCTATGCCAGACTTGATCCAATTCCTTTATGCACGTGAACCACGTCTTGTCGTCTTCATACAAGTTCTAACTCCTGTATTTTATTTCATTGTGGAATGAAGAAAGGAATTCCTGTTGAGATATCTTCCGGAAATAATACTGGTGCCAAGTCAGGAAGTGTTGATAGCTTCAATGATATGCCGAGCATCGATGATGAGTTTTTCACCTCGCCTTTTCCAAACACTAGGAGACATCCTTCTCACAAGATAATGTTACTTTCTGATTCAGAAAACATGGAAGCTGATCCATCTTCTTCTTCAGCACTTGTGATGAGATTTGGTCTTCGAAGAAACGAATATCCGCCTTCTCCTATCGACTTCAAGATTTGCCATACTCCACTGGGTTCTTATGAAGGATGGATGAGACACATGTTGAATAACAAGGATGTTAAAGCTAATTTGACAAAAGCGCAAATCCTTAATGCCGTCATGGCATCTGCTGCTCTCGAAATTAAGAAAGACGCTGCGGGCTTGATTACTTTTGCTTCTTGGTGGCGCCCTTCTACCCATACAGCTATATCCAGGTGGGGAGAGATGACTATTACTCTGGATAGTGTAGATGTACTAATGAACCTGCCTGTTGATGGGAACCTTTGTTACGAGATTTCTGACATCGAACAACGTAATTATGATGCCATACTTCACAAGGTGGCAGAATTCAATGGTCTGGACAAGGAGGAGAAGAAAGATACGAGATGCTTTTACACCTGGTGGGTGTCGGAGTGGTTTCTTGCGGACCCGGATCAGGAGTCGGAAAGCGAGCTCAGTGTGATTGCGTTCCTGTCTTTGTGGCTCTCCAGAGACATATTTGATGACGGTTCTGGAAAGAAGACCATAAGAAGTGACCTTGTTAGGATTGCCATAAGGTTAGCAAAGGGTGAGGTTCTTCCCTTAGGTGCCTTGTTCCTTGGATCGTTGTATTCTCATCTGGACGCCTTAACGATGGATATGCACGTCTTCAACGGGTACAATAAGGTGGAGTTGCATGTTCACTTCGCTTTCCTTCAGGCGTTCTTATGGGAACATTTCAAAGGCTATGCTCCTGCTCCTGCAAATTCGCTCAGCAGTTTGTATGGAGGTTCGAGAATACTCCGCTGGAATAGGAGGCGTCCCAGAACTGGTGCAAAACTCGTGGATATTTTCGATAATGTGTCTTCCGTAGATTTCCGTCCATGGGGGCCAATCCATTCTTCCATCATTCAGCCGAAAACCTTTGCTATTGCTTCTGATGGTCTTGATGCTGCATTGCGTACCGATGCTAAGACGATGAAGTTTGGAGAACTTGTTTATCTGCGCAGATGCATCCCAGGATACGTCCAATCTCTATTCAACGAAGCGTTTATGGTGACTCCGTACAATATCGATAGAGCTGCTCTTCAAATGGGATTTGACCAGGGTGTTCCATTTATCCGTCCATCAGTGGTTCCAAAAGAATTTCTCCCAGATATTCTTAATGCTGACATGTTTTTAGAACGGCTGAGTCTTCCTTTCTGGCCTATTGGTATAAATATTGTGGTAACTGATGAGTATAAAGAGTTTTGGAGGAAGCAACTGTTGGTTTTTCAGAAATTTTCAGAGGATGTTGTGACAAATTCCCGTGGTGAGCCATCCTATGACATGTTGAGGAAGCATTTCCGGTTGAAACCACTCCCAGGAAAACGAACCAGAGCTGACGGATGCAGTCCCCAGTCAGGAGGAAGATCCAAGAGGCAAGCTTGTAGTCCGGTGATACTCAATTCCTCCCATATGCAGGTATTCGAATCTCCCTCCGCTAATTCCTTTGTTTCCCCATAGTAACTTTTTCTAAGAGCGATCTTTGTTTGCATTCAGGAAATTCCGAAAGAAAACGTATTTACAAGGCTGGCGTGCATTCATAATGAAAGGTCTGATAATGTTGGTCCTCACGTTGAGAGTTCTGGTGATACTGATCCTTATGCTGAGAAGTCTGGTGAGACCGAAATTGCTCCTTCACATGATAATGACAGATATGACGCAAGCTCGGCTGGACAAGGCGCCTCCGTAAGTGATCTTGTTGATGAGGTGGTGACAGAAATCAGTAACCAGAGCGAAGTAGACATCAGGAGAAATGTAGGGGAGGTAAAATATGCCATTGAGATGACTACCCTTGAAGCACACCCTAAAAAGATTCCAATGAATCAAGCTATAGTGACTTCTTCCGAAAGGCTTTCCGCAACTGACAAGGCTCCTGAAATTGGTGAAGTATTGGTAATGCAGCCTGGGGCTTTGTTCGATCCTCCTTTCACTACTCCCTTCCCAGGTCACGTGTTTGTTGGAGGATTCAGCGTACCGGCTCAGTTCGAAGGGTTGTACACGGCGATATGGGAGAAGCATGGCCACATTGCTACCACTAAGAAGCTCAGGAGTCGCCTTGCTTTGGTCAATCGCGTCCAAGAAGCTTTATTTTCCATCCACGGTATGAGCGTTACGACTGGTCGGACAATTTCTGAGGAGATGATTGAAGACTGGAAGTGTCATCGAGACGTGTTTGTGCAGTATGAATTCAATGCTCCTTGGTTCTTCAAAGGGTTCTCCGAGATTCAGGGGCTCCAAAAACTACAAGATGAAGTCCCTTCTGCAGACTGTGTTACTCTCCAGGAAGAGAAGATTGAAAGGTTGTCTAACGAGTTGAAGCTGGAACAAGATGTACTTTAGAAAATGAAATCCGCTCTTGCACAGAGAGATGAGTTGCTATTGAAGGACTTTCCTTGAAGGATTCCCGCAAACTTAGATTTTCTTGTTTTTCTTTGAGTGATAGTGAGGATTTCCTTTCACATTTTGACTTCGGGTTTTGAATTAACAGGTAATTGAATTGGTTTATTTTGAGATAGTTTTGTGAATCGACTTTTATGAAAAGTGATTATCTTAAATGGAATTTGTATCTTAATCATGAATGATTGCACATATCATATGAAATTGCAAATGTTGTATAGAAGGGAATCATGAAAGGAAACAGACATGGCATTTGATTATTGAGCCTCTTTTTCCACGTGCGGGATGCTCAGTCCCCAGTGAATTCTAAGATTGTTTTTTCGTAAGATTGTTGGATGTAACTTACTTGCTTTCGAGACCTCACTTATGTAAAACTGAAGTAGCTCCTCCAAGGAAGCCATCCACATTGATTCTTCAGAGAAGGGAAACTATCCTTCTGAACCAAGCTTCTCCTGAACAATGCGCTTCAAAGCGTTGCATTCACTGGTGGGATGGTGAAGGAACCAGTAGAAGTGACAATACCTCGGGTCCATTACTTCTTGATCAGTGGGTGGACGCCATACTGGAGGTAGCTCCACCTCTCCGTTTTGCATCCACGCCTCCAGTAACTCCAAAATCCTCTTCATTGGGAGAGGGAAATGCAGGTATTTCGAATCAATCTTTTCTTGCGTTAGTGGGCGTTGTGATGTCTCTGCATGGACCTCATGTGGAGCGCATCTCGGAGATGATGTCGGGAAGTTTGTGAGTGCCATCATATCCGCGGATCGCTTGCCTGGGTAAAGGGATGGGGAAGGTGTCGTAATATCACTGCTGAGTGATCGAATCGAATGCTCCCATCCTCTGTATTCACGCGTTTGATGTATTTCTCCTTCTTCAAGCACTTCTTCGCTTGGTTGAAAAGGTGATGCGGATTGGACGATCTTCCGGGCTTCAGCAAGAGTCTTGAGATATAAATCTTCCAGCAGGGCTCCGTAGGCTGCATGCTCTCTTTCTTTATCCGGCAGACGTCGTAGTGCTCCGGGCGAGTCCCTTCCTTTGTGGAATTGCCTCGAGCCTTCATTGTCGAATGGACCATATTGTTTATCTTTCCTGAGTCTCCTGCGAGTACGCGCCCTTTTCGCTTCTCCATTGGTAAAGGTGTGACCCTTGGCTAAAGGTCCAGCTCTTCTCACACTGTCTGGGTAGATGTCTGTCGACCCTTCTCGTAATTGTGTTGTTATATCATTCAGAAGGCGGAATGTTTCACCCTGTCTTCTAGCGATACCATCTTGATTTGCCAAGACATCCTCCAACATTCTAGCTATACTTCCCATGGTATCTGAACCACCTATGGTTTCCTGGTGAGGGTACATCGCAGGATGAAAACTGAAGAATTGAGAATTCAATTTTTTGTAACCGAGAGATCAACCTCCCACTGTGGTCGCCAATTGTTTATGGGTGAAAACTATTCCTGCTAATTTTGGTAATTTGGGGTGTGGATGAGGAATGAATCTAAACCAAAAATAAATGCACTGCGCGGTGAGTGCTTGTAGATTCGAGAGATCAATCTGTGCAAGTCCGTCCTAAACTAATAAATGACCATTCCAGACTTGTTTCAGTCACAAAGTGAAGGAGATGGGGTTGATCTTAGGGAGGGAAGCGAAGAAGGTGTTGAGAATGTGAAGGTGTTGGATATGCAGGACTTGTATCAGAAGGATGAACTGGCTTTCAGGATGTAAGCTATTAGTTCCGGTGTTTGAATACGATTGTATCAACACTTGCTTCTGTTTTCTGGACTTGTGTTGTTGTTAAAAATAGTGCGGAGAACCTATTTATACAAGTCCTTTAGCCTAACCTTCGTATCTCGTGGGAAGTGGAGAAAGTGGAGTGATGGAGTAGTGGAGTAGTGTGTTGGTGTCACACGACCAGGCTTTCCCACTTCTCCCATCATCACTAACCTTCCATGACTTCCTGACACGTTCTTGTGATGGCGCGTTGTGCGCTGCACGCTGTAAACCGCCAGACCAATACCCCAGTATGTATCCCCCAGTTTGTGACATGATTGATGTCTCGAGTGTTTTGGAAAACATGTAGCATGTTGTTGTAGCTTGGAAAGTCAGGCTAGGGAAGCTTGCTAGCTTGGTGACCTTCGACGGTCGAGATTTTGCATCTTGAGAGGAGGGGCAACCGTTGATCGTTGCACCAGAAACCCTAATTAGCGCTCCTTACTAGAATCGTTGTAGAATTATAGTACGAACTCGGATTTTGATGATCCGCCCCTCCATTCCATACAGAAAAGAATTTCCTATCTCCCAATGAGGGAATATTTAGGTTTTAAGCTCGTTCGGAAGGAGAAAACAGCCCGAAAGCAAAACCCAGGAAGGAAATTGATACTTGTGAAGTATCGTGTGTATACTATGCAGGTACTGCATTGAGTATATCCAACATGGTTTGGAAGTTGCGCATGCAAACCCTTCCTTTACCGACCACATGGTGTGGTAGAGTGGTGAATGGTGATCACCATGACTCCGCACTGACTAATTAAATCCTGACCAAGGCTATATAACCGAGCTGGTGAAGTTGGATGGATGAGATGATCTTTAAGACACTCATCTGCGACACTTGGTGGAATTAGGGTTTCGAAGGAGGTGCTCAAGCACTCCTCTTCACCCTGACCGAAACCAGACTTAGGGAACTATCCTGGACTGGATTATCACACCTGCGTGTAGATGCCGTGACGGTTTAGGAGTTTATACTTACCGTCCCACAAAAACGTGATCTGGGCCACTCAATTCATCCGGCGAAGTTGAGTGGTCGAGATCGAATTGAAATAGAAGATTAGTGCCGCAAAAGCCGTATCCCATACCAACTTCGGGTGGGAGTTCCAAAACAACCAGGCTTGGTCGGTCTTGGTCGAATGCTCCAATGTGTAGGTGGTAGGCTGGTGTTCACGCCTATGTCTTACCGTCCCATGAAAACGCGATCTAAGCCACCCAATTCGTCCGGAGAAATCGAGTGGTTGAGATTAATTTTCAGCTTGGGAGGTGCGACCACGCATGTTGGAGCGGACGATTTGGGGATAGCCAGGCATGGTATGCCTTAGACGATTAGGTGAGGGGATAGACGGGTCCACGGTGGTCATGTTGACATGACCGGACCTGCTTTGATCTAATCTCGGACCCTCCATTCGTGCCGGATAAGATGGACGCTCGTGATTCAAAACCCTAATTTTTGGGTTTCAGAGTCGTGCGCCATGCTCCATTCAGGCGCACGATTTGGAATGACCAAACGTGGTTGGTCCTGAACGATTAGTCAGGTATGTAGGCGGGCCTACGGTGATTGTATTGACATACTCCGTGCCCTTTGAATCTACATCTGCACCCTCCATCTATACCTGCGAAGATGGATGGTTGAGGCTGTTTTGCGACACATGTAATGTGCCGCAAACCCTAATTTAGGGTTTTCCATCCATACTGATATGGTTTGGACGTTTTGGAAAGCTAGGCCAAGGGAGGCCGACCATGCGGGTTCCGCGTTGGTTCGGCAAGTATTCCATACCTGCTTGGGGGTGATGGAATCGATCTGGGCCATCCAATCAGGCTGGTGGAGTTGGATGGTCGTGATCATATCCCAGGACTGATACTGATCACCGGATGCTCAATCGGGCTAGTATAACACCGAGAGGGGCTCAATCGGTCTAGTATAACACACCGAAAGTTCAGCCTGTACGGGTATTTCATACATGGTTTCATTATAATGCTTGGAGGTTCGTGTTGTTCCGCTAAGAGCAACACTCAGTCGTCATGCCGCACAGATAATGAGTACAGAAATACAAGGCTGTTGCGCATTAATTGATAATGCTGGAAATTCAAAGGGTATATGGGATTGTTGCTACATGCTCCAACCTGGATGAATTTCGTGTATTTTATTCACAGAATGGGATTGTTGCCACATGCTCCATTCTTGGTGAATTGATAAAGTGAAGGAGTATCCATCACTTGTTAATGGCCTTATCTTTTACAAGATGTTGGAGCATATTTTTTAGGTTTTACAATCTTAACCTTAAACAAAAATCCACCATCAACAGTGGCATGCCAGTGTCCTTGGGATATCGACATGCTAGTATCCGTGGCATGGTGACATGCCAGTGGCCGTGGCATAGCGATGTGCTAATAGCCGTGGCATGGTGGCATGCCAGTGGCCATGGCATAGCGACATGCTAGTATCCGTGGCATGGTGGCATGCCAGTGGTCGTGGCTTAGCGACATGCTAGTAGACGTGGTATGGTGGCATGCCAGTGGCCATGGCATAATGACATGCTAGTAGATGTGGCATGGTGGCATGCTAGTGGTCGTGGCATAGCGACATGCTAGTAGCTGTGGCATGGTGGCATGCCAGTGGCATGGCCACACCTATAGTGTTTAGTATGGCCAAAGTTAAGATTTGGCTCCGTGACTAAAGTTAAGGCTTGGCGGCATGGCCAGGGATAGGGCTTGGCAGCATGGCCAAGGTTAGGGATTGGAGCCGTGGCCAAGGCTAGGGTTTGGCACTGTGGAAAAAATTAGGCTCCGTGGCCAAAATGAGATTTGATGTCATGGCCAAAGTTTAGGGTTTGGCGGAATGGTCGCCCAAAAGTTGCCACATGCATGTTAGTTTGGTGGAGAACATGGATGGCTGAGATTGCATCTCAGGAGGAAAGGTAGCCATCGATCATGGCTACCTTTAATTGGTAGTGGCGCATTTAACTTGCGCTAGCGGTATTGCGGCGTGGCTGGCATGGCTCGTGCATGCCTTTAGCACGGTTTCGCGCGTATCCATAGCCACTGAAATTTTGGCACGTTGGTGTGGAAATCTTGCCTAAATTAGGGTTTTGATTGTCGAAACCCTAATTAGCCTATATGGCACGTCGCAAGGGGTGAGTGGCCATGTTTGACGCGTTTGGCATGTGCATATGGTATGTGTGTATGGTATGTTCTTTTGGCATGTTTGGCATGCTACTTGGCATGCTGGTGCTTTTTGGGAAGCCAATTGGCTTTGCGGCCATCTGGTCCGGTTTATTTCTTTTCAACACTATGGCGAGTTTAAGGTACCCTGGTTGGTTAATGTAAGAAGGCCGTCCAGGCATGGGCGTGGCTACACATATGTGTAAGTGTAGCGGTTTTAGAGCGACCTGACTGGTCGATGGGAAGTGGGGCCGGAAAGCTAGGGCATGGTCACACTTCCAGTGCGATGTGGCGGAGTTAATCGCCTAGTTTGGCTAAGCATAGTTTCGACCAATGGGGTCTAGTGTAATTGAAAAAGCGGGGGTCTAACAACCTCGCCCAATATTTCGATTAGCAATCTGTATGGACAACTCCGAGTTGTTTTCTAGAGAATCAACTAGACAGTTAGACTCAATCAATAGAAAATACTCAAGGAGTTATTATCTCAATTTTATTTACTCAAGCAAATACAATTCGCGAGTCTTAATCAAAGAGAGATAACTTGGATAGTACCAAAGACCAATATCCAAGTGTCAATCAATTTAAATCAACAACCAATAAGGTCGGATATTCTAATTGATTGAACAATGCACAACCTGTATTATTTCAATTATATAACGAAATATAACGCGGAAAAGAAATAACACAGACACCAGAATTTTGTTAACGAGGAAACCGCAAATGCAGAAAAACCCCGGGACCTAGTCCAAATTAAGCATACACTGTATTAATCCGCTACAAAGACTAGCCTACTCCAAATTAACTTCGGTCTGGACTATAGTTGAACCCCAATCAATCTCACACTGATCCAAGGTACAGTTATTCTCCTACACCTCTGATCCCATCAGGATACTGCGTACTTGATTCCCTTAGCTGATCTCTCCCACAACCAAGAGTTGTTACGACCCAAAGTCGAAGACTTTAATAAACAAATTTGTCTCACACAGAAAAGTCTACAAGATAGATAAATTCGTCTCCCATGAATAAACCTATGAGTTTTGTTTCGTCTTTTGATAAATCAAGGTGAACATGAACCAATCAATAAAACCAAACTTATATTCCTGAAGAATAGCTCAGTTTTATCGATCACCTCACAATAAACTTAATCGACGCAACGAAGAATATTATTGAGGAATAACAAACGATGAGACGAAGATGTTTGTGATTACTTTTATATCTTGCCTATCGGAGATAGAAATCTCAAGCCAATTATTACAATTGTACTCGTATGATATAAACAACAAGATCATATCACACAACTATAAGAAAAGTAGTATCGGTCTGGCTTTACAATCCCAATGAAGTATTTAAGTCGTTAACCTGATTTTAGAAGAAGAAAACCAAAGGTTAAAGGAGAATCGACTATAGCTTAGGAAAATAGTATCACACAGAATGTGTGGGGATTAGGTTTCCCAGTTGCTAATTTCTCCCTTATATAGTCTTTCAAATCAGGGTTTGGAACCAATGTTAGCTTAGTAACAAAGCATTCAATATTCACCGTTATATGAAAACCTGATTAGATACAAGATAATATCTCTCAACCGTTAGATCAAAAACTTGGCTTGCCATACACACATGTACTTGATGATTTTGGGTTTGTGTAACCGTACCCAAACATGTACAATAGTTGGTTCAACATTAGTCAAACAAATGGTTAGCCAATTGATAACTTTCATATCAACCATATTCTTCTTCACCATAACTAGTCCAAATGACTCAAATGAACTAGTTAGAGAGTTGTTCAATTGCTATGAGATATCATGTACTACACAAGACACAATTGAAGCAAAAACGATGTGATTAAATCGAATCGATTCATGAACTATAAAGCCACGGTTTGCAATAGCATTCCTTAGATAATTTAGATAAGTTCACGAACATCGTTTTTAGACATAACCACTCAAGTTCGCAGACTGGTTCGCAGACTTAAATTAACCGGTCGGAGTTGACAAACTCCAGCAGAAATTCTCGGGTTCGAGAACTTCCGTTAGTTCGCGGACTGAAACCGAGCTACAACTCCAGCAGAAATTCTCGGGTTCGAGAACTATGCAAGTTCGCGGACTGGGTTGACTGCTTAATTTCCGGTTTCACTTGATCAAAAAAGTTCGCAAACTTCGGTTCAAGTGCTAAGGACTTATACATATATGTGTTACCACAATAATGTTTATATTCCCCAATGGTTATATTGTCTAAACTCTCATTTCAATCATTGAAACATTCTCAGAGGGCGTTATATAGTTGTTATTCACAAACTATTTTTCGTCAGAGAGATTTTCAAAATGATTGAAACACAACATGACTTTCGTCACTAGGTAAATATGAACTTGGCTAAAGCGAAAGCTTTACCAACATATATTTCGAGAAATATTCATCTCGAAATATCACATGTGTATATCCTTAGTCTATATAGTAATACGACTTTTGTCTCAAGATAGGAGATAGAGTAGATAAACTTTTGAGTGATAGATAAGTTCAAGTCTCCATATACCTTTTAGTCGATGATGATCCAATGGTTCCTTGAGTAGTCCTTCTTCTTGTATGATGATTTCCATGGAGTTATTGAGCTCAACTACACTTTATGTCCTAGTCCGAGACCTTAGCTATAGTAGACTAGAAATCAAAACTTTATAATTTTGATCACTAACATTGACAAACATGCTTGAGATACCAACGCATGCGAGTTCGACCGAGCAATGCTCTAACAATCTCCCCCTTTGTCAATTTTAGTGACAAAACTATTAATACATATGGAATACAAAAAATATATAAATAAACTTTGTATCTCCTATTCCACATGTCTAATCTTCAACAATACTCGAAATCTTCGTCACTTCCAAGTAGTCTAATGATCCCAAAGGTTGTAAGTTTAGCATCGTCGTTGTTGAAAATCCGTAGCTATAACAATGAGAAAAGCATCGGTTCTCAATCATTCTTATACAGTGTCATAGTATTATTATACATCGTCAAATTTCAATTGTATCACAACTTCAACAACAATACTATGGTGATACTTCACTCCCCCTTAGTCAATACTCCATCTCACATGGAAACCACTCCCCCTTACATAATGATCCGAAAACCATTTGTATTTGTATTGTGAACTACATATTAATTCTCCCCCTTTTTGTCAATAAAATTGGCAAAGGTACAAGAACGGGATCCTAAAGAAATTTCCGTAAGAGACATTTCATGACCAAAGGTAAATGTATATCATATTATTTAGATGCAATCATAAATCCGAAGCTAAATGCATTCATCAACGAGTTTGTAAGACACAAGATAACCCCTCTAATATTCCACAGCCGCACTCCCCACAAAGATCTGGCAATTAAGCACAAGTTCAAAAGAACTCTCCCCCATAAAATGTCATTCCCTAAGGAACAACAAGAGCGACCTTAATTTCAAAAGAAAATAAGGATTTTTCTTTAGACTCAACAAATTGCATACAAGTATGAATTTGGAATCCAACAAGAAATATTCAATCAAATTAACCCAAGCGAACCAAGATTAATTTGACTAAATATGCTCAACACAAGTAAACTTATGGAGACTTAAAAAAATTAATTAGATTAATCACAAGAAAACTCGCAAGTAATCTAATTGCCATACTCAGCCAAACTAATTACAAAAGTAATCAATTTAATTGGACACACTCAACATAAGAAAAATCTATGGAGCAATGACTAAGTTAATCATGAATAACCAACCTAGTCAAAGAAATGCTCAAGCATAAGAGAACTTATGGAGTGCTAACTATACAATCACACGAGATGATTGATTTAGTTCAAAATACTCAACGTAAAGTACCTTACGGAACACAACTAAGCTAATCACAAAAATAATCAACTTTGGTTGTCTAATGCTCAACATAAGTCACGATACAAAGTCTCACAGTAGTACACAAAAGATAGATCATGGAAGCTCAATTACCGCGGAATACACAAGGATTCATTCTATGTTTCCATCACCATTTGGAAAATGACACACAATAGACATAATCCTTGAATCACAAAAGATTTTAACCTATCTTACATCAATAATTGACAATATAGGCTTAACTTTTGTGTTTGTCAAAAGTCTATTCATCCTTTTATCAATATTTGCATATCAATTCACGAACGACTTTACTTTTGACAAAATATGCGACAATCAAGTTCACGGACGTAAACAAATATATCCAATCAAAATATTGCAATATATGAAATCAAAAGATTAATACTGCAACATCATCTTCCAAACAAACTTAGAATTTAAACCAATAAATCTAAAAACAAGAAGATGAAAAACATTGGATATAGCTATGTGTAATCACAATAATGGATATTCCAAAACACTAGTTATTCTTCTAAACAAAAGAGAAAAAATAGAATATTTACTAGACATTAAGACCTTTGAAGAATTCATTATCGTCCCCGAACTCCTTGTCGTAAACAACCATGGGAACATAAGGTTCATTAAGGAAGGAGTTTATATCGATGAACCTTCTTAGTTGTTGTTGTCGAACCAGGGCCTTCTGAAACTCATGAGTCTTATACACAAAAGCCTTTACTTATTGAATCTGCTTTCGCAGCTCCTTCAACACTTCAAGAACATTAGAAAACTTCTGAGAGTTTGAAGGAACAACTCTTGGCTTCCTCATATTCCTTCTCTTTCTTTTCAAAGTTGGAGGCAATGGAGATTTTTCTTTTTCCTTCATGATTGATGGATTAACAATCACGTTACCTTCTTTTTCATTAGAAGACATCATTCTTGGAGCGTCCATGAACATATGGGTTTGTGAGAGGAATTCACAATTAGCACAACAAGTAGTCTTGAGATAAAAAGAGGTCTTAGAGAAGGAAAAAATAGTGTTGGGTTCGAAACCTAAAACAGGTTCATAAACGATCAACTCTTATCCCTATAAAGAGTAGAATTATCGATAGTACCCTTTGTTTTGTTTGATAGACAAAATGAAAAAACTCATCTAAGATAAGAAGAAAATAACTTTTCCTAAATCCTGAGAGGTACAAAATCATTGTCTCTTTTGATCAGGCACATGAGACAAGATTTTAAGAACAACACAATCAAGTTGTGTTGTGGTGAACTATAATTTGTCCACCAATTTCCTCTTGTGGAAAATCCACAGACTTCTGTCTATCGAAACAGTTTAACCATGTTTTTTTTTCAAATGGTCTTGGTTTTTCCTTGGAAACTAACTTCTTAGACGGAGATAAAATATTACATACCTCAGCTGTCTTCTGAGCAAGTTTAAGCTTTTCTTGCTAAATGATTTGCTCTTCGTTGAAGTTTGTTGACGTGTCTTTGTTTGTGTTTTAAATTGTAACACCTTGAGAGTTCATGACCTTTTAATGAACAATATGAGCACGTCATACTTGGATAATAATCAGGATTCTGAGATGTGCAAGCATCTAGGCACGTAATGGATCCTGAAACATTATAAACAGAGTTTCCAAGAAAAGGGTCAACTTTTTCTTCCAGAAGAGTTGGATTATCTTCTGAAAGAATATCAATATTGATGTGTGTATTGCTACAATTATCAAAATCGATATTTTCACCAAGAAGAGCAACACTTGATTTCTCGTCTTCATTAGAATCATAAACGTCAGACATTTCATCAAGAGTTGCAGCAAGACCTTTGTTCCCAGTGTATTTTCTCCGATTTGGATACTCATTAGCAAAATAACCAAAACCTTTACACTTGAAGCACCGAGGAATATCCTCATCATCAGTTTCATCAATATCCTTGTTTTTAGGAGGAACACGATTATGAGGTTTCACTGATGCCTTAGGATTATCTCCGGAGAACCGTTTACTTCTCTTTAATAGAATATCCCTAAATTGTTGGGTGATTTTTCAAGATCTTCATCTGATGAATCTGTCTCAGATTGATCATCTTCAGAGATATATATATTTTTTTCTTTTATCAAGTAATTTAGTGTCCTTTAGTGCTTTGAACACAACATCCTTAGATTTGGATGAGTGTTCATGATCAAAGATCTTAAGCTTTCCAACCAGCGTATTTCTAGAGAGAGTATCAAGGTTATTTCCCTCAACGATGGCATGCTTCTTAGAATCGTATCTGGATGGCAAAGATCTGAGTATAATCATCACAATGCCCTTTTCAGGAATAGTCTTACCCAATGCAAAAGATGCATTAATAATTTCATACACTTTTTGATTAAACTCATCAAATGTTTCTTCATCTGCCATACGAAGGTTTTCCCAATCGTAATTAAGGTTTTGAAGCCTAGCTTCTTTTTCACTGGAATTACCTTCAAATACGGTTGATAAGATATCCCAACATTCTTGTGAATTAGTGCAGTTAGACACATGGTGCTGAAGATTTGGGGTAATGGCATGTATGATGGCATTCAGACCGTCGGAGTTTTGCTTTGGAGCAAGAATCTCAGCAGGAGTATATTCACCAATATTCTTAGGAACGTTTACACCTCCAACTGCTTCAACGGGAGCATCATATCCATTAATAACATATACCCATGTTTGGAAATCACGTTCTTGAAGAAAAGCTCGCATAGCGATTTTCCACCATAAGTAATTAGAGCCATCGAAGACTGGTGGTACGTTTATTGAGATAGCACCTCTGTCCATAGAGTCAGATTGCTACAAACACAGACTTGTAAGGTCTTAAACGTGTTTTCCTGCTCTGATACCAATTGAAAAAGCGGGGGTCTAACAACCTTACCCAATATTTCGATTATCAATCTATATGGACAACTCTGAGTTGTTTTCTAGAGAATCAACTAGATAGTTAGACTCAATCAATAGAAAATACTCAAGGAGTTATTATCTCAATCTCTCAATTTAATTTACTCAAGAAAATACAATTTGTGATTCTTAATCAAAGAGAGATAACGTGGATGGTACCAAAGACCAATATCCAAGTGTCAATTAATTTAAATCAACAACCAATAAGGTCGGATATCCTAATTGATTGAACAACGCACAACATGTATTATTTCAATTATATAACAAAATATAATGCGAAAAGGAAATAACACAGACACCTTAATTTTGTTAACGAGGAAACCGCAAATGCAGAAAAACCCCGGGACCTAGTACAGATTAAATATACATTGTACTAAGCCGCTACATACACTAGCCTACTCCAAATTAACTTCGGTCTGGACTGTGGTTGAACCCCAATCAACCTCACACTGATCCAAGGTACAATTATGCTCCTACGCCTCTGATCCCAGCAGGATACTGCGCACTTGATTCCCTTAGATGATCTCACCCACAACCAAGAGTTTATACGACCCAAAGTTGAAGACTTTAATAAATAAATCTGTCTCACACAGAAGAGTCTACAAGATAGAAAAATTCGCCTCCCACGAATAAACCTATGATTTTTGTTTTGTCTTTTGATAAATCAAGGTGAACAGGAACCAATCAATAAAACCAGACTTATATTCCCGAAGAACAACTCAGTTTTATAGATCACCTCATAATAAACTTAATCGACGCAACAAAGAAGATTATTGAGGAATCACAAACAATGAGACGAAGATGTTTGTGATTACTTTTATATCTTGCCTATCGGAGATATAAATCTCAATCCAATTATTACAATTGTACTCGTACGATAGAAACAGCAAGATCAGATCACACAACTACAAGAAAAGTAGTACCGGTCTGGCTTTACAATCCCAATGAAGTCTTTAAGTCATTAACCTGATTTTAGAAGTAGAAAAACAAAGGTTAAAGGAGAATCGACTCTAGCTTAGCAAACTAGTATCACACAAAATGTGTGGGTATTAAGTTTCCCAGTTGCTAGAGTTCTCCCTTATATAGTCTTTCAAATAAGGGTTTGCAACCAATGTTAAGTTAGTAACAAAGCATTCAATATTCACCGTTAGATGAAAACCTGATTAGATACAAGCTAATATCTCTCAACTGTTAGATCGAAAACTTAGCTTTCCATACACACATGTACTTGATGATTTTGGGTTTGTGTCACCGTATTCAAACATGTACAATAGTTGGTTCAACATTAGTCAACCAAATGGTTAGCCAAATGATAACTTTCATATCAACCATATTCTTCTTCACCATAACTAGTCCAAATGACTCAAATGAACTAGTTAGAGAGTTGTTCAATTGCTATGAGATCTCATGTACTACACAAGACACAATTGAAGCAAAAACGATGTGATTCACTTGAATCGATTCATGAACTATAAAGCCACGGTTTGCAATATCATTCCTTAGATAATTTAGATAAGTTCACGAACATCGTTTTTAGACATAACCACTCAAGTTCGCGGACTGAAACCGAGCTACAACTCCAGCAAAAATTCTCGGGTTTAGGAACTACGCACTTTCGCAGACTGAGTTCGCGGACTGGGTTGACTTCTTAAGTTCCGGTTTCACTTGATCAACAAAGTTCGCAAACTTCGGTTCAAGTGCTAAGGACTTATACATATATGTGTTACCACAACAATGTTTATATCCCCCAATGGTTATATTGTATAAACTCTCATTTCAATCATTGAAACATTCTCAGAGGGCATTATATAATTGTTATTCACAAACTATTTTTCGTCAGAGCGATTTCCAAAATGATTGAAACATAACATGACTTTCGTCACTAGGTAAAGATGAACTTGGCTAAATCGAAAGCTTTACCAACACATTTTTCGAGAAATAATTATCTCGAAATATCACATGTGTATATTCTTAGTCTATATAGTAATACGACTTTTGTCTCAAGATAGGAGATAGAGTAGATAGACTTTTGACTGATAGATAAGTTCAAATCTCCACATACATTTTAGTCGATGAAGATCCACTGGTTCCTTGAGTAGTCCTTCATCTTGTATGATGATTTTTATGGAGTTCTTGAGCTCAACTACACTTTATATCCTAGTCTGAGACCTTAGATATAGTAGACTAGAAATCAAGACTTTATAGTTTTGATCACTAACATTGACAAACATGCTTGAGATAGCAACACATGCGAGTTCCACCGAGCAATGCTCTAACAGTATTGCACGTGGCGCGAAACCCTAATTTCTACAAATTAGTCGGGTTTATGAGTTTTTTGTGAGTTATCACAATAATTGGCTGTATTTTGTATATTGCCACAAAAATCCTTATCTACAGAATTCAATGTGCTTTCCGTCTGAGCATTTCGTGCGATGGCATTAACTTTGGTATTTGGAGGTTCATGCTCCTCCGCTGCGAGTGAACATGAATCTGTCATGCCATACCTATATTAAGGGTTCTGCCGGGGAACATAGCACAGGAAAGTACTCAGTGAGTCTTGTATTGGCGAGGTGTGGAAATGTACAGAGTGTTTGGGGATGGTTGCTACATTCTCCAGTCTGGATAAATTTCATGTAAATATATTGAATGGCTCAATAAATATGTCAGTGGAGAGGTTAGTACTCATGGCACCGTTCCCTTGTAGAGTGACGTCATATCAGATGCAAGGTTTTACGATTTTAACCCTAAGCTAAAAACCACCATCAACATTAAGTCCCCTGATTAGCACGTAACAGTGGCATTGTTGCGGGGTAAGCATGAGATGGTAACAGACAAGAGTAAAATCGAAAGGACAAGACGCGAAACGATTGCCCAGGTGATTCAACTAACCTTTGGTGGAAGGCATGAGGAATCTGTAATCCTTGTGTTGGCAGATCCACGTAATTCTGACTTGGTCATAGGGTGTTAACGTCAACGCTGAAACTTTACCCACTGATTGGCAGAGATGGTACTGCAATTTGGTTCGCGGATTGGTAAATGGCACTAGCTGGATAGGTCACGGAACATATGGAGATGGCGCTTCTTTGAACGGCCAGGATGGCGCTTCCTTGGATGGTGAGGATCGAAAGGTGGACCGCGCGGCTATCTTGGAACGATGGATGGCGATGTTGGTGCATCGGCTATCAAGCAGAGAAGCTATCGTTGGAAGGATGCAAGTTGTTGGTACTGTCTAGGGACGCGGGTTGTTGGAGTTGGCTTGTACATGGAGCCATTAGCATTGCTTGGACGTGGAGACGTTGGCGCTGCTGGCTTAGCCTGGCCGCGGAGATGGAGTTGAGCCGTTGGTGCTGCTGGCTAAGCCTGGCCGCGGAGATGGCGTTGAGCCGTTGGCGCTGGCTTGGTGTTGAGCCATTGGCTCTGGCTTGTGGTGGCGTGCGTTAATCTGGCTGGGACGCGGAGAGGATGGCGCTGGTTAGGAGCGAGTTCATAGCGCTAACTTGGCCGTGGTCTGTTGGCGCCATGGAGCTTTGCTAGTGCGTGTATGATTGCCTCTTTTCATGCGTAACCAAAAATAGGAAACCTTCCTCCTTTCGAACTCCCAAAAGTCATGCCTATAAAAGGAGTTGCCCATCTTCTTTACCCCGTATCATCATCTTTATTCTCATGCCTTGGATATAGCGGCAAATCAATAGCAACACAGCAGGCGAGTGTATTCCAGGTATGCATATATGTGTTTCTTCTTTTTGTTTACCCTTCCGTGTTGGTGTAAACCCTAGCCGTAGGTATGTCCGTTATAAATTCATGAAATACTTTAATGTGAGTAATTTCCTTTTGCCAGTAGCATCGCCATAACATCAACCATATTGTTTAATGGTAATGAATCCAATTGTTTATGCGAAGTAATTATGCATGATCGGGTAACCGCCTTCTCCATAAAACCTAATTTTAGGGTTTGCCCCCTCCCCCCCCCCTTTTTTTTTTTAACGTGACCGTGGAACCCTCTTGGCCGAGGGTATACCTATCATGGCACGAAGTTGGTGTGGATGCCAGTCCCCATTATTTAGGCTACCACTCCTCTGGCCGTGCGCCACCTTTGGCCGCGCATGCTATGGCTTGCGACCCAATAAATTGGCTTGTAACCAAGATGATTTCTTCCGCCGTTGACAAAATGATTTTTATGCTCCTTTTTCTTAGTAGTAACTTTTATTGGTTTTCCTCCTTTGTAGTTACTTAAATAGTGAAAGCAGCGTAAATAAATTCTGTTAGGATGTCACCTGAGAAAACTCCCGCCACCATATCGAAGAATGTTGGCAACTCCAAGCCAAACACGGATGATGATTTTTTTACAAAGTCTTCTACACTTAGGATAGACCATACCAAGTATGTGGCGACCCTTTTGACCTTTTCAGAAAATGAAGGAGTGGTCCAGTCGGTTTGGCCGGGGGGTGTAATGCGGTTTTGCCTTCAGAGGAAAGAGTATCCTGCTTCTCCCATTGACTTCAAAATATGTCAGAGTCCATTGCGCTCTTTTGATAAATTGATGCAATTCGTGATAAGACAAGACTGTGTGAGGGAAAATTTTACCAAGGCACAAATCATCGATATTGTCATGGCTTCTGCAATACTTCAAATTAGGAAATATATCCCGGGCTTGATCAGTTTTATCTCCATATGGTGTCCGGATACTCACACGGCCATATGTAGGTGGGGTGAAATGACCATCTCTTTAGAGAGTGTAGCCGTCTTGCTGAACCTTCCCATAACATGGAATATTGATATCCCATTGTCCGACGATGAAGAAGAAATGCGTGCCATTCTTGATGAGAAGTCAAAAGGATTCGTTCGGAAGGATTACGAGACGAAGTGCTTTTATAGCTAGTGGGTGTCTCAGTGGTTCCCTGATGAGCCGGAGTCGGATCTAGTGTTGGAAGATACACTCCATGTTGCTGAATTTTTAGTTTTGTGCCTATCCAGAGATATTTTCGATGATGGATCTGGTAAGAAGGAGATATGACAGGAGCTCATTAAATTCGCCACCAAATTGGCGAAAGGTGTCGTTCTTCTCATTGGTGGCTTGTTTCTTGGCTCTTTGTACACCCATTTGGATCATCTAGTCGCGAATATGTACGCTTTAAATGGTTATATGAAAGTGGACTCGTATGTCCACGTTGATTTTCTCCAAACATGGTTGTGGGAGCATTTAGTAAAATATGCTCCCAAACCGTCGGCTTTACTTCCCGAGTCTTGTGGCGGCTCCAGAATATTGTGTTGGTTGAATAAGCTCCCAAAATCTAGATCAAAACTCATCGAATTCCTTGGAAATATGCTTATGTCGTTAGATTTCATCCTTGGGCTCCAGTCCACGCATCCATAGTTCAACCGAACACTTTCGCCGCTGCTTCGAACTTGACTTTGCTTTCTGCTGGAGAGAATCTGAGCGTTGGAGAGGTCGTATTTATGCGAAGTTGTATCCCCGGACACATGCCATCTTTCTTCCTGAGGTCTTTCAAGGCAGTCCCTTATAATATTGACATGTCGGCTCGGCATATGGGTTTTGACCAAGGGGTCCCATTTACTCGTCAGCCGGTTGCTCCTGAAGAATTATTGTCAGCTGTTCTTGATGCATGTGTTATCGCGCCAGGTAAAAGTATTCCTTTCTTGTTCCTAAAACGAAGTCCAGTGACAACCTCTAGGTACAACGTATTCTGGCAGGATGAGTTTCTTTCCATCCACGGATTTGTGAATGACGTGGTGGAAAATTCTCGTGGCAAGCCTTCCCCTGCGATTTTAGCGAAACATCTATTGTTGAAGGAGCCTTCTACTTCTAAGCAAAAATATCCTAGCTCGGATGTGGACAGTCCCCAGAATAAGGAGAGAAGGTATAAAAACCGTGCTGGTAGTTTTCAGTAGGATTCGACGGCTCTTATGACTTTTAGTTCTTATAATATGCGAGTATGTATGATTTTCTTCCTGATTTGGTCGTCTTGCATAAATATTATGAATTGTTGCCACCGAAAATCTCTTCCCTTTTTGATTCAGGGTCTCAACAAGACAAACGCCTTTACCAGACTTGCAAGTGGCCAAAAGGTGATTCCTTCTGAAGAAAAGTCTAGCGATACTGAGCCTATCAGTAGTGAAGAGGAAGATGAAGAAGAATAAAACTCCGATTCTGACGGTGATGGAGAAAGTTCTTCAGAGCGAGGCAACGAGTCCTCTTCCAATCCCAATGGGCCTACAAATGAGTCGGTGAGTCTCCCACACGTTTTCCTCTTGGACTATTTACTTATACCGAATAAATATTCAATTGGTGGTATTTATAGGAGGAGGCCGCTTCTAAAAGTAATTCTGAGATGGAGGTTCACGGCAATAAAGATGCAACAGTATCCCCAATCATGGAAACCGTACCCGCTGGTAATCTGTAGATGGAGGTTAATCATCATAAAGATGATGATGTGTCTCCCATGGCGGAAAATGTTGTCGTAACGACGGGCGTGATTGTTCTCAAAAAAGCTTTGCTAGTCGCACATCCAGCCGCAGGTGTCGTTTTTGATCCTCCATTCGAGGCTCCTTTCGAAGGTCATGTGTTGGTTGGAGGATTCAGTGTGCCCATGAAGTATGCATAGCTATATACCAAGATATTGAATAGGTATGGGCACATCGCCACTACCAGGAAGGTTGATAGTCGCTTCACATTGGTTAAGCGTGTGGAGGAAACTTTATCTTCAATCCATGACATGTGTGGCGTGACTGGACACATTGTTTCTGGAGATGTAGTCAAAAGCTGGGAATTCCATCGGAATATGTGTGTAAACTTTTAGTTTAATGCCTCCTGGTTCTATGATGGATTTTCCGAGATCCAAAGGCTGCAGGCTGAAGCGGTTGATGTCCCTTCCGCAGATTTGATTAATCAATAGGAGGCAGAAGTCGAGAAGTTGTCCCAGGAGTTGAAGCTGAAGCAGGCATCTCTTCAAAGCACGAAGGACGCTTTCTCCAAGAAGAACGAGCCTTTGCTAGGCGATTTTCCTTGAATGTTTTTATTTTCTGAACTTCCTTTGCTTACGTTTTTTTTTTTGAAAGGAAAACGAAACGCCTGTTTTATGGTTTGATATTTTTGGATTGATAGATAATTGTTACTTATGAGGGTTTTGGATTATTCCTTGAAATGAATCTTAGAATAATGTCGTTTTGGTCATGACTGTTAGAAGCATGAATATTCCAGGAGAGTCGCGGAACCGTGAATGTAGTATGACGGTAGAAAGTATGGGATGAAATTTTTTGGGGGCAACATGGCTATCGGTTTCTATGTGAAAACTTGAAGTAGTAGATTATGTACTTTGTCTAACAAGACTTATTCTCTTTTAGGGTCTCCCAACAAAATGAATCTTCCGGGCGTAAGTATGAGTTTTACGGGTGACGCCGTTGTGACTGTGAAAAGTCCCCAGTCATTCCTTATCGTGTAATAACTGACAACTGAGCCTTTAAACCCCGCGCGGATCGTTTTTTTCTACCATCTTGATGTCGGGGAAGATAAAATCGAGAATTGAGAAATTAATATTGTAACCGAGAAATTAATCTCCCACTGTGGTCGCCAATTATTTGTGGGTGAAAACCGTTTCTGCGGATTTTGGTAATTTTGTGTGTGTGGGTGAGAAACGAGTCTAAACCCTAAATAATGAACTGCACGGGAGTACTTTTGATTCGAGAGATCAATCTGTACAATCCTGGCCTAAACCAAGAAATGGCCGTTCCAGGCTTGCTTCGGTCACAAAGTGAAGGAGAAGGGTTGGTCTTAGGGAGGGAAGCGAATAAAGTGTTGAGACTAGAATAGTTGATTCCGGAAGTATGGGTGTTTCATGACTTGTATCATAAAGTTGAACTGGCAAGCTGGATGAAAAGCTAACAGATGATTTCTGGAAGTTGTATTGTTCTCCTGACCAAAACTTGTCATTTGGCTGAAATAGGTGAGACCTATATATACAAGTCGCAACAAAATGTATCCTGGTCTCGTAGGAAGTGGGAACAATTGAGTGGTGAAAGAATGGAGTAATGTGTAACCGTCAGACGTTATGCTTCCATGATGAGGAAAGTGAATTCGTGTAACCGTCGGTCATTACGCTTCCATGATGAAGGAAATGAATTGTTTACACCGTTACTTTTACCACCACTAACTGTCCTACTTCATGACACTCTCTTGTAATAGACGCATTTCACTCCGCGCGCTATAAACCTCCATACCAATACCCTAATGAGTATCCCCTAGTTTGTGACATGTTTGATGTCTCGAGTATTTTCGTGGAAAACATGCAGCAAGTCAAAGTCAAGATACTTCACCACATGAAAATAACATATGATGCTATTAGTCTTGCCTTGGTCGGCCGACTAAAACTTGCCACAAGTCTGTTAGCTTGGTGTCGAACTTGGATGGCTGATATTGCATCTAATGAGGAAGAGTGGCTATTGATTATGGCTGCATCTTGTTGTATAGAGAAGTGGCACCATTGGCACAGTAGCTCCAGGTGGATCCATGGCATAACGACGTACTAGTGGCATGCCAGTGGCATGCTAGTAGCCGTGGCATGGTGGCATAGCGACACGCTGGTAGCTGTGGCATGGTGGCATGCCAGTGGCCGTGGCATATCGACATGCTAGTAGCTGTAGCAGGCCAGTGGCCATGGCATAGCGACATGCTAGTAGTTGTGGCATGGTGTCATGCCAGTGGCTGTGTCATAGCAGCATGGCCATGCCTGTAGTGTTTAGTATGGCCAAAGTTAAGATTTGGCTCCGTGACTAAAGTTAAGGCTTGGCGCCATGGCCATGGCTAGGGATTGGCGGCATGGCCAAGGTTAGGGCTTGACGTCGTGGCCAAGGATATTGGCACTGTGGCCGAAATTAGGCGTCGTGACCAAATTGGGATTTGATGTCTTGGCCAAAGTTTAGGGTTTGACGGCATGGTCGCCCAAAAGTTGCCATAATCCTGTTAGTTTGGTGGCGAACTTGGATGGATGAGATTGCATCTCAGGAGGAAAGGTAGTCGTCGATCATGGGTACCTTTAATTAGCAGTGGCGCCTTTAACTTGCGCTAGTGGTATTACGGCGTGGCTGGTATGGCTGGCATGGATCGTTCATTCCTTTAGCATGGTTGCGCGCGTAGCCACTGAAAATTTGGCACGTTGGTGTGGATATCTTGCCTAAATTAGGGTTTGGCTTGTCGAAACCCTAATTAGCCTATATGGCATGGTGCGTGGGGTGAGTGGCCATGTTTGGTGCATTTGGAATGTGCATCTGGCATGTGTGCATGGTATGTGTGTTTGGCATGCTTCTTGGTATGATGGTGCATTTTTGGGTAGCCAATTGGCTTTGCGGACATCTGGCGCGGTTTCCTTATTTTCAACACTGTGGCGAGTTTAAGGTACTCTGGTTTGTTAATGTAAGAGGCCGACCAGGCATGGGCTTGGCTGCACTTCTGTGTGAGTTAGACGGTTTTAGAGCGACCTGACTGGTCGATGGGAAGTAGGGCCGGAAAGCTAGGGCGTGGCCACACTTCCAGTGCGTTGTGGCGGATTTAATCGCCTATTTTGGCTAAGCATAGTTTCGACCAACTGGGTCTAGTGTACTGCGTGGGGCGCGAAACCCTAATTTCTGCAAATTAGTCAGGTTTATAAGTTTTTTTTGAGTTATCACAATAATTGGTTGGATTTTGTATGCTGCCACAAAAATCCTTATCTACAGAATGCAGTGTGCTTTTCGTCTGAGCATTTCGTGTGATGGCCTTAACTTTGGTATTTGGAGGTTCATGCTACTCCGCTGCGAGTGAACATGAATTCCGTCATGCCATACCGATATTAAAGGTTCTGCCGGGGAACATAGCACATGAAAGTACTTAGTGAGTCTTGTATTGGCGAGGTGCCAAAATTTACAGAGTGTTTGGGGATGGTTGCTACATTCGCCAGTCTGGATAAATTTCATGTAAATATATTGAATGGCTCAATAAATATGTCGGTGGAGAGGTTAGCACTCACGATACCGTTTCCTTGCAGAGTGACATCACATCAGATGTAAGGTTTTATGATTTTAACCCTAAGATAAAAACCACCATCAACACTATGATTCAAATGAATATGAAAAATCAAGTGTAGCACTCCTTGGAGAAAATATTAATTTTGATAATTGTAGCAATACATACATCAATCTTGATATTATTCATGGAGAAACTTCTTCGACCACTCTGGAGGATAAAATGGATTTTACCTTGTCTACTGAAAAATTATATCTCACATGTTTCAGGTACTTCAATGTGCTTAGCATCTGATAAGTGCATAATTCATATGATTTTAGTGTCCATTCCATACTTGTTTAAGCTATTATTCTTGCATATTTTCGTATTATTACTCTTGTTTTCTCTTGTTTGCCTCTATTAGGTGAATCATATAAAAAGGAGATACAAAGTGCTGAAAATATATATGAAGAGAAGTATTCCAAGTATCCAAGTGCCCAAATCCAAGAGATGTGGAAGAAGTACGACGAAAAGGAGCAAAACGCTCAAAATCAAGAGAAGGGCCAAAGACCGATCTTAACTCATTCAAATTAAGTATTTATCATCATCATCTTGGATATAATTTAAATATAAAAATAATGCAAAAATAATGAGGTCATTCCGAGTTCGGACGAAGAAGTTGTAGCCAAAACGAGTTTTTATTGAATACCGAAGACAGTAAGGTACGCATACCCTAGTTCTGAAAATTTCTGTTGGAATTCAAGGTACGCGTACTTAGCAAGTAGGAAAACGTGTATAAACTCCTTGGAAGGCCTAAGGTCACGTTTGGGAACGTTATTTCGATATTTTTGGTCGGGTTCTTGAACCGAACTAAATACCTTAAGACCAAGCAATGTAAATCTATAAAAAGGTGTTAGGTTATGTAAAACATATCACATCATTAGGTCACGAAATTGTAAGCCTTGGAGAGAAGAAACATCAAAAGCTAGGGTTTCAGAGCGATTATCAATCGTAACGTTATCTCTTTACTTTTCTCATATGTATATCATGGATGTTTCTACATCCATGAGTAGCTAAACACCTATTGATTGAGGATGAATTCTAAGTTGTAAACAAGATTTGAGTTATTATATTAATATACTTTGAAGTTCTTCATATGATTATCGTTAGTTTATACTATATGAATATTTATGATTGATTGATAGATTGTTTAGGTTGCCAACTAAATTGATTTGTTAATTCAATCTATTGCTAGTATTAAGTTAGGAGATAAGTAATCATCGAATAACTTGTACACAAGTAGAGAACACAAAACCTTGCAGAGGGATTCTATGGAGAGATTGTGTGTATAAACAACACTAAAAAGTGGACCTTGATCTAAGAGTCTAACTAGTAGGATCAACCTTTAAATTCACAAAAGATAAAGCATTCGACTAAATTACACCTTGAGTGATCTACTACTAGGTGGTTTAGGTGAATAGAATCTGGTAGGCGAGAACTTCCGTATCCAGTGATATAAGGAATTTAGGGGATAACACTGATCTAGTTGTTATTCTACGGTTGGTGATAATCTATGATTAACGACGAGTAGTAAATTATAATAACTCATTGACTGTTTATATAGGAAGAAGGATTCCTCGATCATATCTCTCTCTATTGATTACAATACAATTTTATTAGCTTTGATTATTTATTTTGTTCACAATCTAAAACAAAATCCCCCTTTGTGACACTTTGACAACTAAAACTCACTGCTCTTCATGGGAACGATCCTTACTTCCATTATATTACCAGTTAATTGTGTGGAAATAAGATTATTAATTTGTTGTGCCTACGACAACCATCTAATTTTTGCGCCGTTTCCGGGAAGCAGTCGGTAGATTTAGTTGTTATTTCTTTTAGTTTTATTATTGTTTTAGACTTTATTTGTAGTTTTTAATTTCGTTTTATAGATTTTGGTTTCAGGTGCTTAATCTCTGGCACCAAAAGATTGTGATTATTTGAGGTGCGGTATTCAAACCCGTAAATAAACGGTACTACAAGCACGTCAACACTCGCAACAAGAATCTCTAGAAGAGATGGTTAATACAGATGACGAGATAGATCCTCCACCACCACCTCCTCCTCCTCCCAGGAGTACGCTCAAAGATCTAACATCTCCATCGTTTGATCAACAAAAGCTTTGCATCAACTTAGATGATTCTATTGAACTTAAATCTTAGTTGATACACTGGTTGCCGAAGTTTAAAGGGCTACTTGGAGATGATCCTAATAAACACTTGCAATTATTTCAACATAGGTTGACAAGTTTGAAGCCAACTGGAACTGGAAAAAGTAGAGCTTTACTTACAGCTTTTCCATTTTCTTTGACAGATTCTGCGGAAGAATGGTTTTACAACCTTCCACAAGGAAGTATTACATCATGGAATGATATGCAGAAAGTGTTTTTAGAAAAATACTTTCTCGCTTCCAAAGCAGCAACTATTCATAAAGCAATAAGTGGAATTGAGCAAATTGTTGGTGAAACTCTTTATGATGATTGGTAACGGTACAAGAAATTATTGTCTAGCTGCCCACACCACAAAATCAGTGAGCAACTCATAGTGAAGTATTTTTATGACAGGATGCTTCAATCGGAGAGAAATCTCATAGATGCGGCTAGTGGTGGTGCGTTAACTAACAAACCATTCATAAAGCCACAGAAATGATCGAGAACATGGCTGAAAACACGCAGCAATTTAATACAAGAGGCGTATCGATGGCTAGGAGGGTCAATGAAGTTAGTTCTTCTTCACATTTAGAGGAAAGAATGGGTAATATGGAGAAGATGATGCAACAAATGGCGACTGTGCTCATTCCTTCATATGAAGAAGAGGTCGAATATGTGAACGTTGTGTTTCTAAATCAATGGCTAAGGTATGATTTATACTCAAATACTTATAATCTTGGTTGAAAATATCACCCTAATTTCAATTATGCAAACAAGCAAGCTGCAGTTTCCAACCCAATTTTTGGGCGACAAGGTGGTTTTCGACAATCACAATTCCATACACAACATCAACAGAAAAACCAAAGCTCTAATTTAGAGGAGATGATCAAGGTTATGATGCTAGAAACAAAGGGTATTTCCCAGAAACAAGATACAATGTTGCAACAAAACCTACAATATCAACAAAAGAATGATGCTGCTATCAAGGATCTACAATTACAAATGGGGCAAATGGAGACCGATGTAAATTTTCTAAAGGCTAAAGCTTCAACAAAGTTGCCATCACCACCTTACGTGAACCCAAGAGAGCATATTAATGCAGTAACTCTAAGAAGTGGGAGACAAACTGAAGAACCACATCAACAAAAAAAGGTTAATAATGACATTGAAAAGGAAGTAGAGGAGGAAACCGTCCCAAAGGAAAATCCAACCTAAGGACACGGTTCCTACTTTTACCATACCACCTCTTTTTCCTATTCGTTTTGCCAAATCCAAGAAAGAAGCTCAAGACAAGGAGATCATGGATA
The DNA here is from genome assembly GCA_023529315.1 of Papaver bracteatum. Lineage (NCBI taxonomy): Eukaryota > Viridiplantae > Streptophyta > Magnoliopsida > Ranunculales > Papaveraceae > Papaver > Papaver bracteatum. The sequence continues at coordinate 1,021,109 of JAJJWX010005418.1, read as the reverse complement.
TTTTCAGCAAGATACACATCAACATTCCATTTGTTGAGGCCATCAGAACCGTACCCAGGTATGCTAAGGTTTTGAAGGATTTGTGTACAAGGAAGGATAGGTTGATTGCTAATGAGATCACTTAAATGGAAGAAAGTGCTACAGCTATGTTACTTAAGAAGATGCCTACAAAGTGTGAAGATCCTGGTGGTTTCACAGTTCCCGTTACCATTGGTAACCGAAGATTCGAGCGTGCTTTGCTTGATTTGGAAGCTTCCATAAGTGTTATGTCAGCCAATGTTTATGATTGTTTGAATCTCAGACCTATAAGAGAGGCAAAGATTACTATTTAATTGGATAACAAGTCCAATATATATCCTAAGGGGGTCATGGAGGACGTGTTAGTTCAAGTGAATCAGTTAATATTTCCGGCTAATTTCTACATTGTGGATATGCACAATGGATATAATTGTTCATCTACTTCGTTACTTCTTGGGAGACTATTCATGAAGACTGCAAAGACGAAGATTGATGTTGATAGTGGTGCACTCACTATGGAATTTGATAAGGAGATCACACGGTTCAATATTTTTAAAACCATGCGCTATCCTAGTGATGTTCACCCAGCTTTCTGTATTGATGTTATTGGTTCGTTAGCACAACAAATGTTTGATTTGAATAACGAGGATGAACTTGGAGTTGTGTTACGGAATATCATTGATTTGGACATTCATGGACATCCGAACATGGACGTTGAGATAACCAAAGAACTGGTGGAGATGTGTGGTGATTTAACACCACTACAAGAATAAAAAACGGGTAATATTTCTTATATTTCGTTACCCATAACTAATGAGGTTCCTTTACCTTCTATTGTGCAGGCACTGAAACTTGAATTGAAGCCGCTTTCAGACCACCTAAAGTACGCATACTTAGGTGATAAAGAAGAAATTTTGGTGATTATTGCAAAGAACCTCACCCCAATACAAGAAGAACATCTACTCAGGGTTCTGAAAGAGCACAAAACGGCTATTGGTTGGACAATTGCTGATATTAAAGTCATTAGTCTATCCATGTGCATGCATAGAATCCTAATGGAAGATGATTTCAATCCAGTACATGATGCTCAATGTAGGCTTAATCCCCCAATGATGAAGGTCGTGAAGAAATAGATCCTCAAATTGCTAAGTGTGGGGGTGATTTACCCAATTTCTGACAGCAAATGGGTTAGCCCAGTTCAAGTGGTGCCTAAGAAAGTAGGTGTCACTGTTGTTAGAAATCAAGATGATGAACTTGTTCCTACAAGAGTTCAAACAGGATGGAGAGTGTGCATAGACTACAGAAATCTTAATGCCGCAACCCGAAAGGATCACTTTCCTTTTCCGTTCATTGATCAGATGTTAGAGAGGTTAGCGGGACATTCATATTATTGCTTTTTGGATAGTTATTCGGGCTATAATCAAATTTTTATTGCACCGGAGGATCAAGAGAAGACTACTTTTACTTGTCCTTTTGGTACGTTTGCCTATAGACGAATGCCGTTTGGTCTTTGCAATGCGCTTGCCACTTTTCAGAGATGTATGATCAGTATATTTTCTGACTACGTGGAACACATCATTGAGGTATTTATGGATGATTTTAGTGTTTATGGTGATTTATTTGATTTTTGTTTACAAAATCTTGAACTTGTGCTTAAAAGATGCATATACACTAATCTTGTTTTAAATTGGGAGAAATGTCACTTTATGGTAAACCATGGAAAAGTGCTCTGTCATATTGTGTCCTCTCGAGGGATTGAAGTTGACAAAGCAAAGATAGACTTAATAAGGAACTTACAATATCCCACTTCAGTGAGGGAAATTCTTTTTTTTCTTGGTCATGAAGGTTTTTATAGGCGGTTTATCAAGGATTGCTCCAAAATCTCAATGCCGATGTGCAAATTATTGTAAAAGGAGGTTATTTTTGACTTCAACAAGGAGTGCAAGGATGCCTTTGATAATTGAAAGAATTGTTGACAACTGCACCAATTATCAAGTCACCGGAATGAAGTTTACCATTTGAATTAATGTGTGATGCAAGTGACTATGCAGTTGGAGCCATTTTGGGTCAAAGAGTAGACAAGCTGTCTCATGTGATTTATTATGCATCTAAGACCCTAAACAATGCACAAATCAACTATTCTACCAACGAGAAAGAATTTTTGGCTATAGTATTTGCACTAGAAAAATTTAGATCCTATTTAGTGGGTTCAAAAATGGTTGTATATTCTGATCATGCAGCACTTCGGTACCTATTAAAGAAGAAAGAAGCTAAACCAAGACTTATACGGTGATTCTACTATTGCAAGAATTTGATTATGAAATAAAGGATAAAAGAGGTGTTGAAAATACTGTTGCGGATCATCTTAGTAGACTTGTTATTTCCGAAGAAAAACTTCCTTTACAAGATCATTTTCGAGACGAACAATTTTTCTCAATTGAAGATTCAACACCTTGGTACGCGGAAATAGTGAACTACTTGGTTACAAGACAAGTACCTAGTACAATGTCTAATTTTCAAAAACTTAAGCTTAAGAAAATAGCCAAGCAGTATGTATGGGATGAGCCCTACTTGTGGAAATACGGTTCTGATCAAATCATCCGCAGGTGCGTACCTAATTCTGAATATCAATCTATTCTTACTTTTTGTCATACATATGCATGTGGTGGTCACTTTGGTTCTAAACGTACCTCTTTAAAAGTACTTGAAAGTGGATTTTATTGGCCTACCCTATTTGAGGATGCATATATTTTTGCAAATCTTGTGATAGATGTCAAAGAACGGGCAATCTAGGTGCTCGAAATCAAATGCCACTCACACTAATTCTTGTTGTAGAAATATTTGATGTGTGGGGGAATTGATTTTATGGGTCCTTTTGTCAATTCTAACGTAAAATTTTATATACATCTTGCTGTGGATTATGTTTCAAAATGGGTGGAAGCTAAATCCATCCATACTAATGATTCTCAAGTTGTTTGTGAGTTTGTGAAGAAATATATTTTTTTTAGACATGGTACACCCATAGTGGTTATCAGTGACGGAGGATCACATTTTCAGAAATCCTTCCATGCTCTACTCAAGAAGTACAACATAAAACACAAGGTTGGTATGCCATATCACCCACAAACTAGTGGGCAAGCCGAAATCTCGAACCGTGAGGTTAAATATCATTCTTGAGAAAACCGTAAACACTACACGAAAATATTGAAGCTATAGGCTTAATGATACACTTTGGGCGTATAGAACGGTGTACAAAACACCGACTGGTATGTCTCCATATCAGCTGGTCTATGGAAAACCTTGTCATATTCCGGTTGAACTTGAACACAAGGCATATTGGGCGATAAAGATGTGCAACATGGATTATGACAATGCGGGGAAACAAAGGAAGTTATAAATTAATGAGCTAAAGGAGATATGTAATGATGCTTGCGAGAGTTCTCGTATTTACAAGGAGAAGACGAAACATTTTCATGACAAGATGATTTCTCGGAAGAATTTTGTTGTGGGATAAAAAGTTCTTTTATTTTATTCTCGTCTTAAACTATTTCCTGGTAAGTAAAGGCCTAGATGGATTGGAACGTATGTTGTTACTAATGTTTATTCTCATGGCGCAGTTGAAATTTCTAGTCTTAGAGATGGAACAAACTTGAAGGTGAACGGCCATAGATTGAAGCTATATTATGAAAGCACCGCTTATGTGGATATGGATGTGCAAGAATTTTGTGATTATCTCCCTCTGGAGGAATAATTGAAAGGAATGCCAAGTCGGGCTGAGGATATTAAACTAAGCGCTAAATGGGAGGCAACCCATCGGTTTTGTATCTCTATCCATTTTGTTTTTAATTTTCTTAGTTTTGCATATCATATCTTGCATTCTCATCTTAGATTTTACAAGTCCTATATCTTTAATGAAAGTTTTGACGAATTCTCGTCAGAAAATTCTGACTGCGCACTTGTCACGAAAATAGATCTCGAAACTCCATACGGAGTCCGATTTGAGTGGTTGACCCCAAATTTTAAAGAGGAAAGACTCACCTTTCTTTTTAAAAAAGAAAATCTGAATTTGGAGAATGTGATAGGCCTGGACATTTGAGATTTGATATTTTCCAAAACGTTTTCAGATTCCATGTCAGTCAGTCCGGAGGCCATCAAAGTCAGACCTTTTATCGAAACACTGTGAAATTTTGACATGTTATATAAAAGACGTAGGAAAACAACTTTTATTTAGGATGTTTTTCCTAGTTCTCTACCCATTGGTACAGTTTTCGAGTTTAATTTATTGTTACGTCAGAATTCATAAATATAGGTTTTGAACATTGAGGACAATGTTGAGTTTAAGTGTGGGGGAGCATTTATTATCATACTATTTGCATATACATAATAAATAATAATATTTGATTTTTTGCATTCTTGAGACTTCATCTTTTGGAGTTAATTATGAGCTATTTAGGATGACACTCTAAACCTTTTTAAGGTTGAAATAGTTCTTATAGCTATAGATTAAGTTCCACTTTATCATTCAAAAATCCTTTAATTTATATGTTCATAATTGAATACGAAACTCAACTGTGGTAGTCATTTGAAAGATTCATCCTCGCAATTAATCATTACTGAATCACTTTATTTTTATTTTTGCAGTTTTACGTTTCTCTAAAGTGATTTGGTGGGATCCTGATACTGTCGTGGATGTTGTAGCAAGGTAATCATTGGTTGAGTTTATAAAAGCCCCATAAGACAATTGTCTTACACTCATAAAGAGTGAGCCGATTTAAAAAAAAAAAAACTTATATATAAGGCTCCTCTTCATTTGTCGACTCTTGGATAGCAATACGTGTGAAACGTTGTCCCTGTCTCCGTCGCCTAAACAAGCGTGGAATGTAGGATCCAAGGCAACTATCATGTATTTGCTGAAAAGGAACATGCTCTTAGAGTATCTAATCATGTAGTCGATGAAACAAAAACTATAGCATCACTATATAGCAAGTCAAAAAGACTATTGATGAGGTTCTTGACACTTGGGTGGCAGTATGCGTGAAACGTTGTCCCTATCTCTGTCGCATAAACAAGCATGGAACGCAGGATCCAAGGAAACTATCCCATATTTGTTGAAAAGCAAACATGCGCTTAGAGTATCTAATCATGTGGTCAAGTTAAATGGGTGCTTCTCTCAACTGGTGCCCTATAAATAAGAATCTTTTGATGACATTCACTTTTCTATTTCCATTTTCTTATCTATCCATGTGATTTCAGTATGCGAGTATTGTGACGAACGTTGCAACAAGTACGATGACTATCTTAGTAGAGTTTTGCAGTCATGATGAATGTCACACGCAAGTAATTTCTAATGTGTGATGGTTGGAATGTATGTGGGATATTTGCAGCTAAAGAACTTATGCAAGCTAATTATTTAGTTATTACTTTGTGTCTATCCTTAGTGATTCTTCCAAGGCAAGAGATTGGAGTAGGTTTTGTGGGTATACCTCATGTAAGCCCTCACGAGACTATAACTTGTCCACTAGGGACACCTAGGGGTTTAAAGGCTTGTTATTCATGCTAAGAGTAACCGTATCCTCGACGAAATGGAGTTGTTGTATTTAAGATTAGTTTTATTTAGTTTGATCGAGTACTAGCAAAAGCTAAGTGTGGGGGAATTTGATAAGTGCATAATTCATATGATTTTAGTGTCCATTCCATACTTGTTTAAGCTATTATTCTTGCATATTTTCGTATTATTACTCTTGTTTGCCTATATTAGGTGAATCATCCAAAAATGAGCTACAAATTGCGGAAAAGATCTATGAATATAAGTACTCCAAGTATCCAAGTCCCCAAATCCAAGAGAAGTGGAAGAAATGCGACGAAAAGGAGCAAAACGCTCAAAATCAAGAGAAGGGACAAATACCGATCTTAACTCATTCCAATTAAGGATTTCTCATCATCTGCTTGAACAGAATTGAAAGATAAAAATAATACAAAAAGAATGAGGTCATTCCGAGTTCGGACGAAGAAGTTGTGGCCAAAATGAGTTTTTATTGAATACCGAAGACATAAGGTACACATACGGGTACGCATACCCTAGTTCCGAAAATTTCTACTGGAATTTGAGGTACGCGTACTTAGCAAGAAGGAAAACGTGTAAAAACTCCTTGGAAGGCCTAAGGGAACGTTTGGGAACGTTATTTCGATATTTTTGGTCGGGTTCTTGAACCGAACTAAATAGTGAAGACCAAGCAATGTAAACCTATAAAAAGGTATTAGGTTATGTAAAGCATATCACATTATTTGGTCACGAAATTGTAAGTCTTGGAGAGAAGAAACATCAAAAGCTAGGGTTTCAGAGCGATTCTCAATCGTAACGTTATCTCTTTACTTTTCTCATATGTATATCATGGATGTAGAAACATCCATGAGTAGCTAAACACCTATTGATTGAGGATAAATTCTAAGTTGTAAACAAGATTTGAGTTATTATATTAATCTACTTTGAAGTTCTTCATATGATTATCGTTAGTTTATACTATATGAATATTTATGATTGATTGATAGATTATTTAGGTGGCCAACTAAATTGATTTGTTGATTCAATATATTGCTAGTATTAAGTTAGGAGATAAGTAATCGTCGAATAACTTGTACACAAGTAGAGAACACAAAACCTTGCAGAGGGATTCTGTGGAGCGATTGTGTGTATAAACAACACTAAAAAGTGGACCTTGATCTAAGAGTCTAACTAGTAGGATCAACCTATGAATTCACAAAAGATAAAGCATTCGACAAAATTACACCTTGATTGATCTACTACTAGGTGGTTTAGGTGAATAGAATCTGGTATGCGAGAACATATGTATCCAGTGATATAAGGAATTTAAGGGATAACACTGATCTAGCTGTTATTCTACGATTGGTGATAATCTATGATTAACGACGAGTACGAAATTATAATAACTCATTGACGGTTTATATACAAAGAAGGATTCCTCGATCATATCTCTCTCTATTGATTACAATACAAATTTTATTATCTTTGATTATTTATTTTGTTCACAATCTAAAACAAAACCCCCCTTTGTGACACTTTAACAACTAAAACTCACTTCTCTTCGTGGGAACGATCCTTACTTCCATTATATTACCAGTTAATTGTGTGGAAATAAGATTATTAATTTGTTGTGCCTACGACATCCATCAACAGCATGCTCCGCTATGGTTCCTGAACCGTCATCCACATTGACATGTTTTTATTGTACTTTTAAGGGTCATGAACTCTCTAATTATTTCAAGTACAAACATAAAATAATATATGTCAACAAACTTCAACGGATAGCAAATCGATTAGCAAACAAGCTCAAACTTGTTCAGAAGTTGAATTCATCTGAGGTATGTAAATTTAACTCATCTCTGAATAAGTTAATTTCTAAAGAAAAAGATAGATATCTACAGAAAAGAACAAGGTCGAAACAATATATCAAAAAGGGTATTAAGAATTTCGTACAAGGATTGAATGGTGGACTGATTATTGTTCACCCCAACATAGCTTAATTGTGTTGAGGGTGCATCTTGTCTCATGTGCCTTAATTCAAAGAGACAAGAGTTATGCACAATCGGGTTTTAGGAAAATAATTTTTGTTTGGTTACTTTTCTTTTTTATCTTCTGGAATTCCATTGATCTTTTCATAATTGATATTGATGAAAAGGTTTACCCTGTTTTGATTACTAAAAAGGGGTTAAAAGCGACAATTCTATCTTTTTTTCTTAGAGTTATGAGTTGGTCGTACGTGAATCCTACTTAATGTGTATATAGGTTCCTTAACACTACGTTACTTTTTCCTTCTCTAAAACTCTTTTATCAAAAGATTGCTTGTGGAGCTATTTTTCGTATATTTTCTTCACAATTCCATACTTGATCGAGACTCTAAGCATCATATCTTCTGATGGAAAAGATGTTAATATGATTGTTAAGCCATCAATCATGAAGGAAAAAGATAAATCTCATTCTTCTACAACCTTGAAGAGAAAAAGAAATAATATGAAGAAACCAAGGGCTAATCTCTCAAATCTTCAGAAGTTTTATAGTGTTCTTGAAGTGTTGAAAGAAACAAGGATGGAGATTCAGCAAATAAAGGCTATTGTTCTAAGATCTCTTGAAATTCAAAAGGCCATGGTTCAGCAGCAGTCAGAAAGGTTTGTTGGAATTGACTCCTTTATTCACGAACCTTGTGTTCCAATGTCTGTTGACGACAAGGAGTTCGGGAACGCTAAAGAATTTTTCAAGAATCTTAATGTCTATGAAACTTCTTATGAGAATTTATTCTTGTGTTTTGAAAAAGGATAACTAGGATTTGGAATAGCAAATATTGTGAACATAGATATTGCCAACGATTTTCATCTTGCAATGTTTTAGATTTATTTATTTAAATTCTAAGTTATTTGGAAGATGATTTGGCGATATTAATCTTTACTGGTTTTATATATTGCAAAAAAATTTATGAGATATGTGTGTTTACGTCCGTGAACTATAAGTATCTCATACATGTCAAAAGTTAAGTCTATTATGTCATTATGCAAATGTTGATAAAAGATAGAATGAACTTTTGAATATTCCGCAGTATTGATCTTTCCCTGATCCACTTCTATGTGAAAGTATTGTATGACTCCGTAATTTTTCTTATGTTGAGTATTTCCGATTAAATTGACCATCAAGGTCTTCTTGTGGTTAATTCTGGATACAAATTCATGTTTTATGTGATTTGTTAATGTCCAAAGAAATCCTTCTATTCTTGTAAAAGTAAGGTCGCTCTTGTTGTTATTTCGGGAATGACATTTTATGGGGGAGAGTTCTTAATTGAACTTGTGCTTAATTTCAAAATCTTTGTAGGGGGTGTGGATGTGGAATATTGGGAGTTATCCTGAAAAGGCCTCGGTGTTAAGAAAGGACAAACCATTACTTATATTCCATTCGGTCACCACTTCCGAAATTGGGGTATTACAGTAACTTTGGAAGTGCATTTGTAAACTTACAGTTCTGCATTGTGTTCAAATTTTTATTTGGAAAGCTGATAGAAATGTCATACCTGCTAGAACTCTTCATACCAGAATGCCTATGAGTTATGTTGATTGTATTAGGTGATATGATCCTCATGAATTTTTTTATGCATGCTCTCGTCTAATGTTATTTGCTATCCATGTTTGGTGTACATCTTCTTTCTGTAATCACTAATGTTTTTCGGGATAAATCTTAGTCATTTGGCTTGTTTTCTAGCTGGTAGATCCTGTTACTAAACTGTCTGATAAATTTCAATGATTTTTGTTACTATCTTATGGTGTATTTGGAGTAGCAGAAACAATCTTGTTATCAATAATCTTAAGGAAATTGTCAAGAGAGCCAAAGCTATTCTTTTGACTAGGAAACCCAACCTGCAAATTTCTTCTAGTATCATTATTTGTTATAATTACAAATGCATACCCCCTCTCTTTAGATGGATAAAATGTAATACTGATGGTGCCTTTGATGAAACTTCCATGAATAGTAGTGCATGCTATGTGATGAGGGATTTCTCAAATAAAGCTTCATTTTGTGCATGAATAATTTTTATGTTGAGTATGCGGCTGAAGCTGAAGCTGAAGCTAAAACAATTTGGGAGAATCAGAAGCTGTAGATCAAAAGATTATTCACATTATCATTGAGAGCGATCCTAAGAATTTCATTGACCAATTTTCTGATGTGTATATGGGGAAAAACGATTTGCTGGTTTTTGCGGAATTGAGGACGACCTTGCGAAGGAGATTCCTTGAACCGAGCGAAATGTTCAACCTCACACAGATGCACCGCTATGAAGGGGGTGCTTTAAGTTCGAGAGACCAATTTGTAGTACTCCGGCCTAAACCAAGACAATGGCAGTTCCAGAGTAAATTCGGTCACAAGAGAGGATGGGTTGATCTGTAGGAGGGAAGCTGAGAAATGTGTGAGATCAATGATGATCTGAGATTGTAGGTGTGTTATGAATTCAGCGTGAAATGCTCTGAAAGATTGAATCTTGCCTGATTGAGAGTAATTTCTGTGAGTTTGTGTAGACAAAAGAGCGCCTGTATGAACTTTGATGAGAAATTGCTCGTTCAGGAGATTGTTGTTCGAATGTTTGAGAACTCTTCGAATGTTGTTCTTTCAATCAGGATTCAGAGACATTATATAATGCCGGAGTTGAAAACACCATGATCCCATGAAGTGTGACAGTTGATGGAGTGAAGGAGTGGAGAGATGTAAATAGTGCTTGAAACCAGTTGCGCCCATCGTGCAGAGACTTGGTTGATTTTACACCCACTACTTCGCTAACTCCCTCAACTGATTGCACGACGTGCTCACCTTTCATCGTGTGTTTGAACACACGTGTCGTAGATCTCCAAACCAAAACCCTAGTTGATTTCCCCCCAAGTGACACGATTGATGTCTCGTGGTTAATTAAGTCAGTTGCTGATTTCATGACTTCGTGGGACTATGAGTCCACGTATTTGCTGAGTTAAACATGATTTTGTAAAATATTATACAACTCATGAATCGAACGTGTCTGCTGAGACAGTGATAGGATCCTCACATTGAGGAGAGCAAGTGTTACTCGCTAATTTTAATATTGATAGTTCTTTGAGTAAATATTGCTCATCTGAGCAAGTGTTGCTCGTTTGATGAATTATTGGTAGCGTGACCAAAATAAAATATTAATTAAAGCGCTGGTAGTTGAACCGAGCATAATTAATAAGAATACCGATCATGAGATCAGTGTGAAATTATTAGTGTTTGAATCTGGAATCATGGTCCTGGGATTCAGAAACCCTAATTTGATCAATTGATGACCAATTGATGGTTTATTTGAAATTAACCATAGAATGAAGGAGAACCGGCTTCATGGGATCGTGGATCGACCATGAAATTCTCATATGCTCACGTGTGCAAAATCCAAGACCTCTTTGAAGAGTTGATGAGTTGTTGAAAGGATGATTAAATGCTGGTTTAATCATTTACTGAATTACTGCTGGGTTCAGCATTAGGTGATAAAACCTAATTAATTATTAAAATATAAGGGACCGACCAAGGGGTTATGAAACCATCCCTGGGTGGTCACGGGATCAGATGATGATCGCTCCGTCAAATTCTGAAATTGTTTGGAGAGTTTTTGGACCTAATACGTGCTATTGTGCAAATTAGGTCAGATTGTGAGAAACACGTGGGACTGGCTCATTGCGAGCCAAAAAGCCAGCCTTGGTCGGTCAAGGTAACATGCTTTTGTCATTGATACATCCGTGTCTTAGTTCTGAGAATTTTGATATTTTCTGGTGCACGTTTGAGCAACCATTTGAGAAAATATGACAAAATTAAGGTTTTCTAATAAAACCGTCAAAACTTCATCGGATGAAGGAAAATAATGAAAAGTGAAGGAATTATGAAGAGGTGAGGAACCGACCAAGGGGTCATGAAACCGGCCCTGGGTGGTCACGGGATCAAATGTTGATCGTTTGAACACTCCCCAGATTGGTTGAAACCCTAATTAGCGTCCTTTGGTAGAATCAACATACATTTCTCATACGGACTCGGATTTTGTTGGTCCGCCCCTCCATTCTGTACGGAAAACAATTTCCTCTCTCCTAACGCAAGAATATTTAGGTTTTAAGCTCTTTTGGGAGGTGAAAACAGCCAGAGAATAAAACTCATGAAAAATTCAAGTGGTCGGTCCCATAACATATTTTCTAATATGATAAAATGAAGGAATTTTGTTGAAATCAAGGAGTTTCCATCAGATGAGGGAAACATAAAAAATCAGAAATAATAAAATAAGGGACGTGTGAGCGTGTGGGACTGGCTTGGAGCATGACTGGCCGACCAAGGCCCGGTCCCGTGCGTTTTTCCCTATTTTATGCATTATTTCATGATTTGAAGGAATTTTCATAATTTGAAGGAAATATCATGAAATCAAGGAATTTTCATGGAATTATGAAAACATGAAAAATATGTTCATAAAAGAGTGGGACGTGTGAGCCATCTAGGGTTTGGCTGACCGGCCATGGCCCGTGCACACGGGTTCCCTAATTTTTATTATTTTTCATGGGACGGAGGAAATATCATGAGATTAAGGAGTTTTCATGAAATTAGGGAAATAATAATAAAATAATGAGGAATCATGAAGTGTGGGCTGGATGAAACCAAGGCATGGCCGGTTGGCCAATGGTCACACCCCATCACATTTTCCCTAATTTTATATTATTTCCTCCGCGCGAAGGAAGCACCATGAGATTGAGGAGCTTCTTCAAAACAAAGGATATTCATTCAAATGAAAGGTTTTTCATAAACTCAGAGAAAACAACAAAAATATGATAAAAATATGAAACTGGTGTGGGATTGACCATGTCACGGTCGGTCGGTCGGTGAGCCCATGCTCCCTGCGCCTTGGTCAATTTTTATTTATTTGTTATTTTTCATCCTATTTTGCATAGGTTCATCGTTTAATCGTATTTTGAAATACCCGTTCGTGCGATGGTTATTAATGTATCATTGTTGAATACACTTGCACCATTTGAGACAGGGATTTCTCAGGAAGTAGCTCTGATGCCCGTGCGTCCAATATTTATTACTAATCCATGGACTTCTGCTGGGAAGAACCATGGTTTGCGTAATGAAATATCTGCGAAAATATTCGAATATTTTCAGGAATTCTGCGGATGAATCCAAGAATTTAGGTTTGAGACATGGCTTGCTCAGGCGGTATCTCTGATACTCGTGCATCCAATATTTATTACTAATCCATGGACTTCCGCTGGGAAGAACCATGGTTTGTGTAATGAGATATCTGCGAAAATATTTGAATATTTTCAGAAATTTTGCGGATGAATCCCAGAATTTAGGTTTGAGACAGGGCTTGCTCAGGCGGTAGCTCTGATACCAGGTGCATCCATTATTTATTACTAATCCATGGACTTCTGCTGGTAAGAACCATGGTTTGCGTAATGAGATATCTGCGAAAATATATGAATATTTTCAGAAATTCTGCGGATGAATCCAAGAATTTAGGAATAATTAATTTATGACTTTATACTAGCAGAGTAAGTTGTTCGGGAGTTGTTCATCCCGTGATAGAAATAATTACTGAAGTGCTCAGTACTCATGAGATATGCCGTTGTCCATATGTGAGACTACATATCTATATGCACTCTGAGAGAAAGTATTCTCCATCAGAGGATTCGATGAGAGACCCGTGTCTCAATATTCACGTTTGATTGCTGAATCAGAGGTCGTATAATTATGGGTTTACGATTTTATCCTTTGTCAAAAATCTACCATCTACATTAAGTCCCCTGCTTAGCGAGGAAAGCCATGCTCCTCAGTCCGCATTGAATGGTGATTTTCCGGTCATAATAGTGCAAGTAATTGAACTCAGTCGTAAATTAAGATGTTACCGGATTTCGATCGTACGAGCATATCATGACTTGAAAGCAGACTTCAGTGGCATGATAGAATGTCGTTTGGTGAGCATGAGTTGATGTTTAACCGCTGATTTGGATGACATGATCTTGGTCGTTCAGGATTCGCGGGCCGGGCCAATAAGGAAATCCTTAGAAAGTTAGGTTTTGTAAACAAAGTTTGATATAAAAGGAATTGCTTCTCCTTTTCTTTTTTTTTAATTTTCTCACGACCAGCAGCTCCCGTCACCTCATCATCTTCACGCTAGCACCAGGAGAGAAAGAAAAAAAATCGCCGGAGTTCCAGCGCCGCCGTCATTTCCGTCACCGTGCGGGAGTTCTTCTCCGGCGCCGACATGTATGCGTCCAAAACTTCTTTTTTTTTTGCTGATGCTCATGAGTTTTATGGGTTGTTCACATATTGATCATGATAAAATTACATACCCGTGTATATATGATTGTGGGTTTCGTTGAAAAAACCTTCGTTTTTGAAAACGTATGTTCGTTTGATCGTTAGTTTTTGAAAACTAGTAATGATCCCTGATTTAGGAGTGATTTCCTTTCATATATGAATATGTAGATTCAGTGATGAAACTATGTTGATGAGCTTTCATGTGAGATAAATTTTTATCACGAAAAAATGAATTTTTCACAAAACCGAAGTAAAATCTTCGTTTTAAAGAATAATGACGATGCGGAGAAACGAGTTCCCTTCTTTATGTATACATGAACTTGTGTTCAGTGATAAAATTTTATGTATGAGCTTTCATCTAAAACTTTATCGTGTAATGCATGAGTTTTCATAAAATTGAAATAAACCTTCGTCTTGAAGACGTATGATGGCACGAAGGACAAGGGTTTTGCAAAACCATGGTAGATTCATGGATTTTTATTTATTTATTTTTTTTTGAACCGTGGAGTATCCACAATTTATTTTTATGAGCCTGACTCATGTTGAAAATATTTATTTATTTACGTGAGTAAATAAACGTTTTGTTTATATATATATATATATGCAAATATATATTATTTCTCTAAAATCAAAACTTGAGTTTTATGTGATGTTGCTTAGAGATAAAGATTATTCATGATGAAATAATGTCTTAATTTTCATAATTCTATGGTGAACGTTCACACAGTAGAAATGTTCATGATTTTATGAAAAATCTGAGTTTTTGAACGTCTTTTGTAGGTTTTGAAGAAGCAGACGATTTTGGAGCATTAACTCTAGCATTACTCTCACTACTGTTTAGTGGAAGCGTAAAAAGGTAAGAGTTAAGAATTACCGTTAGACGCTAGTATTTCCTTGATTCTGGATGATGCGCTGAAGTAGAATGTAATGTGAATTTTGCAGATACTTCATAAATATGACAAGCTCCCAAGTTAACGACTCTTCAAGAGATGAAATGTATATTGATGATGAGATCTCCAGAGATAAGACATGCATAGATGAAGCTTCTGTTGGTGAAGACGAAGATGAAGCTCCTGGGATTAAGAACATCCCAAACATTGATGACGCATTCTTTGAGGAAGATACTCCGGGAGCCGAAAAACATCTGAAGTCTCCAGCATATCGTCTTCTGATAAATCCCAGAACTGTCACTCAGAAGAAATTTGTGACTCCTAAGACATTCATCCGATTTTGTCTTGAGCGAGGAGTCTTCTTTGCATCAATTATAGAATTCAAACTTTTTGTCGACCTTTGGAGAAATTTGATGGATGGGCGAGGCATATGCTAGGTTTTCCTCATGTGAGGGCCATGCTCGATCAGGCGCAGGTGACGAGAGCTATTCAGGCTTCTGGATATTTATTCATTTATCATGACGCAAGGAGTATGGTAGCTCTGCTTGCTCGTTGGTGTATTCCCACTCACACTTTCATATGAAGATGGGGAGAATTTACCGTTACCTAGGAAGACGTTGCAGATTTGATGCACCTCCCAATCACGGGCAATCTCCCTGGGGATCTTTCATATGAGGAGACCGCCATTTCTCACGTCTTGACAGCTACAATGGAGGTATCAGATAAGGCTGGAAGTAAAGGATGTTATGCTCTCTGGTTGACACACTGGTGGACCAAAGATGAGGTTTCTGATAAACCTATTGACAATATATTACCCATTGCTGCTTTCTTGTGTTTATGGTTGTCCAGAGATGTCTTTGAAGACAACGGAAACTTGTTGAAGCCTTTCGTGATCCCCTTTGCTATTAAAATGGCTCAAGGTGAGAAACTTCCGATAGGTAGCTTGTTCTTGGGCTCCTTGTATTACAACTTAGATTCTTTGGTTATAGACTCCAGTGTGTCGAATAGCTTCATGAAGATTGAATGTTATGCTAACACGATGTTTCTTCAAGCCTTGATGTGGGAACACTTCAAGAATTATGCACACATCCCACGTAATGTTTTGCAAGGACCCAATACTGACGCTCGCCACATTTTCCCTGAGAAAGACAATGCTAGGATCATGCGTTGGTCCACAAAGCAACCTCGGTCTAAGGCGCACCTTATTTACGTGTTGGACGATGAGTCTGAGTTCAATTTTCGTCATTGGGTGTCAGTGCCTTCCTATGTTTCCCAACCAATGACTTTCAATACTGGAGAGAGTACTAGATTGTCGTCAGGTGCAGATCTGAGCGATGGTGAGAGGTCTTTCATGTTGAGTTTCACCCTTGGTCATCTGCTGTCAGTCTCGTACGGGGAATTTTCAGTGGAAGAGTATAATATTGATAGAGCGGCTCGACAAATGGGTATGGACCAGTGCGTTCCGAATATTCGTAGGAGGAAACAATCAGCTGAGCATCTCATGACTCATTTGGACCATACTCATGTGGAAGGAAGTAAATACTGGTTCCCTTGCTCTGACAGATTCGCCTATGTGACTCCAGGTTATGCAGCCTTCTAGGACGATCAATTTGAGCGATTGCATGAATTTGTGACAGTTGGTCAACCTCCGGTGAAGGATCGTCCTTCTGATGAGATGATTTCTAGTCGACCAAGATTGAAGTATCTCTCTGGTGATAAGCGAAAATCGTCTCCAAGATGTTCTCAGGTGCGCTTTGTTATATAGTCTCCATAAGAATTATGATAACTGTATTCTGATTATGCTGTTGAAATTTATCACAGGATGGTCGTGTTGTAAGACCTCGAATCCGTGTAGATTTCTCAGAGATTGAGGCTGTTGTTCATGGCGGAGAAGGTAGGCATAAGAGCTATAAGTTGTTACCCAATACTATAAAGTCCCCAGCTGGCGCTTTGGTGAGTTTCCAGTACTCTCTTTGTTATGACCCTTTCTCGGCCATATTATTAGGATCATGAAACTAATATTGTTGTTCCATTGTAGAACTTTGCCCCATCAAGTATTGATGGTCTTCGTTTTTCCGCTCTTGAGCAAACAATTTCTGACTTGAGCGATGAAGAAGTTGTAAGTATCTCTCCCCACAGTAATAATGGCGCTTTATGAATGAAATGATAATTGTTGGGGATATGTCCAGGAAAATAATTCCATGGTTGTAGAGAATACCGGTGACGGTCGTCCGAAGGATGGCGATAAAGAGAACTCTCAGGGTTCAAGACCGAATGAAGGTAGCGGAGCTGTCGACATTGATGTGAGCAATCCTGGTTCTTTGAATGCTTCGGAAACCACCCAAGTAAGTATTTCTCTTGTATTTCATCCATAGAAGTATAAACTTTCTGATCTATGAATGACTGAACGAGAATGTATGTGAATATATGACAAGTTTTGCCGAAAATACGTCACAAGAAAATTCAGAACTCAGCATTTTAAGAAAAACGTCGTAGAATCTTCGTTTGATGTCAGATTTTGCTGATCCGCATATGAATATTCAAGCCCAGGAAATTTCCAAGCTTTGTTAAAGAAGATTTTTACGTTTTGAGCACGTTAAGAGCCTGAAAAAGACGAAATAGTGAACTTCCAGGAGATTTTCAAAACTTTTTCAGATAACGTGTAGTCCCGAGTTTCGACCATATCGTTTTGCTTGTTCATCCAATTGCTATGAAATTTTGAAATGTTGTAGGTAATACCAATACGAAGAGAATGGTATATAACTCAACACTTGATTCTTCACGAATTGCTCCTAGTTCATTGCGTTGTACAGGGAAGTGTAAAATCTCCTCAGGCGGACTTGTTGCAAAACGTGATTTTGTGACTTTCACGTTTTTTACTGATATCTAGCATGTATAATGAAATGCTTTGATTATTTTAAACCGCTTGCATGTTGTAGTTCATGATTTCCTTTGGTTTCATGCTTGGATGATCCTAATCTCATGTAATCTTCGTATTAGGTACAAAATATCGAAGTTGAGAATGAAGGAATCCAAAATGATGAAACGAGCGACCTTGAGGCTATTGATAGGGAGGCTACCATATATGCTCCTCAAGGTCATGAAATCTTTGTTGATGGAGTCGTGGTGACTCAGATTATTGTTGTAATAGAAGAACCCAGGACACCGGCAGAAAATACTGAAGAAACTGTTGCCTTGACTGTAGAAGTTGTTCCTGTAATTGAAAACCGTATGGTTGTGCACGAATATTCAAATGTAGGAGTTTCTTTTGACCCTCCGTTCGATGCCTCACTCCCGTATCATGAGTCGGTTGGTGGATTCAGCGTTCCTTTTGGATATGCGGGTTTGTACAAGAAAATATGGGAGAAATTTGGCCATATAATTGTTGACAGGAATCCTGGGCGTGCTTATGCTTTAACAATGCAGGTAAGTGTACTCTTGCGTGTTGTAAGCGACATATGCACTAGAGCCAGAAATACTATAACTCCAGATGTACTCTTTGATTGGGAGTTCAACTTGGAGAATTCTGAGAGACTTGGCTTCAATGTGAAGTGGCTTCGTAAGAAGATGAATGCTATTAAGGATTCATGTGAAAATAACATACCCCTTCCCAATGATGCTATGATGGAGAAGGAAGACAAGATCGCCAGGTGATCAAGAGCCGAGAAAGGAGCAAAGGCTTTACAGGCTTTGAAGGATGCGGAGGCGCAAAAATCTTTCTTTGCTGATTTCCTTTGATTTGTTTTGCATAATCTCTTAGGCTTATGAATTTATGAGAGACGTGAGGTTTTATTTGGGTTTTGATATCATGGTTTTGGATTGGTAGATGATTAAGGATTTTCTTTTGGGTTTGATAGGGATTTTCCTTTAAGAAATATGAACTGAACTTCTGATAAATTGCTGAATTAAAATACTGATTGCAAGGGTTGCAAATGTTTTGGAGGAATTGAAATACAATGAAAGAAAATCCTAAAATGCCAAATCCAGACGTCATGAATGCTCAAGCGCCCAGTACCTCGAATGTCCCGTAGTCCTAGACAAGCACCTTAAGCCAATTTTCTTGGATCACTGGTAGGATCCGTCCATCTGTGTTGATCAGTTTGTAATATCCTCCGATCATGGACTTAGCGATCATAAACGGTCCTTCCCAATTGGAGTTCCTTGCAGAATGGAGATCTCGTTTAGTTGCCTTGATAACCAAATCTCCTTCCTTGAACTTGTTTGGCCTTGAAATCCGTGCCTTGAATATCTTCTGTTGATTTGGAATCCTTTGAGCTATGTGACTCCAGAGCTGTGGCACATGTGGACACTCGTGCAAAATGGAGCATCCCTCATATTGCCTGTCATGTTTAGCTTTGTCTTCTACAATGAATCGCTTGATTGGATGATCAGCTTGAAGAGGCTCTGGATTCATCCATTGGGTCAAATATTGATGCGGTGCGATGATCCACGCATATCATTTTGCAATTGCTAAATCATTTGTAAAGTGAATCCCTCGAACCAAATGAGCATATTTGAGAACTGACGATATGGGCACATGAGAAGGAATAAGACTTTCCTGAGCATGGAATCTCTTGACAAAAGCGTTTGGATGCTCCCCAGAATTCTGTGCAAGTTCTGTCAAGGATTTGACCTCCTCTAGATATTCAAATGGCGAGATATCTTCCGATTCTTTTTCCGAGTCAGAGGTTTCTTCAGTGTATGAAAGTACAACCGAATGGGTTGGTGCAACTTTTCCATCATGGATCCATGTGTGCCTAATAATCATGTCATATCCAGGGTCTTCCCGTATTATGTAAAATTTGGTCTCAGTGCGGGTCGAACCTTTCACAACTTTGAGATTGATGAAGCCATATGCATCCTTGATAATTCCTTCATGATCTATGATTGTTGTGGGAGTGTGAGTAGCCTCATGTCGAGTAATGCCAGCAGCTCTAAGAGTCTTTAAAGGAATGATGTTGACGGCAGTACCAACATCAATAAAATCCCTTTTGAATTTATTTCCTTTGACGTGCACTGTGGAGAGCAGTCCCCAGTCGTTCATTTCTTTGTCAGTGGATGAAGGTTCAGGAGGTATATATGAAATTAGCAGGTGCTTCCCGGAAACTATGTGATTCAAATCCTTAAACATATCTCCTCTTTACGCCTTCGATAGATAGAGTAATTCGCACATATGCTCTACTAATGACTGGACTGCTTCCTTGACTGGGGCTTCAGAGGTAGAGAAATTTATGACAGGAAGAGGATCTCTGTGCACTCCTTCAGTCCCCAGATTAAGTTCCCCTAACTCAACCTTTTCTTTAAATATGCGCTTCAAAGTCTTACAAGCATTTGTAGGATGGCCGATGATCCTATGGAAGCGACAGTACCGAGGATTTTCTATCGCCTCTTAAGTTGGTTCCTTCTTGACATATGGCAATTTGATTGCACCATCTTGAATCCCGGCTTCTATCAATTCGATGACTTCTTCAATGGATCATGGGAAATCAGGTGCTTCTGGATCTTCCATATGCTGAGGAGCCGTTTCCATATTATCTTTATTTTGTGCCTTTGAAGGGATGGGAGAAGCATGCTTGCGCTGTGGTTCAGATTTCCATTTGATCCCTTCTATGACAGCATTTGCGGAAGGTTGCAGACTTTACTGCTTATTGACTAGGAGTCTTCATTCCCGAGTGTCTCGTGCTTCTTCAGTATTTGTGGATTTTTCTCTTTCTAACAGAGCAGGCGCAGTGGTTTCCGACCTCTTCGCTGCTTCGTGGAACTCTGAGAAAGTCTGGAATCAGAGATTCTCCAAAAGAGCTCTGTAGACTAAGAGCATTCCATTGATGCACAAATCCACCAGTTGTTGTTCCGTGACGTTTGGATCATGACAATCCAAGGCTTGGATTCTGAATCTTTTCACAAAGTCATTGGGATTTTCACCAACCATTTGAAACATTCTTCCAAGGTTAGAGAGAGTGACTTGTTCTGACACGAAGAAGTACTTTCTGTAGAAGGCGTTAGGCATCCCTCCCCAATTATTGATGGTCCCCGGTGCGATGTTGTTGTACCAGGTGTTTGCTCTTCCTTTCAAGGATTTTGAGAATTCCTTGAGACGGACGACATGGTTATGCTCATGATCTCCTAAGGCTTCAAGGAAGCGAAATACATGCTCTCGAGCATTTCCAGTTCCATCATACAGAGTAAAAGTTAGGGATATATAACCTTTAGGAAGTGGAGTTCTTTGTGTAGAGGTAGGATAGGGAGGTTGGTGACGATGGACATGCGGTGTCTTATCTTTCCCATGATTTTCCAGAAGGCGCTCCAAGTCTTCTCGAGTGATGAAACTTGATGATTCTTTTGATGAATTTCCCGTGGCTTTGTTGGTTTCATCATCGTTCACGATGTGAATTGGAATTACCTCAGGGTCAACAGCATCTGAGGATTTCTCCTTCTCTTTCCCTTTGTCTGGAGTTTTATCTGACAGCTTGTCAATAATAGTCATCAAGTGATCAAATAGATTTTGTTGCGCTGCAGCCATATCTGTCTGATTTTTTGCAAGAGTTTCTTGCGCTTTGACGAGATCAGCCATAGTTGGTGGTGGGTTTCCTCTGACCTCTTCGGGATGTCGGCCGAAGAAAGGATGACCTTCCGCGTTGGTGTGAGGAGGAGTGATGTCACCACCGTCAGTGCTAGCGGCCGGAATATTTTCCGGGATATCTTCATTGTTGCTAGTGCTAGCGATATTTGCGTCAGGATTTGTGACCGATCCTGACCTAAGACCAACCATCTTGTGAAAATGAGAGATTGCAACCGAGAGAAAGATCTCCCACTGTGGTCTCCAATCTGTAGATGGGGAAAAACGATTTGCTGGTTTTTGCGGAATTGATGACGACCGTGCGAAGGAGATTCCTTGAACCGAGCAAAATGTTCAACCTCACACAGATGCACGCTATGAAGGGGGTGCTTTAAGTTAGAGAGACCAATTTGTAGTACTCCGGCCTAAACCAAGACAATGGCCGTTCCAGAGTAAATTCGGTCACAAGAGAGGATGGGTTGATCTGTAGGAGGGAAGCTGAGAAAAGTGTGATCAATGATGATCTGAGATTGTAGGTGTGTTATGAATTCAGCGTGAAATGTTCGGAATGATTGAATCTTGCCTGATTGAGAGTAATTTCTGTGAGTTCGTGTAGACAAAAGAGCGCCTGTATGAACTTTGATGAGAAATTGCTCGTTCAGGAGATTGTTGTTCGAATGTTTGAGAACTCTTCGAATGTTGTTCTTTCAATCAGGATTCAGAGACATTATATAATGCCGGAGTTGAAAACACCATGATCCCATGAAGTGTGACAGTTGATGGAGTGAAGGAGTGGAGAGATGGAAATAGTGCTTGAAACCAGTTGCGCCCATCGTGCAGAGACTTGGTTTATTTTCCACCCACTACTTCGCAAACTCACTCAACTGATTGCATGAATTGCTCACATTTCATCGTGTATTTGAACACATATGCCATAGACCGCCAAACCAAAACCCTAGTTGATATCCCCCCAAGTGACACGATTGATGTCTCGTGGTTAATTAAGTCAGTTGCTGATTTCATGACTTCGTGGGACTATGAGTCCACGTATTTGCTGAGTTAAACATGATTTTGTAGAATATTCTGCAACTCATGAATCGAACGTGTCTGCTGAGACAGTGATAGGATCCTCACGTTGAGGAGAGCAAGTGTTGCTCGCTAATTTTAATATTGATAGTTCTTCGAGTAAATATTGCTCATCTGAGCAAGTGTTGCTCGTTTGATGAATTATTGGTAGCGTGACCAAAATAAAATATTAATTAAAGCGCTGGTAGTTGAACCGAGTATAATTAATAAGAATACCGATCATGAGATCAGTTCTGATAATTTTGATATTTTCTGGTGCACGTTTGAGCAACCATTTGAGAAAATATGACAAAATTAAGGTTTTCTGATAAAAACCGTCAAAACTTCATCGGATGAAGGAAAATAATGAAAAGTGAAGGAATTATGAAGAGGTGAGGAACCGACCAAGGGGTCATGAAACCGGCCCTGGGTGGTCACGGGATCAAATGTTGATCGTTTGAGCACTCCCCAGATTGGTTGAAACCCTAATTAGCGTCCTTTGGTAGAATCAACATAGATTTCTCATACGGACTCGGATTTTGTTGGTCCGCCCCTCCATTCCGTACGGCAAAGAATTTCCTATCTCCTAAAGCGGGAATATTTAGGTTTTAAGCTCTTCTGGGAGGTGAAAACATCCAGAGAATAAAACTCAGGAAAAATTCAAGGGGCCGGTCCCATAACATTTTTTCTAATATGATAAAACGAAGGAGTTTTGTTGAAATCAAGGAGTTTCCATCAGATGAGGGAAACATAAAAAATCATAAATAATAAAATAAGGGACGTGTGAGCGTTTGGGATCGGCTTGGAGCATGACTGGCCGACCATGGCCCGGTCCAGTGCGTTTTTCCCTATTTTATGCATTATTTCATGATTTGAAGGAATTTTCATAATTTGAAGGAAATATCATGAAATCAAGGAATTTTCATGGGATTATGAAAACATGAAAAATATGCTAATAAAAGAGTGGGACGTGTGAGCCATCTAGGGTTTGGCCGACCGACCATGGCCCGTGCACACGGGTTCCCTAATTTTTATTATTTTTCATGGGACGAAGGAAATATCATGAGATTAAGGAGTTTTCATGAAATTAGGGAAATAATAATAAAATAATGAGGAATCATGAAGTGTGGGCCGGCTGGAACCAAGGCATGGCCGGTTGGCCAATGGTCACGCCCCATCACATTTTCCCTAATTTTATATTATTTCCTCCGCGCGAAGGAAGCACCATGAGATTGAGGAGCTTCCTCAAAACAAAGGATATTCATTCAAATGAAAGGTTTTTCATAAACTCAGAGAAAACAACAAAAATATGATAAAAATATGAAACTGGTGTGGGATTGACCACGGAACGGTCGGCATGGTCAATTTTTATTTATTTGTTATTTTTCATCCTATTTTGCATAGGTTCATTTAATCGTATTTTGAAATACCCGTTCGTGCGATGGTTATTAATGTATCATTATTGAATACACTTGCACCATTTGAGACAGGGCTTGCTCAGTGCGTAGCTCGATGATGCCCGTGCGTCCAATATTTATTACTAATCCATGGACTTCTGCTGGGAAGAACCATGGTTTGCGTAATGAAATATCTGCGAAAATATTCGAATATTTTCAGGAATTCTGCAAATGAATCCAAGAATTTAGGTTTGAGACAGGGCTTGCTCATGCGGTAGCTCTGATGCCCGTGCGTCCAATATTTATTATTAATCCATGGACTTCCGCTGGGAAGAACCATGGTTTGCGTAATGAGATATCTACGAAAATATTTGAATATTTTCAGAAATTCTGCGGATAAATCCCAGAATTTAGGTTTGAGACAGGGCTTGCTCAAAGCGTAGCTCGATGCCCGTCGTCCCAATATTTATTACTAATCCATGGACTTCTGCTGGGAAGAACCATGGTTTGCGTAATGAGATATCAATGAGATATCTGCGAAAATATTTGAATATTTTCAGAAATTCTGCGGATGAATCCAAGAATTTAGGAATAATTAATTTATGACTTTATACTAGGAGAGTAAGTTGTTCGGGAGTTGTTCATACCGTGATAGAAATAATTACTTAAGTGCTCAGTACTCATGAGATATGCCGTTGTATAGCTGTGAGACTACATATCTATATGCACTCTGAGAGAAAGTATTCTCCATTAGAGGATTCGATGAGAGACCCGTGTCTCAATATTCACGTCTGATTGCTGAATCAGAGGTCGTATAATTATTGGTTTATGATTTTAGCCTTTGTTGAAAATCCACCATCTACATGATGGGAGATCGATGGTGATCCGAGAACGAATGCTATCTTAAAGATATTCCTTTTGATTCCTATGTTTAGTTTTTTTTTTTTTTTTTTAAACAAACTAAATTTTATTTATGTAAAATTTCGACAACATAGAGTCATGCGCAAATTGGCTATAATCTTGAGGACCATACCTATTCTTAACATTGTTGGTATTCATTAAATTCCAGTTTTCCACTTCTATGCTTGAGCCACCTTTCTCATTAACTGAATTCATGAAGAGTCCCCTTTTTGCGCCATCCTTTGCAGCACTTTTGATTTCAGCTTCCTTCATACCTCTCCAAGATCGATCAAGATACTCTGTACCACCTTCACTAGACGTGTTGGTCTTAAAGAGAACTTCCGCATCATATCCGCCCATCATCTCCCTGCCTGAACCATTATCCCTATTTATGTCTTCCATGTTTGTACCTTTTTCTTCATCCAGAGAGAAACCTAAAGTATAACTTGAAGCATCTATATTCATCTTCAATCTGTCTATAGTTACCATCCAGTTCCGCATATTTCTCTCCTCCTTATCAGTCCAGGTCCAGTCTTCTCCAAAAAGCAACCTCATAGTAAACATACCCCTAAGAACAGCCTTTACTTCTATAGTATTACATACATTAACTTCAAAGTAGGTAAATTCTTCATAACATCTACTGAAATCCTTATCTAACATGTATTGATCTAAATCTAGCTTTATTTGTTTTTCCACAGAGTCTGCAGATAACTCTTTGACCTTCCAAAATACTGCAATATTTTTAAATTTCAAATCAGACAACCAACTCATCACAGTTATCTAGGTCCTCTTCATATCCCTTCCTTCTACTCCTGTTGGTGCTGTAATGCACCTTGCTCCCCTGAAATTGCCCTCAGAATCTGTAGCAAACATTGTAATATATTCATTAGTGTCATTGTTGTTATTGAACACTGACAAGTAATCTTTAACCTTCTTTCCTTTCTCCACCCCTGTAACCCCTGTATTTTTAATTATAATCCAACTTCTTCACTGAAATTATATGAGTCAAGATTTGATAAGCTGTAAACTTGCAGTTTGGTTTAGTCCCCTTGAACACCATTTCACACCTTGTTTTCCACACAAACCACATAACAATAGCACAAATATTCTCCCAGCTAACATCATCATCATCCCAATATTTTTTTAAACCAAGTTTTAAACCAATTATGCAAGTTATTACTCCTAATTTTCATTTTCTTAATGTTATAGGGCAACTGGTTCCACACATTTGTAACAAAATTACAATTCATAAATAAATGATCTAAATTCTCAGCAGTATCATTACATAGAACACACATGTTATCAATTTCAGGTAAGATTTTAGATATTCTATCCCCTACAGGGATGATATCATGCAAACACTTCCACATAAAGACCTTAATTCTAGGCATTAGTTTCATTTTCCATATTTTTTTCCCAAGTGTCACTGCTCACCCTAGTATTTCCAGAGTAGTTGTTTTCCTCCTTACTTAACTAGTTGTACAGTGATTTTATAGAAAATTCTCCATCAGCAGTTAGACTCCACCTGAGTCTATCTTTTTTTTTTTTTAATTAATCTTAATCTTTAAGATTTTATGTTTCGTCTCCTCATCAAAACACAAATTTAGAATGTTGTAGTCCCAGTCAGTTCTCTCTTCATTGAAATTTAGAATGTTGCAGTCAGTTCTCCTATGTTTAGTTGCTTGTCTGTTATTCCAACATCAATTGTGTTATTTTATTACTCATACGATAATGTATTGGGACAAATCAAACAAGTCTACAATGTACTCGTCTGCACTAAGTCAGACCTAACCAAGTAGGAATCAGAAATCAAAAAGACCTTTCAGGCTTTAGCTGAGATCTTCTAATTCCCCACGGACACTAAACCAAAATATATAGTGATTTAGTACTCCCAATTCCCCAATACTAAAATTATATTTCTTCTTATACTGTATGTCATTCCTAAACTAGGATTTCAAATATTTTCATATCCATACTTATCAGTTTCTTTACAACTTGACATGTTCTAGTAAGTCGTAATTATATTCTAATTACACACTAAGTAAACCGTCTAAAACGATTCTTAAATTCTCGAAGAGCTTCATTTGCACAAGCAAACATCTTATACTTGGAGTCGTGAAGCATTAATTAGCGTATTATTTATACTTCTAGTGCAGTAGTGCTAGATATTACTACCTTTGTTTTTGTCATGTTTCAGAATATTTGACACTTTTTGTTCATCAAGTTGATATTAATTTAATGGATTTTGTTAACTTGTATAACCGTATACATGTTAAGGTTTAATAAAGAATTATTTTATTTCTTTGGAAATTGTGTTTTTTTATCTTATTCTACTATAAATTGGTTTTTATTACACTAAAAACAACAATTTTTGTTCTCAATGCAAAGAATTACTGTTTTCAATGCAATAAAACAAATGATTCTTGTTTCCAATGCAAGAAATTGTTATATTAATGAACCTTAACATGTATACGGGTATACAAGTTAACAAGACCCTAATTTAATTAAGCTCAAACTCGTTAGTTAACCTCTTCATTAATTAGGAGCCTACATTACTAAAATCATATATTTGCAATGACAATAAACAACGAAATAATCTAAATCTGCATGAACTTGACTTTCTCCATATTTTCGTTTCAACAACTAGGTATGGTTAGTCGAAAGTAAAACCCTAATCCCCCGTTCTTCTGCCGATTTCCCCCTGCCTATTCTCCTCCTTTTTTACAGCACACAAAAACGTTTGTTGCCTCTTTTTTTCTCGCTATTCTTCTTTTTCTTCTTTGGATTTTACAACAACATCCAAACCTGTTTTGTATTCTTTTTAACTTTCTTCTTTGTTTTCTTTCCAGGAACATACGTGGAGAACAAAGGAGCTTCCCGATGTTTGATTCTAATATTGTTGACTGACTTGCTTCTTATGGGGATTAAGTGGAACAGTTAATTGAAGAAAGAAGGAATCTATGAAAATACAGATTGAAAAGGTTTGTATTTTGTAGAGTCCCTTAAGGTTTTGATTTTTGTATTTCTCCTAAACTTACTGTCTTGCTGCGGCTGGTGCCTTTTCTTTGTGTGTTTAAATGTTTCAGAGACTTGATTAGGAAACTGCTATATTTACGTTAGTTCTTGGATCACGAGGTCAAAATTGTTAGTTCTTGGATTACGAGGTCAAAATTTATGTCAAGCACCATTTTGGTTTTATATAGCTTATAATTTTAGGTTTAGATAAGAGGAAATGTGGTGGCTTGGAGTGATCTTTACTAACTTCTTTGATTGGAATAGAGATTGAGTATTGAGAAGCAATTAAAGATCACTCCACACCAACAATACTCAATTTATTTTCATTAGATATTGTTCATGTCATAAGCGTTTTTAGGTACAAAAACAAGTGCAATTGAGAAAACAAGAAAGTATCAGAAAAAACAAGGGAATAGATGAGAGGGTAATCTTATCTATAGAGGTAAAGTATAGCATCGCATGTGTAAAAATGTTTTCCTAATTGTCCATATTTTACTATCGAATCTTTATGACACTAATTTGAAGATCAGAAAATACGAAAATTCCAAGTATTCTGTACTGTCAAAAACTGCATTTGTCTATACGAGGTTGAAGTGTTTCTTTTCATTAGATATTGTTCATGTCATAAGCGTTTTTAGGTACAAAAACAAGTGCAATTGAGAAAACAAGAAAGTGTCAGAAAAAACAAGGGGAATAGATGAGAGGGTAATCTTATCTATAGAGGTCAAGTATAGCATCGCATGTGTAAAAATGTTTTCCGAATTGTCCATATTTTACTATCGAATCTTTATGACACTAATTTGAAGATCAGAAAATACTAAAATTCCAAGTATTCTGTACTGTCAAAAACTGCATTTGTCTATACGAGGTTGAAGTGTTGCTTTTATATAATTAAGTTGACTCCTAAAACATTTGTTTGGCGCCACATTTCGCAGATATGAAATGAAGTTCATCTTTCCCCATGGAGCATTGTTAATGATCCAAGGTTCTCTTTTCGAGGACTTCGATGATGATGTTCTTATGATGCATCTTCATGTAAGTACTATTTTAAGATAAACCATCTCGACATTATTATTCTATAGAAGTGTTCTTATTACGTGAATTGTTTTATCTGGAAATTATTTTCCTCTACCTACAGTATAGAAAACAATGGTTGATGCACATTCTAAGTATGCTCTAATGTTCTCTACTTTCAGAGGGTATACAATGGCTGATGCCGTATAAATTGGGGAGTTAGTGGGTTATATTCTGTTGCCAATTCATTATGGACATAGAATTATCTTGATTGTTTTTCAGGTTCTGTTAACTTAGTTTATTATACATGCAAGGCCCCGTTAAGATCATATTAGGTATGTTTATCTTGATTATTTTTTAGACATATTGGTTTTGTGGTCTAACTATGTCTTGATCAAATGAGCGAGGAGCGCTTTCCAGTAAGATTTAGTCTTTTGATTAACTTCATGATAATCTGTGGTATTATTTGAATATCGATGTTATGTCTGTAGGTTGTTGGTCTCATTAACTTCACTGTTGCTAGCTCTAGCGTATCAATATTTGTGGATTTATAGAGCTGCCAACCACAGGAAACTCTGGTTTTAATAACAGGTATAAAAAGACATTTGAGATAGAGTTTTTTAGCGAAAGATAAACTTCATTGGGAAGGTATCTATTGAAAGTTGTTTTGTTGGTATTAATGCTTTAACCAATCTTTTTTGCATGAAAGAACTTGACATAGTTAGTGTCCTTTTCCATGGTTTGTGTGATGTATCTATGAGCCATAACTGCGTGTATTTCCATGGATGCATTATTGTTGCCTTATTCGGAGACATAACTAAACAGTCTGAACCACTGCAGAGTTTTCCACAGGTGGAAATATTTGCAAAGGTACCACATTTGGTACTAAATGATCCCTATGGTAACATGGTGAAGTGGCTGCATTAGAATAACATAGGAAAAATAAATGCATAACTATCCAAGAAAAGAAGAGAAGATAATATAGTTGAGATCGATAAAAATAAAGCTAATCGGGCATGAGTAAGATGTATTTTAATTGTTGTATGTGGATGTAACTAATGGTGCGTGCAAAGAACGGTGTGCAACTGTGGTGGTGAAAATCAATTTTTCTGTTTTTTCTTTGTGTTTGATTAAACACGGGGACTAACCATCTTTGCAATTCATAACATATCCTGTTTTGGGTACCTGAAGAGATGTGCTTTGAAGCAAAAAACATGATTGATCAGTAAGATCATTGCAGTATTATTATTTTGAAGCACCTGAATTATCAAATGACATAGGAGTAATTTGTTGGCAGTCATGAAATCCCGCAAGGCTGTGCATGCCATGACAAGATACAGTGGAATCCAAATGAAGTGAATAGTGGTCATTCCCTACATCTAATGGTAAGCATAACTCCTACTGTACAGTTTTTCACCTTTCTTGAAGTTAATTCTATTTTGTCTATGACCACTAATTGAAGTAGGCATAATTTCATATGAATGTCAATATGGGATTTTCATAAACTCATGTTTCCACTTTCTCGACTTTCATCCGAAGATTGTGTGTAGGTGGAAATTTTGGTGCATTGACTTCTTTGACTGTTGTGAACAAGAGAGTAATGATGAGCGACTAGCTAAAACTTCAATGTGTAGGATACAATGTGATAACAACGATTGACTATTACAACAAGCTTTCAACCAAGTGGGATACTAAAATTGACAAGTTTGTTAATTTAGACTTCTGTTGCGTACTTCCCAGTTTGTTCAGAGCTTGCAACAATCTATTATACAAAAAGACAAAGTAGTACAAGGACACCAACTCACACTAATAGTGATGAAGGCGTGATAGAGATGAAATCGTTAATAGGTCCATTTTTCTGTGTAGAAGACTGTGGGTATGGTTTTTGATCTTATTAATGACAGGGAACAGAAGAATTTGCCACTAGGATGGGAGCTAATGTTGGCTTATGTATACGTATGTGTAGGTGTAAATTGGCTAAAAAGACAGATATGTATGTAAAAACTTCTATTTGGGTGATCACTATTCTGTTTGATAATGTTTTTTTTAGCCGTCTCTTTTAACTTTGCCTAGATTTTCATCTCATGGATAATTTCTCTGGTATGTGGACGTAGTTTTTAGTATTTTTTGAATAGCTGCATCAGTGGGCGACATAAAGAATTGAGGAGTGTGCTGGTGACCAGATAGTATATGTGCAAGGTCTTTTCACAGGAATCATTAGCCTCACCACCCTAAATGTTTGATACGCTTTGCTTCCGTTGCTGAGTATTAATTTCTTACAGAGAAAAAATGGGCTTCATTAATACACAAAAAATAAGAAGCCTATGATATTTTATACAACACACAGAGTCATAGAGACGAAAAAAACTAAAGTTAACTCATTTTGACATACCTTATTTATTAGCACTGTTGATAATCGCTTAAACTTAGGATAATCGCTTAAACTTGGGACAACTGCTTAATAAAAAAGAAACCAAAAAACTTGGGACAACCAATCAGAGCCCGTGCAACGCACGGGCCCTACACTAGTTATAATAGTATTACAATAATCCAATCCCCATCTCTCCGTATCGTGACATTATACCACGCAAAGTACAGAAGATGTATACCAATATACAACAACTGTAGATCTATGTACCAAGTATAAACACTAGACTAAAATCAGCTCAATCTTTTTTATTTTTTATAGGTAAAATCAGCTCAATTGGATTTCCTTCAAACTAGTTTTCATATCACTGACTAATAAATAAAAAATGTTAAATGTACGTGCATATCTGATCATGTGCCGGCCACGCACCATCTATAATACAAAACATCATAGGTTTTTGAGTCTTGGACGGACATATAACATTTTGAGAGACAAACATGTGATCCGACCATCCCAGTCTTATCCTAGCAAAAAACATCTAGCGGTTGTGGAGTTTGTAACCCCCACTAGCCCTCTTAATTACTTCCTCTTTAATTAAAACGTTACAACCATTAAATTGTAGCATTACCAAAAAAAAATACAAAAAATAATAATAATATGTTACAATAACTTTCAACCATCTCTTCAAAAAAAAAAACCCTCCAAAACGCTAACAAAATGCTACAATAAGTTTCCACCATGTCTTCAATTTTTATTTTTGTCAATCTTCCATAATCTGCAAAACACAAAAAATGTATTCTTTTGTAAAATAATAGGAATAATTTTCATTCTACTAAAGAAAAAAAAAACATAATTTCTATTGTACTCGTTAAACAAATGGAACAATCGAGTAAGTTGAGGAAAGTACAACTCGGTGCAATACCTGGGGAGTTGCAATATGTAAAACACAAAAAAAAAGGCAATCGAATAAGCCAACATTAATCAACCTGCAAAACATAAATAATATTAGAGTTGGAATATGTAAAACCCACAGAACAAAAAAATTTAAAAGAAAACATTGCAGAAATATCGTTAGGAAAAAAAAACTCACTGTCTCGAGAAAACTTTGCAGCTGGAAAAAGGAAGAATGGAAGATTGTTTTGTTTTGTTATAATTTTCAAAAACGTTTTTGAAAAACTCTTACATTCCTTGAAACCACTTTTTCATGCCCATTGAGAGAATAAGAGAGACTAAATTATTTCAGATGATTTTTGTCAGAATAATAAGTATAAGAGAGACTAAATTTATGGTAAGGATTACATCTCAAATGGGCTAATATTAGAAATACTTTTCCTATGTCCTTCCAACCAAATCACTCCACGTGGCACATACTTTTCACTTGGTTAACGCTGTTAACAATTGCAGTTATCCTAATAAATACCATAGATTCTGCTTATCCATTAAAACGTTTTCATGTGAACCTTAACCCAATTATCCAAGAACATAAAGAAGGAAGGAAGGATCTGCACGAGATTATCTTGAATCCACATTAGATATTTTATTTTGAAATCTCGTAGACTTTTTTTTCTTTGATAAGAAAAGATAAACAAGTAGTAGTTAATGATAGAAAAACAAGAGAGAGGACTTGAATCTAACAATTTTTTTTGATCGATATATAACTTGAATATAGCAACCATAAAATGAAATTCTTCATTTGTGCGACACCCATATGGTTCATGATTAGTAATTTAGTACTACAAATAAATTCACTAAGATTGGGACACTATTATTCATATCTTGAAGAATCCGTTTGAAGAAATCCATAGTTTTGTCGATTTGCTATTGTTCTAAATCAATTGGTTTCCTCTATAAATTCTTAAAACAATTGTTGATTAACATTCTCAATATTTTTTGGAGGAAATTCTACAAGCTTCTTTGCAACTTATACATTCAACTACAGTATTTAAAGGATGGTAGAATTGAATCATCTAGGTTAACTTATCTAATTAGAATATCAAACTTCTCTTAACCAGAGAAGGAATAATGGAAGATGAAGATACATTTCCATTTATTTATTTAGATTTGTGCCTTATTTATTTTGATTTTACTTTATTAATTTAATTAACGGGCTTATTTAAACGGAATTAACGTCGTTAATTTCTTAGTTGTCAAATTACACGTATCAGTTTCTTAGTGGAAGGTATAGGAGGAGACGGGGAACTTGGGTACAGAGGATCCGGACCCATGCAAACGTTACATCATAAATGTGCCAATATTAAAGCTTACGAAATTTAAAGCTTACATTCCTCCATGCAAACGTTACATCATAAATGTGCCAATATTAAAGCTTACGAAATTTAAAGCTTACATTCCTATATTAAAACGTTATATCATAAACGTACATGCAAATTATTAAAGCTTACTGTTTTGAATAGGAATACTTACCAAAAAATTTCGCATGTAATTCTTTCATTCTTATATTTATTTTCCTGATTATCCTCCCACCATCATGAATACCATTCAAAAAAAAAAATTAATAGTGTAAAAGTCAATACCGTGCAACCATTAAAAACGTCCATAATAGGCAGAAAAAAACGGCCAAATAATTAAAATTATACTTACTTATTACAATTGTTTAATGAGCGTGTATATAAATAGAGGAATGCATTTCTTCAACCACACCCATCCACTCATTCACACATTTTCCACGTATTCACTTATTCCCAACTTATTTTTTTGGTGAAAGTTTTAGCTTAAGAGTATCAACATGTCAAACATGATTAGCTACAGCCCCAAGAAAAGCGTTACCCAAAACGTGTTTGTCATTAATCTTAAAGTGTTAGCCGAAACGTACACGACAGAATGGGTATTTGAGTATATCGTATATTAATCTAAGCTTGATCGAGCCTATGCGGTTTTAGTTTCATTCATCAATAAATTAATTTAACACGATAAAATAATTTGATTTGCAAGATTTAATTTCAGTATTTATTCTTTAATTCACAATACTTTGAACCAAATTTAAGAATTATTATTTATATGAGACTTCCTGATCCACAAGTTCATACGTGTGAATTAATTTATTATCATTAATTAGATAAATATCAAATTAGTCTTCTTTTATTAGACATTTACCAAAACTTTTTGGTAGCCTCATGCCGTGCCGTTACGGCACGGGTTATTTCTAGTTTATTACATATAGACATGGAATTTCAATTCAATATACTGGCATTAATAGGAAAAATGAGGTGCAGGTGGAATAAGTTGACATTTCGGGAATTCTAGTTGTCTTATTGATTGATATGACAAACAAGGAATTAAGTAGAGAACCATGTAGATTCTTGTAAATCTTGGAGTAAAGACCGGTCAAGATGGATGAAAAGGAACTTCTTTAACTGATTAGCAATGGAGGTAGAGACCTAGGTAGACCTTAATTAACCTTGCGTTTTTAGGGGCCAACAAAAAAAAATTAGGCCAACAATAAAACAAAATAGGGTCACCCAAATGTAAAACGAAGCCACCCCTTATCTCGCGTAATTCGTAATGGAAAAACTGACCTCTAATAATCGGTTGATAAATAAGAATATTTATCTACCGAATTAATTCGGTAGAACAAAAATCCACTATCGTCTGATTGTGGACGTTGTAGTATTAGGAAGAAATGTGTTTCATTTTTTTTTTTTTTGAGGAGACTGTTTCATTTTTTTTCATTTGTTGTCTGTTATAGTTCTAGAGAAGAAGAAGAATGGTAATAGTGAAAAACCCCATTTTTTTAGAAATAGGCAACAAAAATGGATGGATTTGAAGAAGTAGTTGAGAATGATCGTGAAGAACTTAATGTTGAAGGATCAAGACCGTTTAGAGAAGACGATTTGGGGTATATGTTGAATGATCCAAAATTTTGTGGAGAGGAAACCCTAGACGACGCTTTCATGGCGAAAACCGGAGAATCAACCGAGATCGAAGCTAACGATGCATCTAACACATAGGTATTGTGTTAAGAAACTCATAACCCACTTTGTCTGCGTTTGTATGAGTTTTTAATCGATAAAACTCGATTAATGCATGCATTTAACGCCATGAACTACCTAGAATCGGTAGATAATGTATCCACATGTCTACCGAATACAACCTCCTCAGTAGAAAATGTTTACAATCGGTAGTTTAAATAATGTATATTACTACCGAATAGGTTAAAAAAAACCCAAATTGATTTTTCAAACTATCTACATTCGGTAATTATTAAAGTACATTTACTACCGAATCTCCCCAAAATCGAAATCCTCAAAATTATGAAACTCAGTAATTCTTATCTTTTACATTCGTTAGTATTAAAAGTTTATATAACTACCGAATGTATCTTTGGCCCCAAATTCAAATTCTCGCAAACTTGTAAAAATTGTTATTCTTCTGTGAAAATCGGAGGAAAAGGTATAACTTTAACGTCTGATTGTCTATATTTGGAAGTATTACCAGATATATGTCTTCCGATTATGATTGTTTTTGTACTCAGGAGACTGTCTAAATCCTTCTATTAAATCGATAGTTTTGTTGACACAATATTGGTCCGATTATATTACAATCGGTTGTAAAACGTACATAATGGCTTCCGATTGTGAATGTAAAACATGTTGCTTCATTTTTGCAGGCCGTTGTAGCGGTTGTTGATGATTTCTATTTTAGGCCCGATACTTCGCTACACTATGCAAACGATTTGGTATACACATTACTATTATTATTATTATTATGAAAAGGGGCCTCGAAGGCTTTTATTCAAATACGATATCAAAGTCAACATTACATGGAATGGAGGGCAACCTAGGAACAAGCTGGGCCCCTACACCTTATTATTATTATTATAATAATTGATTGTATAGATATAAAATAAATAAAAAATTACACGGAGATGACTGGGAGTCACGCAACAATCTGCGTCCCAACCCCTTTTTGAATAATAATACCTAACCTATGAAAAAGAGAAACTCTTGTTTTGCTGTTAACATCACGACTGTCCATACAATTCTTCAATATTTTCAACAAGATAACAAAATCATCACCTAATTCACCCAAGGTTGTGAAAGCTAAAACACCAAAGCCGTATCCATGAGACGAGCATTTGTCCACATATTTGTTCCTCTTACGAGTAATAGCAGCCGAAATAGCATGACCAGGCGTGAAACTACGATTCCCGCCTTTAGAGAACGGCGAAACACCGGTAACATCGAAGCATACATTCTGACCATTCTCCCAATTATAAATCAAAATATCAGCTGGTCTAAGAGGAGTGTTCTTATCAGATATAAAACCCAATAGGGCTTCTTTTCTGGCCGCAATACTGGATTTATAACATATGTCGCCAAGCAAGTCTCTTACCATATCATGTCGGAATTTCTGACCAACCTCGCTGGCGCAGTGGATAGCATGGTCAACAAACTGATCCATAGCTCTTTTACAACAGGGGCATGTATTATCTTCAACAAAAAGAGGGATTCCCAACCTGTATTTTAGCACAGACCTGAAATGACGCGGCCCAACAGCTTGGTTAAGTCCAGAAATGGGAATGGCCTTAAGATAATCTTGCGCATGAGGTAGTCTGTTGCTTTGCCATAGAATGGAATCACGTTCTGACAAGGTGAAATTGTTGTTGATATTCTTCTTAACAACATCAAAGAAATGAACTGCCAGTAGGTGCATGGGCTGTGGGGCAGTGTCTTGGATATTGAAAGTAGAAGAAGATAAACAAACACTTGCATATAGTGGTCCAAAGCAATCTGAAAGTTATGACTCAAATCAGATGTGCCCTGTAAAATGGTATTCTGTAGGTGTGAAGTTTGAAAGCATGAAGCTAGGTAGCAGCATTGAATTGTATCTTCCATAGTATAAACACCCAGACCACCGTCTTTCATAGGAAGGGTGGCAATGCGCTGTTGAAGTGGTTCAAAACCAGGACCGTCACCGGTGATCGAATATCTCAAGAAACAGAATAGATATTGATCAAACTGAATCTGAGCAGACTGCATAAATTGAGGGTTAGTGGTGCGCATTGTGAAATAGAGTTTGGAAACTCCAGCACAATAACGCATTAATAAAAGCTCACTATGTGGATCTTTAAGTTTTTTTATTATATCCATAAGCTGTGTAGTTTGTACCACTCTAGAAATGACTGTGTCACTATAGAATTGGGCATCCTAACTTATTGGTCCACCCAGTAATTTGACCCCCCCCCCCCCCAACTGGCCTACCAATACCCTTCGGAAAAACATCATCTGCCATACCCCGAGGGTTTGTAGTTGGCCAAAAAACTTCCGTTTTATTAATGTTCTAAACCATCCCCCTACCTGCACCTTCGGCCTGAATAATCTTCAAAGCTTTAGAAACTTCCATGGTGTCACCGATGATGGTTCCATCATCCAAGTACCATGCATGAAGGTCTAAAGTGCATTGCGACTGGATTTTACAGACAAGTGGGTGTAGGACTAATGAGAAGAGTAAAGGGCCAAGAGGATCACCTTGTTGAACTCCTTTGGAAGAGGAGAGAGTGAATTCATTGTAGTACAACTTAGCAGGCCTGGCATAGCAGAACTCCACCCATTTGGAGATGCTTGGGCATTTGTCTCGTACCTCATTGATCATGACAGTTCTATCCACAAAGTTAAATTCATTAGTAAAGTCCACAAGCAACATAGTGAGGTTATCATGTTTACCTTTAAGCTCTAACAATCTGTTGGTAGAGTGTAAAATGCCCTCTGCACCACATGGAATTCCTACACCGAATTGGTGATTGCCTAGGTATGCAGTCATGTCTTTTATCACAGAAGATGCAGCGAGTTTCGAGCATAACCTCCTCCAAATAGTTCCCACTGCTATTGGCCTAATACCTCCTCCGGGCTTATTCAGTGGAGTCAAGGGCTCACTTGCTATGTATTCTCCTAAAACAGGTGGGCAATGTCCAGAAATCCATAAATTTACAACTCATGTGATGGACCGGAGAAGTTCTTCTGCGACAGCGGCAACAACTCCACTTATTTCGTCTAGTAAGTGTCGAGCCCTAAGGCCATCCCTACCACAGGATGTGCCTTTAGGGAAGCTTGTTATAGCTTTCACAACTAATGGAACATCCACGGAGACTGCATCAGCATCTATGTTATCTGAAGGTATGACATGAGGTGGTGCTGATGGATGCTTTTGTTGTAGTTCATAGAGTGTATTAGCAGTAGATGGCGCAACCCCATTTGAAGAGAGAATACGGATAGCGGCAGTGAATTGTACAAAACTAAATTTCTTCTTACATGCCTCTACATTAGTCTTGTGCTTCTTCGTCTTAGGGGGTAGTCGATGTTTATGATTTTGCTTAGTCAACTCCAATAATCTACGAACAATAGTGATGCATCCATTTGGTTGTCCCCAATCAATCAAGGACTGGTTAATTGCTGCAATTTGAAGCCTCTTCCTTGTACCTGATCTCTCCTCGGGAGTGTTTTTGGGTATATAGAGGTTGAGGGTGCAAATGGGTAGCAATAACATTGTATCCAAGAATATAAGTTAGAGGGATTAGTCAGTACCTATTCAAGTGTTGTTCTTAAAGTCCTGGAGAAGTTCAAACGACATGGTGGCGGGATACTGACAATTGTGGTTATTTGCTTCTTATAAACAAGGTCAAGGAGATCCAACGAAAGCCCCATCAATGCATCAGAAGTCTCAGACATATCAGTCACTGAAGAATCAACAACTATTTCAGGTTTCTCAGTACCATGTATGAGAAAATCAGCATTCCTACCATTGAAGGGACCAACCAAAATATCTCCATTGTGAGGGCGACAAGGCCTTTTCCATGACTGCACTTTCATACATTTGACACACAACCACATCTGCATTTGGTTAAGAAGTTTCTCCCAAGCCATATAAACTACTGCATTTGTACATATCCTTTCTTTGCAAACTGCTTTATCCTTAAGTGATGGCCAATGACAATCATGTATGTGTCTAAGAATTGAAGTTTTAACATACCCCTTGCCATGACAATCTTGACATTCATCAAAAAATTTGAAGGGTAAATGAGCCATGATATCATCAGATTCTTCATTATGTATGAAGGGTTGAGCAATATCAACAGATTCCACAACACTAGGTGATTTTCCTTGAGATGATGATGAAGATCTTGTTCTTGGCATGCTTCTAAAGGATGAAGGAGATGTTCAGTGGCTAAGGATGAAAACTAAAAAACAATAATTAGAGTTTTAAGGATGGGAAATTAAGATTTCAAAGCTTGAAAACTCAAAGTACCATCATCAAAAACTCTAATTAAAACACCAAAGATGAGCAGAAGACCCTCAAACAAATTTGAAAAACCCCCAACCAATCACACACACAGAAAACCAGTACTACAATCACAAATTCTTTATATTGTCTTCAACTTCTCTACCTTAACACAAAAAGAACCTAAAACCCCTATAATGTCTTCAAAAGACTTCAACCTCCGATGACAAACTTGGAAAACTACTCTCAAAGGTTCAAATTATCCACCACAAAAGAAAAACAGCAACACCCCCTAAACACAATTGTAACTTCTCCTACTAGAGATAAGAACCTCAAAGTACCATTCATCAATCAACTAAGTAAAACAACAAAGATGAGCAGAAGACCTTGAAATTTAAAATACTTCTCAGAGAAAGCTCAAAGATGACAAACAAAATTTTTATAAAGAAACAGAGAAATCCACTTACACAAAACCCAAATCGATCTTCAAAACAAATCCTCCACCACAAGAACCAAAACCCCCAACTTGAAAACGTGAATCCAAAGTCCCAAAACCCCTGATATCCAACTGCAATCGACAAAACCCATCTACAACCACAAAAAAATGCTCCAATCGATGAACACCAACAACAATCAACGAAACCCCAACTGAAAAATTGGACACAACTTCTTCTTCACTGAGAAGAAACGCTAAGATTAATCTTCGATCAACTACAAAAACGCAATTATTCAATCCCTAACTCTCTCCCTAACGCAATTCTGCAATCCCTAATTCTCTCCCTATTATTATTATTATTATGAAAAAAGGGCCACGAAGGCTTTTATTATAACTCAATATCAAAATCAACATTAGAAGAGATGGTGGGCAACCTAGTTTTGTTATTATTATTATTATTATTATTATTATTATGAATCTAATTATAGATATTATTTTTATTATTTAATATTATTACATGAAACTAGTTGGAATCCTAACAAGCTAGGCTCCAACGACATACTACTACATTAATTGAACAGGTTGTTGTGCTAGCCTACCAGCGAGCCTCATGGATAACCTTGCCAAGGGGAGCCGAAGCGGGAGGGGGGGCGAGATTGTGTCACAAGGGGGGCAAACTAACACTACCTTCCATGTTAATTTCTGCAATATTACGTCATTGGGGACTTGAACCTGGGACCTCCTGGAACGCATGAAACTTCGGGGAACGGGGATGACCAGCTGAGCTAGGGCCCATTATTATTATTATTATTATTTATTTATTTATTATTATTATTATTCAAATACGTATGTTAAATGCTTATAGTTATGATACTAGTTTTGTTATATTCGTGTTTAGTCATTTGCAAGTAAGAAGGAGGCGAAGGAATGGCTCATGAACAAGGCAAAAGATAACATGTGCGTTGTAGTTCAAAACAATCATGTGGGTGAAACTCGATTTGAAATGATTGGTGACCGAGGTGGGGATCGAAAGAGTCACGAGGGAAAGAATAGTAAGTACAAAAGGAAGACGCAGAGGAAATACCGAAGCAATACAAAGAAAATCGGATGTCCTTTCAAGATTGTCTTCTATAAGCCCGAAGGTAAGGAAGGTTTAGAGTGTAAAATGTATAAAGTTGATAATGGTTCTCATAACCACGATGATCCGGATACTCTACTTGGACATGTAATGGTTGCCAAGCTAAAACCAAGAGAAATGGAGACGGTGAAGTCTATGAGGATCCAAAAAGCGAGTGCGATCTTAAGTAAAATAAAGGCGGACGACCCCAACAACTTGTCTTCTTTGTCTACAATTAAGTCAGCCCTAGCTACGATCAAAAGAACGGAATGGGATGGTAGAACGGTGATGCAACAATCAGAGTGGTTATCGGAGTTACACGACTACACGTTGAGAAGGGAAGAAAAGGATGGTAAAGTGGTTCGTATTTTCTTGGCACATCCCGAAATGATCCAATTGGCCCAATGCTTTCATCAAATTTTGTTGATAGATGCCACTTATAAGACAAACAAATATAACATGCCGTTGTTGAATATTGCTTGCCACACTTCGGATAAAAACACATTTACGATTGCATGGGGTTTAATGGATCATGAGAACAATGTGAGTTTCATTTGGATGTTGGAGACGTTGAGGGCCATTTATAATGGTGATGATTTTCCCAGGGTTATTGTAATGGATAACGATCAAGCCCTAATGCATGCAATAGCGGTAGTGTTTCTGGAAGCCCGAAACTTGCAATGTACCTGGCACATTCAACAAAACCTGAAATCCAATTGCCATCATCATTTCCAATATAAAAAACCAATGAAGGGTACGAAGAGATCGAAGGAAGAGGATGAGCGCATTAGTAAATTAACCATGGAAGAATGAGAAGAAGAGAAACGGTTATTTTATGTAAAATGGACGAAGGATGAAATGATTTGGAGAATGTTTTTGAAAGCATGGGACAAGATTGTTTGTTCAATGACCGAGGAAATTTACGAAGCTAACTTGAAGAAATTTGAGGATGAATATGGCACGAACTATTGAAAATCCGTTGAGTATTGTAAAACACAATGGTTACCGATTAAGGAGAGGTTTGTCTTTGCATGGACATATGAAGTCCATAACTTCAAGAACAAAGCGACAAGCATTGCGGAGGGGTCTCATGTCCGATTAAAGACTATACTACTTGGCAGTCAAAATGGAGTTGTGTCGATTCAAGAAGCAATCCATGAATACACAAAACGTGATCTCGTAAAGATTAGAACCAGTATGCAATTTATTGTGAACCAATTCCCAACAGAACATGCTAAGGAAAGATTGCTTCTAAGGGGCATAGTTCATAAAGTTTCAAGATGGGCAATAAATCACATGATGAAACAACTCCATTTTTATAAATCTTACGATAATGAGAATACGGTTTGTGTTTGCAAGGATATGATGGGTATTAGACTCCCGTGTCGTCATAAGTTGGGTAGGTATGTTGAAGTGATTGACATCAATGATATTCATCCATTTTGGAAGCAATTAAATTTTACTCCAAGCACCCCGGTAGTTGATGGTCTGTCTTTCTTTGAGTCTGAATTGTGTGCACGAATAGCACAGCGTTACGTTATATCAAACTGCACCAAAAAGCAAATATTGATGCACAATTTGGAGGAAACCCTTCACCCTTGTTTACGGGAAGTTGATGAACCTATTAAACAAAAGGGGTCCGGTAGACCCAACACCGAAGTGTCGATGACCATCCAAAGAAAAGAGTTGAAGGAGTATTTGTCTAATAAAAGAATATTGTGTAGGGCCGAGCGTTTGGAAGCCGAATATGAAGATGAGCCGGAACCTAATAAAAGAGGTCGTCCAAGAAAGGATCAAAGTGGACCCACCACACGAAAAGTGAAACCAAAGGTCTCTACTGAGCCTTCTCAAGTAAGTCAATCCGAGGTGGTGGAAGAAGTTGTGTTAGTGGAGAGCCAAGCTAGTTGTACTGTTGTTGATCTACTGAGTGACTCGCAACAAACACAAATAACAGAAATGGTGACTATAAAAGATAAGTATGGTAGTCTTCGTTGCCCTAGGGATCTTTATGGAAAACCAAATCGAACCACGTATACAATTATCGAAGAGTATTTGGAACAACTCCCTCCACTCATTGTTCCCTTTGTTTTATCCACGGACGAGGTTGATGGGGATGGCAATTGTGGATTTCACGTTGCTACAGAACAAATGGGTTACTTTAAATAGGTGGTAATCGAAGATGTCACCCAATGCCAATATTTAAGAAATAATATGGTGGTACA
Organism: Papaver bracteatum; assembly: GCA_023529315.1. NCBI lineage: Eukaryota > Viridiplantae > Streptophyta > Magnoliopsida > Ranunculales > Papaveraceae > Papaver > Papaver bracteatum. Next base: position 978,018 of record JAJJWX010005418.1, on the reverse strand, counting down.
ACTGATGAAGGATAAAGACTTTTATATGGAAATGATGAGGCGAGGAGATAGATACGACAAAGAGGGTGAGTTCAAAGATTTAGTTGCGCGTATAAAGTTCCGAAAGGGATTGAAGACAATCGGATATAAGTATTGGATGATAATGCCTAAATGTGGATATCTCCTAGCGGCGGTTTTGAATTGCGTGGTATATTTTTTTGTTCCTCCGAAGTATGGACCTAGTATGACGTTTACACCCACAAGAACGGTTTGCGATGAGTCGGTTAAAGATACAAGAATCATTATGGCATTTGTGAATGAAATGCATTTTATAGGATTGAGGGTAAAGAAAGATTGTCCACCGTTGAGTAAGTGGAACGATTACTTTCCAATGAACCATTGCAAGGATTGGGTGAAACAATATGAGTCCAACATGGTTGATTGGGATCGTGTTGTGAAGAACAACTTTCCCGCTGGGTTACTCGAACTAATTGAAGATGATGATGATTATTATTCTTTCCATTAGGTGTAGAAGAAGTATTTTGAACCGTATTTTTTTTATAATTTCATTGGAGATATGTGATATAATCGGTTGATAATATTAGACACCTTTTTACCGAATGTTAGATTCGGATGGTTTTGTATTTCACCAAATTACCGATTTTAATCATTTTGAATTTAGAACTTGAAGAAATTGGAACACTCCAGTATTCGGTAGATTATAAAATCTAAAAACTTACGATTGTAACTATGACTTTGGAACTTTCAAAATATTACCAGAAACGGTAGATTAAATAACATAATAACTACCGACTATTACAGAATCGGTAGATTAAACAAAATACTAACTACCGAATATAACATATTTTAGACAATAATTTAGGGAAATTGTGCCAAACTTTATACAGTGGCCACGGCCTTCAAGAATTCGTAACTTCCATCATATGTGAATTCTTCACCTTTTTCCTCTAAGTAGTGCATTTTTGCGAGTGTCTCCTACATAAACCAAAACAAACTATAATAGAATGCATAGTTTGTATAAACTATAAATACGATTTTCTAAGTTCGTATTGTTTCGTATGCAAATACTTACAAATTTTTGGATCGACAAGGTTAAGTGGCTATTGTTAAAGATTCGCTTTTGTATCGTTATGTGTTCACCCCTTTTTGGATAAGTCGGAACCGATCATGAACTTGTTGGAGGGATCTTTTCTTTGGATTTCCATATTCTCGGAAAAATTGGATGTACACTCTCCCCCAAAAGATTTCGCTTGTTAACCTCCCGGAAATGACATCTTCACGTCTGGTTTCTTGGTACCATGTTTTCACAATGGACAAATCTTCATCTACGTCAAAGTTCGACATGATTGTAATATGAAATATTGTGGTACAACAAAATACTATACAATGGAATATGGATGTGTGTAGTTTGGTTCCTAAATGAGAAGAGGTTACCCTCCTTATATAGGTTAAAGTTCGAACGACTCTTTTTTTGATAATATGGCCGTTAGGTTAGTCACGAAAAGAGTGAACAGGTACAACGTGCCAACAATAATTCACGATAATCGGACGTAAATGTGACACATTTTACCGCCGAATATCATATTCGGTCTTTATTGTTAATTTCATACCACCGATTATATGCTTTTTGAATTCAGGAACCTGTTTTTTTATTTTAATGAATATTCGGTAGGAAACTTTAATTTATTATTACCGATTGTATGTGCATTTCGAGGCATGGCTCTTTTTATAAAAAAATATGTATCCGTTGTAGTACAATCGGTACATTACAAAACATAATAGTTTCCGATTCCAACACATTCGGTAGGTTAAATAACTCCCTAACTACCGATTACACAAAATATTTTGAATATCATAATATGATGTAAGGATTATACTTGGACAATTCCATTACAATGACTTGTGCTTAGTTTCGTGGACGTGTTTCACGTGCCCTAAACGGATTAAATCTGGCCATCGCCTTAAGGATTCTGAAATGATCTTTGAAACGGAAGTTTGATCTTTTCCATCTCCGCCATTCCTCGAGAGATCGTTCTATCACCTCATCATTAGTTTCACCCTCAATCTATATTGATTCACAAGATAAGCTAAATGGAAGAATTGTTGGACTTGTGCGTTTATTGAACCAATTCGGCAGAAAAGATCAGCCGACTGACGATTATTTGGGTTTCCGGTGTCGACGCAAAAAATTTCGTGAATTCTAAACAAATAACTCATACTCATTACACCTCATTTCCTGCGTTCTTCACCCCGTCTCGGATAGTATTGGACATAGCTCCTACATAAAAATAAATCTTCTTCGATCGTGAACTCGGTAGGATTAATGAATGGTTGGGCCATTATGTTGAAGATGATTTATTTGATGTTGGAGAGAGTGAAAATGTATTTTTGTTGCATATAGGGTAAAAGATACCCTCCTTATATAGGTTATGTAACCCAAAGGCTATTTTGTTTGTAAGAACTACTAACATTTGAAGGATAAAACATCGTCTTTATCTACCGAATATAAGATGGCCTAAAATTCCGAAACCTGGAAAAATTGAAGATTTTCTTGGTTTTGAACTTGAAGTAATCGAACGTAAAAAAAACACAAAACCTCCGAATTCTCTGGATAACCCTCTCTAATGCATGTGGAACCACCCAAAGCCATGGCGGGGCTGGTTTTGAACTACTAACACTCGGAGGATAAGTCATCGTCTTTATCTACCGAATATAAGATGGCCTAAAATTCCGAAACCAGGAAAAAAGAAGATTTTCTTGGTTTTGAACTTGAAATAATCGGACGTAAAAAAAAAAAAAACTCTGAATTCTCTAGCTAACCCTCTCTAATGCCTGTGGAACCACCCAGAGCCATGGCGGGACTGGTTTTGAACTACTAACATTCGGAGGATAAGTCATCGTCTTTATCTACCGAATATAAGATGGCCTAAAATTCCGAAACCAGGAGAAAAGAAGATTTTCTTGGTTTTGAACTTGAAATAATCGGACGTAAAAAAAAAAAAAAAACCTCCGAATTATCTGGCTAACCCTCTCTAATGCATGTGGAACCACCCAGAGCCATGGCGGGGCTGGTTTTGAACTACTAACATTCGGAGGATGAGTCATCGTCTTCATATACCGAATACAAGATGGCCTAAAATTCTGAAACCAGGAAAATTGAAGATTTTCTTGGTTTTGAACTTGAAATAATCGGACATACAAAAAAAAAAAACCTCCGAATTCCCTGGCTAACCCTCTCTAATGCATGTGGAACCACCCAGAGCCATGGAGGGGCTGGTTTTGAACTACTAACATTCAGAGGATAAGTCATCGTCTTTATTTATCGAATATAAGATGGCCTAAAATTCCGAAACCAGGAAAAAAGAAGATTTTCTTGGTTTTGAACTTGAAATAATCGGACGAACAAAAAAACACAAAACCTCCAAATTCACTGGCTAACCCTCTCTAATGCCTGTGGAACCACCCAGAGCCATGGCGGGGCTGGTTTTGAACTACTAACATTCGGAGGATAAGTCATCGTCTTTATCTACCGAATATAAGATGGCCTAAAATTCCGAAACTAGGAAAAAAGAAGATTTTCTTGGTTTTGAACTTGAAATAATCGGACGAACAAAAAAACACAAAACCTCTTAATTCACTGGCTAACCCTCTCTACAATGGCTCATCATTCCGAAGCTACAAAAAAACTAACCATTCATAATCCATCAAACAAACCATTCACAAACCATAACGTGTTTTAAGAAGTTCAAATCCGATCCTAACCTTAGAAACAAAACCAAATTAAGAAGCATTCCATAAATACTATAAAATGGAAGATTGTCATTCATTGTTTCTTTGATTTTACTTTACGACCTTTACTACCTCCAAGTACACCACGAACACGTGTTTGAGGTCCTTCAGCTTCAACACCTTCCGTTCGACCACTCGTAGAAGCTCGAGTTCTTTTACCCGACTTTGATACTTCCATCTTATCCGTCTGCCTCTTCGTGGATTTCTCCCCAAATTCTGTTGCATATTCTTCATTGTCTATATTGTCAATTAGGTTTCTAGCCTTTTTTATCTTCTCAACTGGCACGGGATCTCCCTTCTTAATGCAAGCAGTTAACATTTTGGAAACACAACTGAACCTATTCACCTATTTTTCAACATAATGTCATAACATCAAACGGTTATTACATAAGATTTTTAGCAATAATATCAACAAAGTTAGAAGAATACGCACCAGTCTATCGTAACCATTTGGTTTGTCTTTGATGATACAATTATAACTAGACCCCGCTGAAGTAGACTTGGATTTAACTTCACGTATAACTAAAGGATGTGATACGTTCCTATACCAAATCATATAGCCTGGAGAATTTTCATCACCTCGGGGGGCTGGTCTTCCAGTGTTGATAATGAACTCAATCCTCTTATCCCAATTATCAAGAATAGTAGGTGGGCCTTTGTGAACGATCGTAATTTTGTAACCACTAGAAGAGCACAACCCCGTATCCAATTTATAGTAATCCCTCATTTCCTCCATTGGTTAATGTTGTATATACCCATGTTGTCGCATCACCCTAGAGGGGTTGTACATCACATAACCTGTGGGGTGCCACAACGGTCCAAAATAAAGGGACAAGTCCGACCGAACATTTATATGCCCACTAGCACGATCTTCCTTGTATGGATCAAAGCATACGTCTGAGGACTTCAATTGGTCCATAATCTCCCTCATGCGGAGCAACTGCTGCTCTTTTGTCCTAGAACGGTTGTCTTCGAAGATATACTTTTTTCCTCTAGCAGTACCTTTGCGCCACTCCGGGTCTTCTCCGGCCAACTTCAGGATAGGGAAGTGGTCATAGATCCAGGCCTATATGGATAACAAACCAAGTATTATTAAACAGATTCATAACAATCGGAACCATAGGTAGAGTTAATTGCATCCGAATATACGAAATCGGAATACTGTGACATCCGATTAATCAACATTCGGTAGTAAACAATGTATATGTTCTACCGAATATGATTCAGTTGGAGTTCAGTAGAACATATTTTTTTATACATATTCGGTGGTATTTGACAAACAATAATACCCGATTCTATAAATTCGGAAGCAAACCTAAGTTACATGTTCCCGAATACTCAACCTTCGGAGGCAACATATGTGAATCTACTACCGAATATCCATCATTTGGAGTTCAGTAACCATTGGTTTTTTTCCTATATATTCGGTACTAATTTTCCAACATCAAGTTCCGATTATATATCTTCGGGAGTAAAACTAATTGGCATATGTCCGAATAAAAAACATTCGGACGTAAAATTGGATCATGTACTAAAGAATATCCATCATTTGAAGTTCAGAAAACTATAGTATTTTGGCCTATATATTCGGTACTAATATGGCAAGAGTAAATTCCGATTATACAAAAGCGGAAGTAAAACTATGTAATTTGTTTCCGAATACACCACATTCGGGGGTTAAGAAAATATGTATCCTACCGAATATGCATCATTTGGATTTCAGAATAGGCATCGTATGTATTGTCTCCCGAATAACTATAGATTGACTAATAGAGTTCAAAAATAACCTGTAATAGAGCGAAATTCCCGGCAATTTGGCTAGTTCCTCGCCTCGACGCCTTTCTCAACTCTTCCATCAAGAATTCTAGGCATGCCGTTTCCCAAGAGTAGTCACCGACTTCATGTAGGGGATCCAAAAGTTGTAGAAGGTTGGCATCGATCCGGTTGCTAGAAGTATTGGGGAAAATGACGCATCCCAATACACAAAGGAGATACGTTGTGGCCGCGTGATTCACTTGCTCATCAGTTAACGTTCCATTTTGTTCTTTATCCAAGGTGCCTCGGAACATATCCTTCAAAACGGTAATGTTGAACTTTCTTGTTCGGGAACTTGCATGCCTCCTAAACTCTTCTGTGGTCGTCTCTTCATCCCAACCTAAGCACTTTTTAGTTAGAACATAAAGTTGTGCCCAACTTAACTGCTTTGTGTAGTTGAACTTCACAGCTGTGCCTTGGTCAGGAAGGTTAAGAATTTGCACAACATCATCCGGGGTAATCGTCATCTCCCCAAACGGCATATGGAAGGTATCATCCAAGAATAGTCTCAAATTTAAGGATACATTCTCTCCATGAACGCTTGTTCTTGAAAGTTTAGAATTGTTTATATAGTAACACGATCATATTCCAAAAATGAATTCTCCAATTAATGATTAGCTAACCCTTGAATCTACTATAAGAGTTGGTTACAATTTTCTTAAACCTTTCACATTCACCGGATAAAGGCCAGTCAAGCATCTTTGTTGGTGCAGCGGTGGGTTTGAGTAGACGAACCGCATCTTGATGATACTATTAAACACACGAAAATTGTTTAAAGTACATACAAAAACCCTTAATACAACTATTAAGATAAAACAATTATCGAAGAACATTAATAAAAAATATACGATTATTATTACCTCAGTTTCGTATATTTCTTTGGCCCAAGAGTCTTTGTATCCAAAAAGCAATTTTCCTCCATCCGCCGGTAGACCAAGGATTTCTCCAGGTGGAATATTCTTCACCTTCAAGTGATGAGGGACAAGATGTGAGGCTTTCTTAGCAATATCCTTCTTTCCACCTTCTGCTCCTTTGTTAGTTTTTTTGGCTTTTTGGGTACTACTTGGTTGTCCTTCTTCTTGAACTCTGGGCACTGGATCAATTGGTTCAATTTCAGGGCGGGATGTAAGTTGTGGAGCACTTGGTTCTACACCTTGTTGACTGCCTTGTTCATTGCCATGTGGACCAGTTGGTTCTACACCTTCTTGAGTGGGTTGTTGAGCACTTGCTTTCACACATTGTTGACTTCCTTGTGGTTCTACACTTTGTTGAGCACTTGAATTAGCAATGGCACTCCTTTCTCTCCTAGCACTAGCTGTCACTTTCTTACTCACTTCTCGACGAGGCCCTAAGTCGCTTGTTTTTGGGGCTTGCTTAGCTCGACTTGGTCTAAACAACAACAAAAGAATCAATGTTTACAAACCACACTATCGGAATCCATAGTATACGAACAAAACCCGAATGTAAACATTCAGAAGCAACAATAAAAAAATTCAATGGGAAGATAATTAAATTCATTTCAAACCGAATATGTATCAATTGGAGTTCAGAAACTCCAAATTTTTCATCATGTATAGTCGGAGGTATAAAACATTATATTCTCTTCCGAATATATCCTGGCCCCAAAATGGGATTTTTCATAAATCAATTTTTTTTTATTATATTTCATCATATTGAGATATTCGGTAGTAAGTGTACTACCGATTGTTGTGTGTCTACTTAAACAGATTCGGAAGAACACAAATTCATTAACTACCGATTATTGCCATTTTAGTACACAGGAACATATGGTCAAACACATTCGGAAGAAAAACAAAAACTATAACTTCCGAATTCTGTCTATGTTCTTCAGAAATGAAGAACACGACTACATTCGGAAGTAAATTAAGAGGTGTAACTACCGAATCTGGGTAAATTGCAGAAAACCCTAGATTTTTTTTTTCTCAATTCGGCGAATTAAAGCGAAATAAACCCTAAAATTGATAGAGTCTTACCTAATTGGGGCCATTTGAAGTTGCCGGAGTGTTAGACTATCAGAAACGCCACCGCCAACTAAATCCGCGGATTCGTCTTCGTCGCGTTCTTCGTCATTTTCACCAACAATCTCTTTGTTTCTTGCTAAAATCCCTATATTTGGAACAAAACCCCGATGAACGTTTTTGGTTTTAGGTCTATGGGATGCATTACCCGTATCCATTGTTTTATAAAAAAAAATTCCTCCACAATCGGGACAGAATAGGAAGAGAGGAAGAAGAAGAGTTGAAATGGATAGAGGGAGAATTTTTTTCCTAACAATACTACTACAATCGGGAGAGAATAGGAACACGCCTACATTTGGGTTTTAAATTTTTTTACTACAAGGGCATTTGCGGAACTTCAATATAAAAAAGGTTACCACGTAACCAATGTCTTTGGCTGGTATAACATGTTGGCCCCTAAAAACGCTAGGTTAATTAACTAGGCTTATTTTAGTTTAGACGCATTTATGTATATATATTGCGGGACTAATAGGCTTAAACTGTTGCTACTACAGAAAGGTCACTTATCCTTGCACAGTCACGCACTATAACCACTCTACTTTGTGATCTTTGGGCTCACATACAGAAATGTGAGAATCTTTTTTTTTTTGGTATAGCAGAAATTTGAGAATCAACATGTGCTTTTTCTTTTTTAATGAAAATCAGCCACATATACGGTCTGTCTAACAAATGGGACGCCTGGGAACCGAACAATACGGAGAGAATAAATGGGTTACGAGGAAGAAGTAGAAGTAGCTAGCCAGCTGCTGCTAGAGTACTGATGTGGGAACTTGGGGCTAATCTTTAATTAGTTTGTAATTAAAGAATCTTATGGTTGTTTGCTAGCTTCTAACACAAAATAAAGTGGTCCCAAATAAAGAAGTCCCCATCTTCTTATTCACCACTGCTGGTCATACAAATACAATATGCTCTGCTGCATCATTACATTGGTTAATCAAAATTCTTGTGTGTGTCTTATTCTTCACCAGTACTGCACTGCTTTCTCTCTCAATTGATATTCAGAGAGCTTACGAATGTAGTGATGAAATATCAGAAATATGTTGACAACACAATAAATGGCAAAGAATATGAAGTATTTCATCATCATCAATATGATCAATCTTCTTTCTTATTGAGGTGAGTTAGCTAGCTAGCAAGCACCACTTTCAATGTGGTGGTGGTGCAGTTTAGACAGACCCATTACTGCCACAACAGAGATATCTCACAGATCCATCTACATTACTACTACGTTCTAGTACGTATAACAATAAATAAGTCTTCCCCTTTACCTACTACCCACGTTTTTTGCCTTAATTCCATATATTGTGTTGCATTGTAAACCCAAGACAAGAGGTAATCTTGAGAGATGCGGGTGCAGTTTAAAAGGGATTGTTTTCAGATTATGAAAATGGGGTTAGTAAAAAGAGTAGTGATAGAAAAATGGGTTGATGAAAGTGCATCATCATCAGTCGTATAAAGGGAAGGGACTTTTTAAGTTTTGATGCAGATCAATTATTGAAAGTTGATGTGTTTTTGTGGTTTGACCATGGGAGATTGGGTTATAAAAATGAAAAACAATTAGTTTTTCGCGTTAGTCCAAAACGGCGTTGTTCTCGGTGATTCTTCTTGAGGGTTATAGACCCCAAAAGAAAGAACAGATGTATGTAACTATGTATGCATTGGGTTTAGATAGAGAGATAGACGGAGACAGAGAGAAACTAGAGAAATGTCTTTTCAATTAACTTAATGACGATTTCTCCAAAGAGAGGACGATTATTCTTTCTTCATTCATTCGAGAATGACGAGTTTACATTTTTTAATTATTACTTGGTAATAGTGGGATTACGTTGATACATATAAGGTTTTACGGTAACCCAAAAGTTGATTATATTACCTAATAAATGAACAATTTTTGTGCAAAACACTCAGATTTGGCCATAGATACAAGCAAACCTAGACAGCTAGTAGCTACCAACTGGGTTCTAACTTAGCTACCAACTGGGTTCTCATTGACATTTTAATTGGGACAGTCATTTATATGCAGTGGTTTTCCTAACATCAGGAACGGCTCTGCACGTAACCATTAGTGTTGCACCATACTAACCTTGACTTGTTATCCACGATGAATAGGATCCAATTCGAAGTTGTTAGGTTATTGACTTATAGTCATGCATGTACAGATCATGTACGCGATAGACGGAAAAGGATACACCTACTCCCCTAGGTCAAGCAAAGAAAAGGAATATTTTCTTTCAATTAAAAACTATATTAAAGAATGTTTTACCTATTTCCTATCCCACTTTCCCTAAATCTCATCCCAACTACACAAATCAAAATTTTCATAACTCTTTTTAAAATGAATACACTAGTAGGACTGGCCTTTTATAGATTTACATCAAATAAAACCCTAAAACACTTAATTAATCGTGGTAATAATTTAATCCTAAATATTAGGATTAGTAAAACAAATTAAAACGGAAATAAAACTCCTAAAGACTAGGATAATTATTGGACCAAATTTAAAAATATTCAAAATTAAATAAAAAAACTAAACCCTAAAATATTTGAATCTCAAATATCCTAAATAACCGATTGACTTAAAGATGTTTGAATTAATTAATTCCAACATTAATTTAAAATCACAATCGTAATCGGGATTTACACAAACCTAATTATCCAACACAGATCTAAATCAAAAGCAATCTCAAGTTCCTGTCACTATATAAATCAACTTCAGCCGAACCAATCAATACATAGGGAAGCCATGAAAACAAGCTATAGCAAACAAGTATTTAAAACGGATACGTACGGGCTCATGATGTTTACTCTCAACCATATATTTTGCTATACCAATCCGAAAAATGTCAAACATGACAAATTTGATCACAAAAGTGTCTTTGATTCGTTTATACAATTCAATAAATTACAAAAAAAGTGAAAAATAATTGACAACAACCATCGTAGAATCGACCATGACTTTAGGAGGATGGAAGTTGCCATTTTCCTTGAAGAAGATCGGATAGTATGAGAATATGATTGAGATTTGAGAGAGCAGGAGAAGAAGAAGACGGTGGTTGTAGTAATTATAAAGTTAACTATAAAATATATTTTTATTTTTATTCAAAAGAAATTTTTATTGATTATGGAGGTAAGATTGGATTAGAATCCTTCATATCTTCCTCTAACTGATTACAAATAAAAACTGGAGGTGAATCCTCCCATAAACAAGACAACTTATGATTTCTAGAGTGTTTAGATATAATGTCAGTTGCATGATTGCACTCTCTTATTACATGTCTTACTACCCATGACTTAATACTATTAAGATAAAATTTAACATCAGAAATAATTGGTAGATTTTTCCAGCATACTCTTGCATTTTCTCCATTGATTGCAGCAGCAACATTTGATGAATCAGTTTCCAGAATCACATACTCCAGATGTCGACTCATTGCCCATCGTACTGCCTCCAAAGAAGCAATGCATTCTGCTTTCTCTGCATTCAAGTTTCCATTGTTGTAGATGCACTTTGATCCTTGATGCTCCCCTGCTAAATTCCTCATAATTAGTCATATGCCACAGTCTTTAGATACTAACTTAAAAGAAGCATCAAAATTAATGGTAACAAAAGGTGCAGTTGGGGGTTGCCAATGATTGTCTCTTGGCAATAGAGTTGTTGAGTTAACTACTCTAGAATAAGTGTTGTTAGTCTTGATAAATTGTTCTAGACTTTTGGCTCTTCTAATGCAAGAAATTGGGTTTGGTTTCTTATTCTCAAAAACTGCACTGAACCTCTCCTTCCAAATTTCTCATAAATAACATGATATCTTTATAATCCAATCTTCATTAGTAGGTTCAAAATAATTAAACCAACTAATGACCCAATCTTGGACCCCATCTATTCGATTCATGGAATTCACACCATTTGGAACAGAAGAAATGACTGTTTTTGTGAAGGAAAAACTCATCAGCAGATGCTTAGTTGTCTCCCAATCTTGCTGGCAGAAATGACAGTATGACACTTCCCCACCAGTATTTCTCTTAAGTCTTTCACTGGTGGATACAGAATCAGTGAGACACTTCCATAGAAATAATTTTATTTTTGCTGCAGTTTTTAGTTTCCACAATCTCAGCCATATGTGCTTCTCTACCCCATAATCACGCAGTGAACTGAGTTTGAGCTCCATTAGTTTGTTGTATGCAGATTTTATACTGAACAAACCATTGCTTGTTAAGGTCCATACCAAATTGTCTTCTGACTGTTGAGGGATTCTAATTTGCATTATCTTGTTTGATATTTCTGGATGGAACAAAGCATGAACTATCCCAACTTTCCAAGACTTTGTATTTGAATCAATGAGATCAGAAACCAGATTAAAGTCTTGTATATTGAGATTGGTGTCAGCAGCTGGTGTAACTAGTTCTTCAATCCATGTAACCCATTTATCCAGCTAAATATGGATTTTTTTGCGATTCCCAACCTGCCAGAAACTACAATCTCTAATGAAAGCAATGGTACTGTATAAGCTCTTCCAAGCCCAAGTGGCATTTTTCTTTTCATGTGCATGAAGAAGTGAAGTATTAGGGAAATGTTTTACTTTTAAAGCTTTTACCCACAGTTGACTCTCTTGTTTGCATAATCTCCAAGCTAATCTTGCCAAGAGAGATATGTTAAAACTTTTTAAATCTCTAAAACCCAAACCTCCAGAATCTTTGTCTCTACATAGGTTCCTCCGTGCTGTGATAACTATACCATTTTCATATGTTTTATTCATCCAAATATGCCTCTGAACTCTTTATAATTCTTCAATGGACTTGTCTGGCAACTTAAAAGCACTAATTTGATGGACTGGAATTGCATTGAGAACATGTTTTACTAAAGTAGTTCTTCCTGATTGATTAACTAGCTTGCCATTCCATCTGTGTAACCTGCTCTTTATGTTTCTGACCAGTGAAGAAAAGGAGCATGTATTGTTCCTGTTTAGGAAAAGAGGGATACCCAAATAAACTTCTTTCATACTCAAGCTTTGTACTTTTAGTATTCTTGATAGTAATCTGCAGTGCCTTGGATGTAAGCTTTTTGAGTAATAAACTGCATATTTATGAAGATTTATTTGCTGCCCTGAACTGTCACTGAATTCTTGAATCACATCCAACAGGTTGTTTACATTATGTATATTAGCTCTTTTAAATAGTAGGCAATCATCTGCAAATAGAAGATGTGTTACTTGAGGAGCAGCTCTTGAAATTTTTACACCTTGTATTTTCCCTGAATTTTCTGCATCAGCCATGACCCTTGTGAAGACCTACATTGTGAAAAGGTAGAGGTAAGGTGAAAGTGGATCACCTTGCCTCAACCATCTAGTTGGTTTGTAAGAAGAACAAAGAGAACCATTAAGTTTTATGTTGATTTCTGAAGTACTGATGCATTCTTCAATAAGATCACACCATTGGTTGGAGAATCCCATTTTTTGCATAACTCTTCTTAAGAAAACCCATTCAACTCTGTCAAATGCCTTTGAGATATCCAACTTGAGACCCATATAACCTTTCTTCCCTTTTTTATTCTTCATTGTTTGTATGATCTCTTGAGCAAAGAAGATATTATCTGATATTTTCCTACCAGAGACAAATGCAGATTGCATTGGAGAGATGATTCTGTCCATATAAACTTTCATTCTTGTAACAAGGATTTTTGTAATTATCTTGTAATTTTTATTGCACAATGCAATTGTTCTATATTCAGTTGGAGTTTGAGGGAGCTTTACTTTGGGTACTAGAGTGATATTGGTTTTGTTAATGCTTCGATAAGTTTGCCAGTTCTGAAAAATCTTTGAACCATGTCCACCACATCATTGCCAACAATATCCCACTGAGTTTGAAAAAATCCTGGAGGAAAACCATCTTAGCCAGGTGACTTCCAAGGTTTCATAGACATGAGGGAATTATGTATTTCCATAGCATCTGGAATTCTTGTAAGCACCAAGTTGTCTGCTTCAGTAATATATTCTGGAATCAACTCAATTAACCTTTCACTGATTGTATGGTTTGTTGTTGAGCTGACTTGAATTAAATGCTGATTAAGAAGTACTTCCATTTCATATCTTCCAACACACCAAATCCCATTATTGTCTTTTAAAGATTCAATTATATTCCTTGATTTTCTTTGATTAGCCATTATGTGAAATTGTTTTGTGTTATTATCCAAATCAAATATGATATAGGAAATTATTTTGTGTTATAAAATATGATTGGATGTTTTGATTACCCAACCTAGAAACGGTTATATAAATACTATGATCAAGTATATGATATAGGATGTTAGTCTTTCCTATTCTTAGAATTTTCTTAATGTTTACATCAATAAGTTGATCCTCTTCTCTTCGAATCTTTTTTATCATGATTCTATCAACACCTATAGATAATCTTTATATAAACTTCCTTTTCTTTCACTTCTTAATTAGTTTTTCTTCGATTTTGTTCTAAATTTTTCCATAATTACTGTTTAAGTGTTTTTCTTTTTGTTTTGTCTCATCTTTCAAATAGCTTGTTTTATCTTTCTAATGTATTTTTAAATCTTTTGGAGGGACTCTTTCAAGCATCATGGCAGGCATCCATTTTTGGACTTTGGCATGGTGGTATCTTCATCTGTCAACTTTATTGTTGCAACAAACAATAGTTCTGACTTCATCTCCGATAGCAGCTTTGTAACCTATCAACAAAAGGATGGTTTCTATCAGTTTAGATCATGTTTATGATCCCAGTGGTTCTAGTGAGTCAACTTACTACGGGTTCCACATTCTGATTCATTGGTGCGAGTCTGGAAATTTGAATTTTCAAAATTCAAAGTTCCCCTCTATAACTCAGCGTAATTGGTGGGAATGCAAACTGGTATTTATTACGTATCAGTTGACCTCTATCTCTTTTAATTCTACCTAAATCTTTCTAGCTCAAAAGAATATATCCTTTCCTAATTCCTCTCAAAATAGTTATACCAGTATAACTAATTTCGGTTATATTATATGATTCTCAACAACATAACACGGAGAAACCAAAGTGTTTTCTTCTCATCTTTCCTAAGTTAAGTCTCAATTTTTGATCATCAGAATGATGGCTCCATATTCAAACACTCAGGCCTCTTTAATTACTTCAAAGATGCAAGCCACTAAACTTTGTGATCTCAATGCAAGGCAAATTAGGAAAGTTGTTGGTTCAAATAGAGCTATATCATCAGCAACTGAAGATTTGAGCAATTCTCTCATTGGTAAGCTTTTCACAAAAGACACTTTTGAAATATATGAAATAAGGAAAGAAGTCACACAACTATGGAAGCAATACAAAATCTTGAATATGCATGCTCTAGACAAAAAAAAATTTCTTTTTAAGTTCACTTCAAATGAAGCTGTTGAAGATGTTCTTAAGAAGGGTCCATGGAACATTAAGAAGTATCATCTGAACCTCAAGAAATATGATCCCTCCATTGCTGTAAAGGATCAAGTTTTTATTCATCAAGAATGGAATGTTCAGTTTAAGAACATTCTTATTGAACATCACTCGGTTCAAGTTATTGATAAAGCTCTAGTTGAATTAGGTACAAAGATTAAAACTGAACCAGAAAATTTTAGACATGTGGCTGGATCAATTATTACTTCAAGAGTCAAAATAGATCTTAATAAACCTTTGCACAGAGGTGGATGGTGGAATACAACTTCTGGTGGGGTTACATGGGTTCGCTATCATTGGGAAAGACAACCTCATCTCATTTGCAAAGATTGTTTCACTATAGACCATTATGATGATGAATGTGAAAACACTGTATTGGATTTAAAGATTAGAAAATACACAAATGAAGAATATGTCACTTATTTCCATAATCTTGCAAGAGCATATGGTGTTGAAATAATTGAAGATTTAGATCTGTTGTTGCAAAGGGTATTGAAGTAAGTGAGAGGCAGCTTGAAGAAAAATAAAAGGCTGAGAAACAAGAAGAAGAGAGAAGAGCTAAGAGATCAAGAAGTGAAGATAAATAAGAGAATACTGGGACAAAAGTCACTCTAAGTCATGTATTACAGACTCATGATATTCACAAACATATTACTGGTCTTAATACTGGATCATCTGATAGATTGGAACACTTTGATGGGATGGATCATGACTTGGCTGAAGAAGGAGAACTACCTGCAAGAGAGTACTCCCATGATATGAATGTGGTTACTGCAATACTGGTAACTAATTATTTATCCTTTGTTTTACAATCTGCTTTTTCTTTTTCTTTACCTTATTTATTAAATACTTCTGCAAATATGAAAGTCCTAGCTTGGAATGTTCAAGGTCTAGCAAAAACATTCACCAGAGATCAAGTTTTTTTTCTGGTTAAGAAACACTCCCATGTTTTTTTTGTTTCTCTCTGAAACAAAAATAGATAGTGATAAAATGATATCCTTGGAAAGTTCTCTAAGTTACTGCAATTATGTTCATATTGATATAATTGGTCTAGATGGAGGTCTAATTCTAATGTGGAAAGATAGAATACATTGTGAAGTACATGATGTCTCAAAAAATATGATGCATGTTATCACCAAAATAGATCCTAGTAAGCCAGATGTCCTTATTATTTTTATGTATGGTTCCACCTATTTTGATAAGAAAAAAGAACAATGGGATTTTCTTCTAAGAATTAGTGAAAATATCAGGCAACCTTGGATAGTAATAGGTGACTTGAATTTTCATCTGAATCTCCAAAGCCTCAGTTTCTCTCCTTGGGATACATGACATATCTGAAGATGTTAACTATTCTATTGAAGATAGGTATGTTCAAGACAAGGTTAATACTTGTGGCCTTATGGATATAGGTTATAGTGGTAAACATTACACTTGGACTAGTAACAGTTTTGGAATTGGCAGTAGGAAATCTAGAATAGACATGGCCATAGGTAAAAGCTATTAGTGTAACTCTTTTCCCCAAACTAATTAAGCTTATGCATTTAGTACAAGCTGGTTCTGATCATTGTCATATCTTATTAATCCCACGAGTTATTAGCAGGAATACCTGGAGGCCTTTTAAATTCTTTGCCATGTGGATGAAACATCATACTTTTAAAACTCAATTATTAATTACTTGGTCTACTAATATTTCTGGGTATGCAGGATTTCAACTGATTGCTAAGCAACATTGTACAAGGAAAAGACTTTCTCACTAGAATAAAATTGAGTTTGGATATATTAATAGAAATATTAATAGCTTACAAACTCAACTTGAGATGGCTCAAAATGACATAATTACTGGGGCTCAGCATGAAAACATTGTTACCCTCACTAGGAAATTAGATGAGTGGTTGAACATTAAGGATGATTTTTACAAACAAAAATCAGGTGACACCTTCATTACTGATATGGATCAAAATTCCAAATATTTTCACACTTTAGCTAATAGAAGAATGTTCAGGAAAAATATTGACTGCTTATGTGATGATAATGGTATCTGGTCTAATGATAGTGGTGATATTTCTAATATGCTTGTTAGCCATTTTGAGAAGGTAAGTAAAACTTCTAATCCTAAATTTACTGATACCGCTTTTGAAATCATCCACACTGTCTTTACTGCTCAAGATAATTCTCAGCTCAATAGAATACTTTTTAGTCATGAAATTTTTGAAACCATTAAACATATGAATGTTTGGGGCTCACCTGGCCCTGATGGTTTCCAATCTGGCTTTTACAAATACAATTGGGAAATTGTTGGGCAAGATGTTACTAATGCTATTCAAAGTTTTTTTGAAATAGGTTTCATGCCAACAACTTTCAACAAAAATTATCTTAGTTTGATACCTAAGACTGATAATGCTACTAAACCTATGGATTTCGGGCCTATAGGTTTGTGCAATACTATTTATAAGGTTATCTCTAAGATTTTGGATGATAGAATTAAACCTCACTTAAAACATATGATCTCTCCTTATCCATGTAGAGATATTCATGACAATATTATTGTGGCTCATGAGATGATTCACTCCATGAAACATAAAGAAGGTCATAGTGGCACTATGGATTTAAAACTTGATCTTTCTAAAGCCTTTGATAGAATAGAATGGACTTTCTTGCTAGGAGTTCTTAGAAGTTTTGGTTTTGATGAGAAATTATGTAGTTATATAAGTCAGTGCATCTCTGCTACACACATCTTTGTTCTTTTAAATGGGTCTCCTACTCATGGGTTTACTCCATCTAGAGTAATTAGACAAGGTGATCCTCTGTCACCTTATCTTTTTATTCTATGTATGGAATTCTTGTCTAGACTATTATTAAATGCTGAGACTAATCATCAAATTTTAGGAGTTAAACAGCTAGGAATGCTCCATGTATTACCCATCTAATGTTTGCAGATGATATCCTTATTTTTGCCCAAGCTAATATGCACAATATTGCTGGTATTTTGAACACTCTTGAATATTTTGGCAGTGTGTCTGGTCAAATGCTCAACTTGAAAAAGTCAAGTGTTTATTTTAGTCACAATCTTAGTCCTAGTACAAAAGAAATTCTTGCTAGAGAACTCAAAATGACTGAAATAAAGGATAGTGATACCTATTTAGGTGTCACATTGTTATTAGGAAGGAACAAAACTATAGCCTTTAAGCCACTGATTCAATCTTTTGGTTCTAGACTCAAGATTTGGAAAGGAAAAACTATGAATCACTCTGCTAGAACTGTTATGGTAAAACATGTGTTAAATGCCTTACCCACTTACCAGATGAGTTGTTTCACAATTCCTAAAACTTTAATTGATCAGATGGATGTTATTTAAAAACATTTCTGTTGGGGACACAATACTAATAGAGGGCTATGTTTATTAGGATGGAACAATATGAGTATTCCAAAATCTTTGGGTGGTCTGGGATTTAGAAATCTTGAACATTTCAATATTGCTATGCTAACTAAATTAGCATGGAAGGCTTGTAATGATGATAGTTCTATGTGCATGCAAATTGTTAGAGCCAAATATGGTAAAGATGGTAGTTTACTCCATCTGCATAAGTTAAAAGATAATTTTTCTTGGCTTTGGAAAGCATTTACTCTGGTATTGAGGTTGTTCAACAATACTTTATGTGGATAGTTCAATGTGGTACTAAAATCAACATTTGGCTTGATAATTTGATTATTGGCTTCAATAGTCCACATGTCCCAACTGTGGGTCTTTCTAGCATGTTATCTTATACTCTTGTTTGTGATCTTTTTATACCTAGTACAAGAATCTGGAATGAGCAGCTAATCTATTTTATTTTTAATCAAGATACCTCTACTGCTATCCTAAATATGCATATTCCTCCTACTGGTGAAGATTATTTTATTTGGAAACCTGACTGAAAAGGTATTTTCACTGTAAAGGGTGCTTACAATACTCTTTGTGCTAGTTCTATTAATAATGTCATTGCTGGAGATAACATTTCTAAAGATGTTTGGAAATATCTATGAAAGTTTAAAGTACCTCACAGAGTACAACTTTTTGTCTGGAAATGCTTAAAAAACATTATTCCTGTTAGAGTCAAACTTGCTAGTTATAACCATGGAGTATTAATCATTTGCTGGCTGAGTGTGACTATGCTAGATCCATCTGGAATGCCTTAAATGTTGATATTATTACTGATACTCAACAATATAATTCATTTCAATCTTGGGTAGCTTCTTGGTTTATTGCAGGTGAAGAACTCCATAATAGTAACAGAAATTAGGATTATGTGATTAAGTTAATGTGCATTATATGGTATATTTGGAAGGACAGGTGCAATCTAATTTTTCAGGATATTGGTCCCAATAAAAACAGTAATCTTTCTAGGATATAACATTTAATTCAACTTTGTAATCATGCAGGTTGTTGTTCCTACTACTGTTCAGAGACAATGTAGTACTCTCATCAAGAAATGGATCCCTCCAGAGGAAGGATTTCTTAAGCTGAATATAGATGCCTCTTACATGTCTGAAACTAAGAAAGGCAACATTGGACTAATTGTGCGTGATCATGCAGGAAATGCAGTATGGGTGAAAGGATTCCAACTGGAGGAATAAGTGGAGGCAGATGTGGGAGCTGAATAAGAATGCAAAGATCTAGTCATGGCAATGGATTGGATGGAGGAGTGTGGGTGTGACAAAGTTATCTTTGAAATGGATTGTGCAAATGTGGTGAACTTTGTTAACAGTGGAGAATCACAAGTGCAATGGTCTAATCAACACTTTATTTCAGCTATCAAGAACAAGTTTTCAAGTAATTCTTTTTGGTTTTGCAAGTTAGTTAATAGACTAGGTAATAGTGTGGCTCATGAACTAGCAAGAAAATCTAGACTTGAAGCTCTATGTTTTTCTTATATTTCAAACTTTCCTTATGATATCTCCAAATATATTGAGGAAGATTATGTTTTTTACAATAATTAATCAATAAATCCACTCATTAGTATCAAAAAAAAAAACCTAGAAAAGGTTATACGAAATTTAACTTTTGTAATTGGGATGAGATTTAGGGAAAATGGGGATGGGATTTAGGTAAAACCAAGAAGAAAGTTAGAAACTATTTAAAGAAACACAAAATTGGTTAAAAAGACCAAAATCCATAATTTTTGGGTGAAACAGACTGGTAAGTTTTGATACTGTTTATATTGATATGAATCAAAAAGATATTGTTCAAATATCATGTTTGGTTATTTCACCCAGAATTTTATTTCTTAATTAACTGGAATGGACCAATATGTCATTATCTTCTTTAAGTGTTATCGAGACCTTCGATTCAAATAAGAACGTGATTTTTCATCCTCAAATATATATTTTTTCTTCTCCTCCGATAACTCATCCCGAATTAGATGGTGATAGATAATACCATATTGAATCAGGGCTGCAAAAACATATATTTTCAAAGTCAGGACTAAAAAAACAAGTCTTGATTTAGTTTATATTTTACAAATGAACTACAACAACAAATTTAACACATGATGAAACCTGAATAAGACTAGGCCCATCCAGTGGCAACACATGATGGAACCAATTTCATCTAGTGATAACACGTAGTAAAACCAATTTCGTTCAGTGATAACACATGATGAAACCAATTGCATCCAGTGGAAACACATGATAAAACTAAGCTCATCCATTGGCAACACATGATGAAACCAATTTCATCCAATAACAACACATAATGAAACCAATTTCATCCAGTGATAACACATGATGGAACCAATTTCATCTAGTGGCAGCACATGATAAAACTAGGCTCATCCAGTGGCAACACATGATGAAACCAATTTCATCCAGTGATAACACATGATGCAACTAGGAAACAAATATCAAGGTGTATACCAAGATGAAAAATTCAGATATAATCAAAAAGATAATTAGGGTTGGAAACTTACCGATTTGAGCATCTATACTTCAATTCACACAAGACCCTAATTTTTAATTTATTAATTTGAAAAACTTCAATTAAATTAGGGTATTAGAAAATCCTTTGTGGATTGGTGGTGCTGTTGACGATGGTTTTGGAGAAACACGACAATTGTCGACGGTGGTGGTAGAGAAGGTGGTGGCGGTGATGATTTAGGTTATGGTGGTGCAGAAAGTTGATGTTGTTGATGGTGGCGTTGGTGTTTTTCGGTAGTGAAGATGTTATTGGTGGTGTCAATAATGGAGGGGAGGAAGATTACGATGTCGATGGTGGTGGCGGTGGTGGGAATAGTGGAGAAGAAGAAGCCGGGTTTTCAAAATAAAAGTAAAATTTCTGAAGCTTTTTCCTTTTCGTATCGGAGGAAGAAGAAGAAGAGTGGGGTGGAGGGTATAGTAGTCTATTTTAGAATGATGTGTCTCTTGTCCATTTGACCCAGATCAATATTTTGCCTGTCTATATCGACCAGGTTTGATGGGTTTCCGTCCATATAACCCATTTTCTGTTAAAGAAAAGTGTTTACTAAGCAATATTCGATTTTGCAAGTGCTGTTGGGGAGGGATGTGGTGTTTTTGTACTCTAAACTGGATCCAAATCTGGACTCACCTCACTAAAAAGTAACTTAATCAACAGCTAATGCTTGTACTTGTTGCAATAATACTACACTATTATGCGGACATCACCTAAGAATATTAATGCGTAATTCAAAATACTAGTGGTGCAGTGTACATATGGGCACATATTTGTACTCAAAGAATCATATTCCAACATCAATATTTGCTTCTTTAAGAAACCAACCACATGACATGATTATATATTATTAAACCCCAAATCAAATCGAATAATCTTTGATTATCAATAAATCTAAACATGCAAATTAATTGTAGAGAGAGACATATTGACCGAATAATACTTAGAGAACGTACGATTATTCTGAAATAAGTGTTTGTCCTAAACTTAAAAAGAAAACGATAAGAAAGATAAAAATTCACATTTCCCGGAGAATCTAGAGCGGATCAGTCGCTGACCATAAGCTTCGAAAACTATTAACAAATGATTATCAACGTCTTTCTCGCTTAAACCTCAAACTAAACACCCATCTTTTTAATTAATTATATGCCCAAATGTCTTCTTCTTACACTAAAAACAACAAAAGAGAACAAAGAAGAATATTGTATGGGTATGTTAGGAACCTTAGAAGAACTAGACGAGGGATCACGTACTGTCCGTCCAATTACATCTCTCAGTTGTCACGTGATGTAATCACGTGTGATGGCCGATGATTAAGGTTGATCGTAGGATTCGGTGCCACGTGGTACCTCGAGGGGCTCGAGAGCGAGAGAGAGAATATTTGGACACGGAGAGGGAATATTGGTGGAACGAAGAAGGTGAGTGAAAAGTAGATGACAAATACTAGCCGTTGAAAAGGACGGAGAAGTGGAACTGGGAGAATGAGTCATGTGGACCCACATTTCATTCTTCCATGTGGGTTTTGTAGCACCGATGACGCCGGTCACCCGTACCTTTTTTCATATGCTAAATCTGACAACATATCACGATATTCTCACGAGATTTTGAAATCAGCTCGTGGGAACTACACGTGTGGTTCACTTGTTTTGACTCTCACCTGTGAGCCTATCCACAACAACCATTCTTCGCGGAAAATGCTCACGTGGTTTTTGTATTGATCCGTCATCTACGCTGAATTGCTCGTGATAGTTTTTTGCTTTGGTAACTATTCGGTTCTTGGAATATTATGCAGTATTTGAATCATAGAATAGAAATGATGGATGTTTTTGTCAACCGAAGTAACAGGGACAAGAGGCAAACAACCAAATACTAGAATGTCAAAATACCACTTCAGTTCTCTGACGGACGATTACACACCAAACTGCAAGTCTGCAACCAACGGTTCAATAGGAAGAGTTGACATTTCAATCTCGATCGGTGAAATTAGCAAGCATATAAATTGTGATACTGTATCCAAAATAACCCAAGGAAAATAGCATGAGCTAATGCATTCTAATATTCTCTATGCTTTCAGACAGAAGTGTACTACTAGATTGATCAACATATTTCATCGTAAATAGAGATACCTAGCTATCAATCCTATTTTGCAGATGATCATCATCACACAAGAATGACAATCTTAAAATTCCCCTCATTTTCTCCTGTGAAAAGCAAAAACATTTTTTCTAAAAAGTAACTGTATTTGAAAAAACGCTAGCAATACCAATCTCACATTACAATACCTTACAGTTGAAGGTACGTGCCACATGGTCCTAGAATCACCTTCCTATATACTGTTTTGCACCGAACAAGAGCTACCGATTCGCAATCTTCTGGTATTTATTGGTCCCTTTTTCCCTCATTGATTGTAAAAATGGGTCCTTGAAACGCCCAACTGATATTTATATTATCACTAGCTACAAAGTACAGAATATATAAAGGCTATATAACCCATAACCTTAGAAGAATTCAATTAATGAGGTGGGGTTTAGTTTAGTAACTACTAATTACTGTAGTGATGTAGAAAATAGAGGCAATGAATAGTGTTTTAAGTATGAAAATGAAACCAATAAGGGAATGGTTTAAGAAGGATATTTTGGCCTGCTATGACCCAGTTTTAATCCCTCTTCCATGAAATAAAATAGCGAGAGAATATTTCAGATTAAGACAGAAGCCCGGCCTCCAACAACAAAGTATTTAAAAAGTAGACACAGCACACAGGTATAAAGAGGAGAAGAAAATTCAAAGTGGGGAGGACTAAGAAAAAAAAGAAAAGAAGGAATTGATTTGGGTCCCAGAAGAGAGAAGGGGAAGACTATAGAAGAAAGAAACTGATAATTACATTAGGAATACTGTCACACTGGTCATCAATTCCCTACCATAATAAAACACAAAACAGTACTCTTTTTGTTTACTCGTATTCCAACCATTCCCTAGTCCTACACACACAACCACCATTAAATCCCTTCCTGCACCTCCTTTGTCCTTTATTTCTTCTCCCTCCCTCCCCTCCATTTACAAAGTGAAGAAGAAGAAGATAAGGCAATCAGAAACGAAACCCACTTCTCTCTCTCTCACTCTAGTCTCTAGGGATGATGGTGGTGATCTTCTTGAAACCACTTCTGCCTCTGCTTCCTTAAATTGCATCTTCCCCTTTTTACTATCTTTTCTTTCCTTGCGTTCATCCCAAAAAAAAACTTTAAAAGGATCCTTCTTCACTTCTCTTTTACTATTTAGCTTTTTCCATCCCTGCTGCTTTCCTTTTCTTCTTCTCACTTTCTCTCTAGCTCTAGTCAATAATCACTAGTCAGTCTCTCTGCAATTTATTTTCTTCAAAAACCTGGCTAGTCTCCCCCACCCTAGCATTTTCCATTAAAAAAACAGACTACAGAGATAGAGAGCATTCACTATTCACTATAGCTTTCTTTCTCTCTCTCTAAAAATATATAATTTTCATTCATTCATTCACACAACCATGCACTATATAATCATAGGGTACTCATGATATAATCACAACACCACTTTCCACCCCTTTTTTTTGGCTCTCATCCACACTTTTCACCTCATTCTTTCCTTCATTCATTCACTCAGTCACTCATCTTTCTTTCTCTCTCTATTTTAATTTTATTTTACTTTGTCTCTCTGATTAATTAATTAATCATTTCTCTCTTTCCCTTAAAGTTTGTCTATATAAATCCCTTTTAACTTCATCTAGTAGATCTGTGGATGAGTTCATGAGGGTTTCCACCAGTTTTGTGTTTTTATTGTCATTCTCAAGAACAACTCATCATCATCATCAGTAGCGGCATAAGCAATGGGAACTGCATCAGCTTTTCCGGATCTCTCCCTTAATATATGTCCACCTTCAGTTTCATCAGACTGGTTTAAAGCTTATAAAGAAATGGGTTTCGACGGATCAATGAAAACACCACTCTTTAACGCCGGTGGAGATAATAGAAGCTCAGTTACAACGGATTCTGCTGGGAGCAGTACTACTGGAAGTGACATAAGCCATGAACAAACGGGAGCTGCTTCTTTCCAGTATTTAGAAAGAACTGCGTTTGATCATCATCTGCGACATCTTTATAACATTGATGAACCCACTTTAACTCTGGGTTTAGATCCTACTCTTTCATCTTTACAGCAATTACCACACATCAATAACCAGCTGATGAACCAACAATATCAACACCACCACCACCACCATCTACACCAACATCATCAGCCTCAAATTTATGGTCGTGATTTCAAGAGAAATTCAAGAATGGTTAATGGTAGCAAGAGAAGCATTAGAGCTCCAAGGATGAGATGGACTACTACTCTTCATGCCCATTTCGTTCACGCGGTCGAGCTTCTTGGTGGACATGAGAGTAAGGGCATAACAATAATCATTTAATATCTTGCTGATCATTCTTCTTCTTGTTCTTTCCCTATCTCTCTTTCTCTTTGGTTTTCTTATCATGTGTTCATTAGTCTATCTGCTTAATATGTGTACTGTTAAAGTTTATCTAGGTTTTGTTCTTGATGATTTTATTGTGTTCAAATGTGTAGGGGCAACACCTAAATCGGTTTTGGAGCTGATGAATGTGAAGGATCTTACATTAGCTCATGTGAAAAGCCACTTACAAGTAAGAAGCCATAGATATGCTGTAATAATGAAATTAGAATTAAGAAGATTAGTATTCTATTAGTTAGAACTTAGAAGGCAGATAAGAAGCAAGAGCATCTCTTATTAATATAGTAGAGACTGAGAGCTAGTACATAGTACTCTTAACAATGTGGACTTTATCTCACTAAAAGTTCTAAAACCCCCTTCTTGTTGGTATTCATGCAGATGTATAGAACAGTGAAGAGCACTGACAAAGGAACAGGTATTTGGATTTTCCCCCTACCAAGCTAGAACCCATTATGTAGTTTTTCTATTAATTTTTTGAGATGATATTCTTTGATCAGTTTGCATTTTGGTGCAAGATCTTTTCTTTCTAAAATAGTGAAATGTGGGTAGATTTTCTTATCAGTTCATCATCATGGCCATCATGATTTTTGTTTACCAACAAAGAAAAAAAAAATTGGTTGAGTTTTATAATGGACAAAAACCTTGCCAAATTTGGTCCATTAGTTTTGAATTATTTTTGCTGTTTTTTTTAGTGTGTCTGACAAAGTACATGCAGTATATGTATTTTTTTTTTCTAAAATGTCATGAATAATTTTTTTCAGGCCAAGAGGAGACAGAAATGGGATTAAATCAGAGGATGGGGATTGCTGCCGATGTAGTTGAATCTGGCAGTAGTAGTGGTGGATTATCTTGTGAGAAACCATACTTCAACCCTACTGATCATCCTAATTCTTCTTACTCACCAAGGTTTGCACACAACTATCCTCCAAATGTTATTTTGCCCTAAATTTTTTTTCCCACACCATGACATTATTATCTGAAATACGGTATAATGCATTAAGTGTATACTTATATCTGATGAGATTTAAAAATGTATTAATAACAACTGAGTTCAAGTACATTGATATTGCTGAAACAGTCTAAGCTAGGGCTACTAAGCTATGATCATCAGTTTGATTAGAAGTATATTTAATGGGTCTTAATTTCTTATGGTTGGATTTTGTTGACTTCGTATTCATGGAAATAGCTGGATTCAACTCCATCAATTAAGTGAGAATGTCTATGTTTTTATTGTAAACTTCATTATTGATTTGTGATATCCATGGTAGTTTTATTTGCCCATTATATTTAATAATGATCTGTTCTTAGTATTAAGAGTAGTATATTTCAACACCGAGTTCACATTAATCTACTTTATTTTCTTTATGTTTATACCATAGTGTACATTTATACTTCAACACAACGAAATAAACTGCTCACTGCAAAAATTTCTAGAACTATAACATGCATTTTTAGTTCACATCGTTTTGCATCAAAAGATGATATCATATGTGCAGTAGACATACTTGCTTCTAGTTATGATTTTGATTATAATGGAGAAATCTGTAAACTTGCCGTGTAGATTTCAGAAAAAAATAAATAATCTCTTGGGTGTATCCAAACTAATGTTTTGATTTCACCAGACTTGAACGCCGGGGATCATGGTCATCCATGGATAGAAATGTTTTGAGTCCATCAACTCGTGAAGACTTCGATGCAACTACAACCGGACGTCCCCTAATGAGATCTACCAGTGATTTACTATCAACAAATGAGTCAAGAACCAAGGTACAGACTTCAGCTTATTACATCAAAATAGAGTGTTTTTGTGATCCCACTTTTTATTTACAACTCTTTTTATTAACTTGTATATTTGAACTCATTTGTCAGATGGATGAATACGAGTCAATGACGAGTCTCCATTTGTCACAAAACGAGAAGGTGGAATTATTTTTGAACAATTCCAGTTTGGGATCTTCACAGAATCAGAATGCTAGATTGCCAATGCCAAACCTAGAGTTTACCCTTGGAAGACAAAGTTGGCAATCAATGGGTGATCATCATCATCATTACGCTCGTGATCAAGTAGTTCAAGTTCCCAACTCGAATCACCATCATCGTGATCAACTAATTACCCTCCTTAAATGTTAATTAGTTAGTTAATTAATAGTATATTTTTGGTTGGTCATCAACAGATATCTTCCAAACTTGATAAGAGATGTATGCTTGTAAGTTGATGCCTTGTTGTTCTTTTAGATTCAGAGAAACAAAACAAAAAAAGAATGAAAAGAATGGTACAATTAATATGAAAATATTCTGCTAAACATACCCATGGCATTACTAGTGTATAGTACTTGTATATCAAAACTGTCAATATTGCCTCTAGAATTTATGACCTGAACATGGAGGCACCAGCTGCACCAGGGCAGGTCTGGCCAATAAGTTAGGGCTACAGACTATTGTATCAGTATATATTTGACCGAAAATGTCAGAGTTGTACTAATGGAGTTATGTGATAAATATTAGACGTACCATTAGTTAACTAGCTAGGGTTTGCCATAGAACAGCTGGTTAGTAGCTAACTAGCTAGCTAGTTTAACATTGCATGTAGTGTAGACCGGCGGATGTCTTGTTTGAATATCACTGGGACCCTCACCAGTTTTGAATGTCACTCTATGATTCTTGCCTTGGTGACGAAGAAATTGCCTCTAGGATTTTCATTTGATCAGATAAGATCTAAAGAAAAAGATCGTATGAATCACACACACAGCTAAGCTAGACAGCCAGATAGAAGGAAGACAAATTAGTGAATTACAGTTGATTGATTTATTTGGAAAGAAGAGTCCAATATTTGACAGAATTAGTACGTATTGCAAGTTTTAATTTCATGATGATCTGTGTAAAATATTGTCTGTTGATCATTAATGAGTTTATGGGAATTATGCATTTCTCTGATGAGTTTTACAGCAGCACTAGTTGTGAGGTAGGCCACATGTACCCCATAGGTCCCCATACTCTACTACTACTTTTTTTTTTTGTTGTTGTGAATGCTAAGCTGGGATGCACGGACGCACCGATTTTGGTGCGGTGTCTTCGTCCGACTCACGTCGGATGCAGGATGCGCGTTTGACGCTGACACGATGTGTGTCCGACACACCAAATACGTGTCTCGTGCGCGTTTTTTTTTGGACGCACCGATGACTTAGGTTTGAAGCATTTTTTTTTTCATTTTCATTTAAAATTCTTCCTTTATTTTTACTATTATTAACTAAATGAAGAAAGACAAACATTTAGATCAATCATGTAACTCTTTATTAGGATTTTGTAATTGGAAATACATCACATATACCCTTGGTTGGGCATGTGTTGTTCTAAGAATGCAATTTGATTGTGCCATGTGTTTAATAGTGATTGATTGCTTGACCTTCGGCGTGTATAAACAAACGATCTTTCATTTTCTTTTGAAATTTATACACATGTAGCATTATTTTCTAATTTTTAAGATGGAAATACTTGACTTTGCTGTATAAATACATAATTATATATATAAATAAAATATGTATATATGCGTCCGCGTCCTAGTTTTTTGAGAATTTTGTAGTGTCCGCGTCCGCGTCGTGTCGTGTCCGCGTCTACGCGTCCGCGTCCGGGCAACCCAGATGCTAAGCTTCTAACTCTGACTCTCAGACAGATGAGTCTGGAGATATCTTACGGTCTGTTTGCCACGTTTAAATCGGAGGTAGTTGGTCAAAGGGAGTAGTCAAGACTCAAGAGCTGCTTTTGATGTTTGGGATGGATCCAACTACACGACATAACAACTACACGTAGTTCCTATTACCTCCAAAGGGCTACTTTGAAAAAGGGAGGTGTGCATTGAATGCGGCCCTGTATTACCTCCTCCAACTACACCGTTGACAAATGTTGACCGCTTATTTTATTTGCAGAATCAGATATATTTTCATTAAATTCTTTTTAAACTTTATTTATTGGTTATTAAATATCTATTTTTAATTTTTTCTATTAATTTTTTCTTTTATCTTTTATTATTATTTTATTTATTTATTAATTTATTATAATAATTATTAATTTATTCTTATAATTTATCTTTTTTCTTTTTTATATTATGTTCAGCTTTAATTATTTATTTATTTTGTTTCGTTTTTTTTCAGTTTTTTTAATTTTTTTGGTTTATTTTATTTTATTTTTCAATTTCATTATTTTAATATTATTATATTTTCTCTATTAAATGTTCAGTTTTAATTCATTTATTTATTTATTTATTTTTCTTAAAAAAAATCCTTTAAAATTATTTTTTTTTTATTATTTTTTATTATTTTATTTAAATTTTAGCAAATGTTTTTTTTTTGTTAAAATTTTAAATTTTTTATTTAGTTTTGTATTATTAATTATTAATTTTGTTTTTATAATTTTAGTTGTTATTAAAAAAAAAATTGATGTTTTTTTCATATTTTTTGTTTGCTTATAATTTTTATTTCTATTGTAATTAGATTTTAAAGTTAAAAATGCATTGTTGTATTACATTCATCTTATTTTCATGCCAAACACCAAACATTGAACTACGCGTAGTTTTAATGCATGACATTGCAACTACATGCATTGCTAATACTGACGTGCCAAACAGACCCTTAAGCATTTTGAAATAAGTCAACAACGCCCTAGCAAAGGGCGAATATGAGTCAAGGCTGTTCTAGTCAGCTTTTTATAGTTCAAATTAGAGTTGTCAATGGGTACCCGTTACCCGGAACCGGACTCGGTAGAAATTGGTCCGGTTCTGGGTCCTAAAGTTGGACCCATTAACAACTTTGGACCCGGCGGGTAATTACCCGATTGGAACCGAATCTAAACGGGTCCAAACGGGTAATACCCGTGGGGTACCCGCGAGTAATGGGTAACCGGTTATTCATCTTTTTATTAAAATTATAACTATTTTTCTAGTTTGGGCTTTGATTTTTTTGGATTTTTCATTTTTCCTCAAATTTAAGCTTTTTTAGTACATAAATAAATGTATAATAACAAAATTTTATAAAAATAACTTAGATCAAAGCCAAAAAGGGAAAAATATCAAGTTTTTTTTATAGTTTTGTTAATACCCAACGGGTACCCGGAATCGACGGGTACCCGCAATTGTTAACGGGTCCGGTTCTGGGTCCACAAATTTAAGAACCGGACCCGACTTTTATAAGTAGGGTCCGGGTCCGGGCCTTGTGATACCCGGGAGGACCCGGACCCATTGACACCCCTAGTTCAAATGAACGAGTAAAGATTATGTTGATTTTCTTGGCCCTTGATGAACAAATTGATTG
Source organism: Papaver bracteatum (assembly GCA_023529315.1). Lineage (NCBI taxonomy): Eukaryota > Viridiplantae > Streptophyta > Magnoliopsida > Ranunculales > Papaveraceae > Papaver > Papaver bracteatum. Next base: position 947,211 of record JAJJWX010005418.1, on the reverse strand, counting down.
ATTTAGCTATATCATTCACAATCTTCATGCAGTGATTAGTCTGATATATTTCTAAATCCAAGTACTCTGCCATCGACAAGCTCATAACAGTATGCGAAGCATCCGTATCGTCCATGTCCCAGAGTCGATGTGTGAATGCTAACTTTCACATAAACTAGGCCAGCGCCACTTAGCCCATGTTGTGTTGTTGTCTTTTGTGCTACTATGTTGCATAGTTGAATAGGATTAACGTGCTCTACCTGATCACTTTCATCTTTCTCTCCACTGCCCTCAGTGCCTATTGCAGATAATTTTTCTCTCTTAGGACAATCACGCGCAATGGTGGGGACCCTTGCATAGGAAACACCCACTGGCCTTGTTCTTCACGGCCAAACTATCATCCCTTTGATAGTTCTTTTCCTTAGCCTTAGAACTTTTCCTATTCCCATTATCCTTATACTTCTGGATTTTCTTACCCTTGCCCTTCTTATTAGCATCAGTTGACCTAAAATCATCAAGGTTGTCCACTATTACAATGGCCGAAGGTAGGTATTTGGCATCGTGCCTTCTCACTTTAGCTTGAGCCCACAACTGCAAACCACACGTAAAATTGAGCAACTTATCTTCCTCGGACATGTTGCACATATCTAGCATCAGAGACAAAAACTCTTTGACGTATTCCCGTGGTGTACTGGTATGCAGCAACTTATGCAAGTTATTTCTGGCTAGCCAAGCAACATTACTTGGTAAGAATTGACCCTTCGATTCATCTTTCATGACATCCCATCTCACGATACCTTGACGACCAGCAGTAAGGTCATCATCATTTCTAGTCCTCCATCAGAACTTAGCATCACCTTCCCAGTACATGCTAACGAGAGTGAATTTTTTCTCATCTGGGGTTCTGGCAGCCTTGAAGTAGTGATCGATGTCCCACATGGAATTCTCCAATGCCTTCGCATCTCTAGCGCCAGAAAATGCCTTAGGTTCATGGACTTTTATCTTCGTGAAGTCTCCATTACTACTACCACCAGTAATAGCCTGATTCGAACCAATCATACTCACCTTTCTCCTTAAGACGCATAACCCATATCTTTCATGGAGTCTGTGAACATGGCCTTGACAGCAGCAATTTGGCCTTCCAAATCATCAAGCTTCTCAGTTGCATCATGGCTTGCAACAAGCATATCAGCAGCATACTTGTCCAATGTTTGAATGCGAGCCAACAATGTAGTATCATAATTAACATCGTTAAGATGACGTACATACCTCATCACCAATACTATCTTCCAAGTCTGCTACCCCATCATTTAAGGTATCTATCGCACTCTTCTTTCCAGCCATTATGATCTAACAATTTTAGCAACTAAACTCGAGCAAAACAGAGAAAATCTTCCAAAAATATAATGCGGAAAAGAAATTACACAGACACCAGAAATTTTGTTAACGAGGAAACCGCAAATGCAGAAAACCCTAGGACCTTGTCCAGACTTGAATACCAAACTGTATTAAACCGCTACAGAAACTAGGCTACTACCAAATAAATTCGGTATGGAATGTAGTTGAGACTGAATTAAGCCCTCATAGAAATTTAGTCACATTCGCGCTCCTTACGCCCCTTGAATCCCAGCAGGACTTCATGCAAATGATTCCCTTAGATGACGTCCTTTACAACCTAAGAGTTGATTCAACTCAATTGAAAACTTTAACCAATCTTCCACCCACAGATAATCCTATATGTGATTTCCTTTCTGATCAACGGATCAAGGTGGGACTAGAAATCGATAACAATAGACAAAGTCTAGTTAACCTCAAAATCCGGCTTAATGCTTCCCGAAGAGTGTCCTGGATTACTATTCACCTCACAAGTATTGAACTTGTGGAATCACAAAGTATGAGATGAAGAGAACTTTGCGATTTATATTTATCTTGTTCGAGTAAGCAGCTCAACAATCAAACAAGATCAGGATACTCGAACTATCAAGATAAAGGGTAGTTGGACCTGGCTTCACGAATTCCTAGATGAAATCTTTTTGGTCACTAATCCCTAGAAGGGCTTTAGGGAAAGGACGGTTCTAGTTTATAACTAGGACACATAAAGAATAGTGTTAGGGATTCAAAAATTCCAGTTGCTGAGGTTCTCCCTTATATAGGCTTTCAAAGTATAAGTTTCTTTAGGTTTAAGCTAAGACAGCTTTGGAACCAGGCAAACAGTATCCACCAACTTTGTATAAAGACATTGTTCATGGAAGGTTAGCCAAGACTAGCCGATTGAACCATAAGATTAATCATTTTCATATAACACTTAAGACTTTGAGTTTGAGTCACAAGACTCACAACCATAGGTTATAATGTGATTATTCAAATGTCAATTATCTCACAGATATAATTTGTGTGCATCTGAATTTAGACATGGCAAGTACGTGTAAACTACCTTGTTCGTGACTATTTTTGTCATGGTACATGTACCGGGTATGTGTACCCTCAAGACAAAAATGAGTTCAGGAACTTACAAAAAAAACCAATTTACGTACTGGGTAAGTATACCACTCCGGTTTTAAAACCAACAGTTCCTTTATGGTATGCATACTGGGTATGCGTACCATTCCTGGTTCACGAGCAACAAATTTTTATGGTATGAATACCAGGTATGCGTACCCAAAAAGTTGTTGTCGACATATAGATACCACAGTACATGTACTACGGTTCTGGACCTATAACAGTTTTCTACAGTAGTTATATATTTCTCTCTAAATCAATTCGAAACATTCCCAAAATAACATCAATGACACATATCATTGTTGCAGGCTATTTTCGAATGATAATCTTGAACCACGATTTAGATTATGAACAATAAATAGTTCTTAACCGAAATTCATCAAGTATGAACAAATATTCATTAAGCTTAGTCATATATATTTCGAGAACTAATTACCAAGATAAACTTGACTCAAAATTCTTGATATGCTTGCAATAGTGTAATTAATCATGCGACAACGTATCATGGATAGAAAGATGAATATAACTTGAGAAATAGGTGGTTTGGTCTTTACATACCTTTTGTTGAAGAATTTTTCCAAAAGTTTCGATTGATCTTCGCATTCAAACGGTAGAACGCGGTGATGTCCGATTCTCAACTACATACTTCTATCTTAATCCGAGACTTGACTAGTAGACTAAAAATCAAGATATGGTTTTGATCAACTAAATTTGATAACAAGCTTGATTAGCAACACTTGTTAGTTCGACCGAGAAATGCTCTAACAATCTCCTCCTTTGTCAATTTTAGTGATAAAACTATTAATATATATGAATTAAAAAATAAAGCTTCAAAACTTCCTTGAATCCATCATGCTTGATTTCCTTGGTTTCTTTAGCTCCTTGAATTCTTTGTTATTTCAAGTTGCAATGATTCTGAACGTGTTCAACTCAACATTGTTGTTGTTGAAGATCCGTAGCGATAACAACTTTGAAAACATATATTCTCAATCGTCGTTATACAAAAACATAGTATTATTATCTTTTCCAAAGTTCAATTGTATCACAACTTTGAAATAATACTACGGTGATATGTTTCCCCCCCTTAATCAATACATATTTTTTTTTTCTTAATAGGTGTTGATGGGGAAAACGATTTGCTAGTTTTTTAGGGAAGTGAAGAGACGACCGTGCTGATGGGGAATCTTCGACCGAACAAACTGCTTAAACATGCTTCTAACAGATGCACTGCACGAGAGTTCTTTGATTTCAAGAGATCAATCTGTAGGATTTCATCCTAAACCAAGACAATGGTCGTTTTAGAGTCAATTCGGTCACAAAGAGGGATGAGGGTCGATATCTATGAGGGAAGCTGAGAAGTGTGTGAGATCAATGATGATCAAGGATTGTGGATGTGTTGAAGGTTTTTGCAAATTTTATGTGAACTGTTGAGTTCGAATAAATTCTGACTGATTGATTGAATACTTGAGAGTGATTTCACGGATGAAAATTCTTGGTTAGATGAGCGTTGTCTTTCCTGTTTTTCAATCATGAGTTCAATTACTTATTTTATATTGCCATAATGTAGACATATTAATCTCCATTAAGTGTGACCGTTGCTCGAGTGAAAGAATGGGAAAGTGGGAAATCTTGGTTAAACCAGTTCCACATCGTGCAGAGACTTGGTTGACTTTTCACCCACTACATTTATAATTTCTCTCAACTGCTTGCACGACTTACTCACATTTCTCATCGTGGATGAACACACATTTCGTAGGACGCCATATCAAAACCCTAGTGATTATTCCCCCATATGACGTGATTGATGTCTCATGAATGTGGAGTTTGCAAGGCAGACGTGTAATTAATTAGTTAGTAGTTGACTTAACTAGACAATGATTCTTAGCCTTGATGAGTCGAGCATAATGATCGAATGTGATATGCTCTGATACTCATGGATTGATCATAAGGTGTCTGCTGGTAAAGAATAATGGAAAGACGTTGAGTCTTGATGAATTGTGACATGTCATTTTACCAGTCAGTGGAATAATGATATTTTGATGATTTGGATTGAGCGTCCGATGAGATTGCTTGATCAAGGACTTATTTTGATATAACTAGTATTCGGCAGGAAGTCAAAGATATTGTCGAATTATACATAATACTCATTTCTAATGTAATATATCATGAATGATCGAATGATAAAGTAAGAATCAGAAATATTGGATGATCGTCCGTTCGAACCAAGTTGCTCAGTCGAGCAAAAATGTTGGCGGCAAAACCAAACATTAAATGTGAGTTAGAATATTGATTGTTGGATCAATATAATTCTCGAGTGTTGGTAGTTGAATTAACATGACAAATATTGCTCAGTAGAGAAATTGATAGTTGAATCAATGAGTTTTGAACCCAGTTGAATGAGAAAAATAAATATTGCTAGTTTAAGCGAATATTGCTCGTTTGAGCAAATATTGGTAGAGGGACCAAATAAAATATTAATTAAAATGCTGGTAGCTGATTGAATATTATAAAATTAATTAGAATGTTGATTTCTGGATCAACATAAAACTATTAGGGTTTGAACGTGTTCAGAATTATGCTTTGCTGAGCATCTGATTTGAAACCCGATTGTTGATCAATTGATGATTTACTGAAAATCAACCAATGGGCGAGAGAGGGACCGACTACATGGGATGATGGATGACCATGTAGCGCCCAGATACTTGAATGAGCGTGCACTAAAGTCCTTTGTAGAATAGTTGGTGAAAAGATGATTAAATGCTCGTTTAATCATTATTAAAATAGTGCTCGTCTGAGCATTAGGTGGTAAAACCCATTTATGGAGATAGGATGAACCAACCAAGGAGTGTGAAACTGTCCCTTGGTGGTCATGGGACCGGCTAGGGTCGATTGATCAAGTTCCAAGTTGGTTGGAAAAAGTTTGAACCCAATATGAATTGTAGAAGATTAATTAGGTCAAAATCGTTAATAATGGGACCAACTTCTGCAATCATAAGGGCCGATCTTGGTCGGTCAAGGTGGCATTCCCGTGTCACCACATTTTCCGTGACTCAGTCCTGAGAATTTTGGTATTTTCTGATGCGCGTTTGAGCAATATTTTTGGATTTTTAGAAGAGTTTGATATTGTCTGAAACTCTCGATTTTGCTTGAGTGAGCAAGTAGAATTTTTCTCGTGCGACCAATATTTTTATAATATTAAAATAAATAATATTTTAGTATTTATCATGGAAATCGCGGATGCCCGTGTGACCATTTGACTTTTTGGTTTTTGATAGTTTGAGCAATATTTGAGAAAATATGGAAAAACCCGGGTTTTTGCTTAAACGAAGGAGTTTCATGAGATGAAGGAAAAAATAATAATTATAAAGTAAGGAATTGGGAGATATGGAACCGGCCACGGCTAGGGCATGACCGGACGGCCCGTGTGCTCGGTCCCGTGCTCTTTCCTATTTTATATTATTATTTTTCATCACCTGAGAAAATATTGAGAAACTAGGAGTTTTGCTCAAACGAGGAAGTTTGCTCAAACAAGAGAGTTTTCATGAGATGAGGAAAGTAATAAAATAAAATAATAAATAAAAAGGGGAGAGGCGTGGACCGGCCACGACTCTTTTATTTTTATTTTATTGTTATTTCTCTCTTGTTTCACATATGTTTCCTCATTCGTCCATATTTTTGAACGCTCGTTCATCCGTTTGGGTGCTCGTTGGTGCATTATTGTTAAGTACACTCGCGTCATTTTCTCGGGGCTTACCCAGTGGTGGCCCAGATACCCGAAAGGTGAATATTTATTACTTATTCATGGAATTCAGCTGAGAATAAGCCATGAAACAGAGTAATAAAATAGATTGATTATGTATTGCTAATTCATGGAATTCAGTCGGGAATAAGCTAAGAAATGGAGTATTGAGATAGATTGATTATCTATTACTAATTCATGGAATTCAGTCGGGAATAAGCCATGAAACGGAGTAATGAGATAAAATAGATTATTTTTCTAGGAATTCGATTGATAACTGTTGCGCTAGAATTTAATCCATGAATTGCTCTATACTAGCATGCAATATATCTAGGAGCATTGTTTATTCGAGAATGAGGTATGAGATGATGGAAGCATCATATTTATTCTGAATATCGATTGTGCATAGTCGGGGAACAATGTGGCATCCCGAAGACGTTGGCGCTCTATACTAGCATGCAATATATTTAGGAGCCATCCAATAGTTAAGAGATTCTATACATGTTCGATCTACATAGTCAGGGAACAGTATGGCATCCTGAATACGTTAACGCTCTATACTAGCATGCAATATGTCTAGGAGCCGTCCAATCATTTCGATATACAAAGGTATTGATGAAATATGCGAAGAGTCGAAAAGCTCAGGCGGGGAGGCTTTACGAATAACATATTCAAAGAGAGCTCTTAGAGGTTACGCTCAGTCATAGATTGTGAAATGGGATTTCACGAATCATAAAATATGAGTTTCACATATATTTCTGAATCCGTTTCAGAAACATGCAGGATCATGATTTTACGATTTTAGCCTTTGTCAAAAATCCACCATCAACAATAGGCGAAACCTATAGATATTGATTCACTCCCCCTTACATAATTGTAGCTCCCCCTAAACTAGTAGCTGACTAATCCAAGAAATTAGCTAAAAACAGAGGCTCTAAGAATCCAAATTAAACACTTAAACTTTCAATTAAGAATCTGCTACAACCCAAAGCTAACCCCGCTCAGAAATATATATACAAGAACTCCTCTCCAATAATACATATACAATAGTCATTTGGTTTACAAATAGAATATATAACATAATCAACATATCAGGATATAATCAACTAACGAAGTTAACTTCTCGGAGCTTTCGCTGCGCAACTCTGATCTGTCACTGAAACTGGGAATAATTAGCATTTAACTTCTAAGTAATCATAGGAATATTCCATAATAAATTTTTTTATTAAAATTTGGGATCTATTAGTTCACTAATAGAAGCAAGTCTCCCTTCAATGTCTAGTGATACAAGAATGCAATTGCGCTGTCTAAGTTCACGACGCCTGACAATGCCTACCTATGTAAAAAGTATCACCTGAACATATCAGAATTACCAACCTCACTATTCCCCAGTGCTGGATTACTAAGTATTAATTTATTAAAATTAATTAGTCTTTAACTTCTATCTTAATTGGTGTAATTCTGAAATTTTACTTCGTAAAATATTTAAATAGGTCACATCTTTTTAAGTAATTTATTCATCAGAATTTATTTTATTTCATTTTTATTTACCATTATTATTATTCACTCATTTTAATGAAATCGAATTTTAGTTTCAAGAGGAACTATATTATTACTAGTACGACCGTTTCCATGGTGGGAGGGCCGACCGAAGAAGAATTTGAATATGGAGTTTGTCTGCGACTACTTTCGTCCTATTTAAGAAAAGGTAATACTTTCACCCCATTTCAGAAAAACTGATACTTTCGCCCCGTTTCGGAAAAAAATGATACTTTCTCCCCGTTTCAGAAAAAATATCACTTTTTCTAAAACAGAGAGAAAGTATCATTTTTTCCGAAACAGAGCGAAAGTATCACTTTTCCCGAAACAGAGGAGCGAAAGTATCACTTTTCCCGAAACGGAGTGAAAGTATCACTTTTCCTGAAACGGGATGTGAAAGTATCACCTTTTCTTAAACGGAAAATTAGTCGATCCATAAACCAAAATATGGTTGCATGATGTGTTATGTCTAGAAATGAAACCAAGAAATCCCGCATCCTTTGTGGTGGTTTGCATAATGGCTATGCATTCAATTTTCGAGAATTATGCCTAAAATGAAAGTATCATTTTTCTTGAAACGGAGGAGTACATCGTTTTATTAGTTGCACCGGAAAATTAGTTGATGAATAAACCAATTTTTTTCTACATAAGCTATTATGTATCCTTTATGGTGGTTTGCATAATGGATATACACTTAATTTTCTAAAATTGTGCCTAAAATGATTAGTACCTATGAATTTTCGTAAAACTCAAAATTTGATATTGTTGTTTGTGCTCGTTGTATAGGTTTTTTTATTAGCTTTCCAACGAGATAAATTTGTAAAATTCCAAGGCACGGATTTTTAGATATGTTATATTAAAGTTTTCTTTCCAATTATACCCTGAAAAGATAGGATACATAATGAGTTATAGTGATTGGACTAAAAGGGAGGGACATTTTTGGTTTTTCGGCCCTATCCATTTCCAATCTTTTTGTGTCAATTGATCACTTACATTTTACAAAAAAGTGGCCATATAAAGGTCCTCCCTCGTTTTCACTCGGTCGGAATGTAGTTGAGACTGAATTAAGCCCTCATAGAAATTTAGTCACATTCGCGCTCCTTACGCCCCTTGAATCCCAGCAGGACTTCGTGCAAATGATTCCCTTAGATGACGTCCTTTACAACCTAAGAGTTGATTCAACTCAATTGAAAACTTTAACCAATCTGCCACCCACATATAAGCATATATGTGATTTCCTTTCTGATCAACGGATCAAGGTGGGATTGGAAATCGATAACAATAGACAAAGTCTAGTTAACCTCAAAATCCGGCTTAATGCTTCCCGAAGAGTGTCCTGGATTACTATTCACCTCATAAGTATTAAACTTGTGGAATCACAAAGTATGAGATGAAGAGAACTTTGTGATTTATATTTATCTTGTTCGAGTAAGCAGGTCAACAATCAAAAAAGATCAAGATACTCGAACTATCAAGATAAAGGGTAGTTGGACCTGGCTTCACGAATTCCTAGATGAAATATTTTTTGTCGCTAATCCCTAGAAGGGCTTTAGGGAAAGGACGGTTCTAGTTTATAACTAGGACACATAAAGAATAGTGTTTGGGATTCAAAAATCCCAGTTGCTGAGGTTCTCCCTTATATAGGCTTTCAAAGTATAAGTTTCTTTAGGTTTAAGCTAAGACAGCTTTGGAACCAGGCAAACAGTATCCACCAACTTGTATAAAGACATTGTTCATGGAAGGTTAGCCAAGACTAGCCGATTGAACCATAAGATTAATCATTTTCATATAACACTTAAGACTTTGAGTTTGAGTCACAAGACTCACAACCATAGGTTATAATGTGATTATTCAAATGTCAATTATCTCACAGAAATAATTTGTGTGCATATGAATTTAGACATGCAAAGTACGTGTACTAGGTACGTGTAAACTACCTTGTTCGTGACTATTTTTGTCATGGTACATGTACCGGGTATGTGTACCCTCAAGACAAAAATGAGTTCAAGAACTTACAAAAAAAACCAGTTTACGTACCGGGTAAGTATACCACTCCGGTTTTAAAACCAACAGTTCCTTTATGGTATGCATACTGGGTACGCGTACCATACCTGGTTCACGAGCAACAAATTTTTATGGTATGAATACCAGGTATGCGTACACAAAAAGTTGTTGTCGACATATAGATACCCCAGTACATGTACTACGGTTCTGGACCTATAACAGTTTTCTACAGTAGTTATATATTTCTATCTAAATCAATTCGAAACATTCCCAAAATAACATCAATGACACATATCACTGTTGCAGGCTATTTTCGAATGATAATCTTGAACCACGATTTAGATTATGAACAATAAATAGTTCTTAACCGAAATTCATCAAGTATGAACAAATATTCATTAAGCTTAGTCATATATATTTCGAGAACTAATTACCAAGATAAACTTGACTCAAAATTCTTGATATGCTTGCAATAGTGTAATTAATCATGCGACAACGTCTCATGGATAGAAAGATGAATATAACTTGAGAAATAGGTGGTTTGGTCTTTACATACCTTTTGTTGAAGAATTTTTCCAAAAGTTTCGATTGATCTTCGCATTCAAACGGTAGAACGCGGTGATGTCCGATTCTCAACTACATACTTTTATCCTAATCCGAGACTTGACTAGTAGACTAAAAATCAAGATATGGTTTTGATCAACTAAATTTGATAACAAGCTTGATTAGAAACACTTGTTAGTTCGACCGAGAAATGCTCTAACAATCTCCTCCTTTGTCAATTTTAGTGATAAAACTATTAATATATATGAATTAAAAAATAAAGCTTCAAAACTTCCTTGAATCCATCATGCTTGATTTCCTTGGTTTCTTCAACTCCTTGAATTCTTTGTTATTTCAAGTTGCAATGATTCTGAACGTGTTCAACTCAACATTGTTGTTGTTGAAGATCCGTAGCGATAACAACTTTGAAAACATATATTCTCAATCGTCGTTATACAAAAACATAGTATTATTATCTTTTCCAAAGTTCAATTGTATCACAACTTTGAAGTAATACTACGGTGATATGTTTCCCCCTCCTTAATCAATACATATATTTTTTTTTCTTAATAGGTGATGATGGGGAAAACGATTTGCTAGTTTTTTAGGGAAGTGAAGAGACGACCGTGCTGATGGGGACTCTTCGACCGAGCAAACTGCTTAAACATGCTTCTAACAGATGCACTGCACGAGAGTTCTTTGATTTCAAGAGATCAATCTGTAGGATTCCGTCCTAAACCAAGACAATGGTAGTTTCAGAGTCAATTCGGTCACAAAGAGGGATGCGGGTCGATCTCTATGAGGGAAGCTGAGAAGTGTGTGAGATCAATGATGATCAAGGATTGTGGATGTGTTGAAGGTTTTTGCAAATTTTATGTGAACTTTTGAGTTCGAATAAATTCTGGCTGATTGATTGAATACTTGAGAGTGATTGCACGGATGAAAATTCTTGGTTAGATGAGCGAAAGAATGAGTTCAATTACTTATTTTATATTGCCATAATGTAGACACACTAATCTCCATTAAGTGTGAAAGTTGCTCGAGTGAAAGAATGGGAAAGTGAGAAATCGTGGTTAAACCAGTTCCACATCGTGCAGAGACTTGGTTGACTGTCCACCCACTACATTTCTAATTTCTCTCAACTGCTTGCACAACTTACTCACATTTCTCATCGTGGATGAACACACATTCGTAGGACGCCAGACCAAAACCCTAGTGATTATTCCCCCATATGACGTGATTGATGTCTCATGAATGTGGAGTTTGCAAGGCAGACGTGTAATTAATTAGTTAGTTGTTGACTTAACTAGACAATGATTCTTAGCCTTGATGAGTCGAGCATAATGAACGAATGTGATATACTCTGATACTCATGGATTGAGCATAAGGTGTATGCTGGTACAGAATAATGGAAAGACGTTGAGTCTTGATGAATTGTGACATATCATTTTACCAGTCAGTGGAATAATGATATTTTGATGATTTGGATTGAGCGTCCGATGAGATTGCTCGATCAAGGACTTATTTTGATATGTCTAGTATTCGGCAGGAAGTCAAAGATATTGTCGAATTATACATAATACTCATTTCTAATTTAATATATCATGAATGATCGAATGATAAAGTAAGAATCAGAAATATTGGATGATCGTCCGTTTGAACCAAGTTGCTCAGTTGAGAAAAAATGTTGGCGGCAAAACCAAAAATTAAATGTGAGTTAGAATATTGATTGATGGATCAATATAATTCTCGAATGTTGGTAGTTGAATTAACATGACGAATATTGCTCAGTAGAGCAATTGATAGTTGAATCAATGAGTTTTGAACCCAGTTGAATGAGCAAAATAAATATTGCTAGTTTAAGCGAATATTGCTCGTTTGAGCAAATATTGGTAGCGGGACCAAATAAAATATTAATTAAAATACTGGTAGATGATTGAATATTATATAATTAATTAGGATGTTGATTTCTGGATCAACATAAAACTATTAGGGTTTGAACGTGTTCAGAATTATGCTTTGCAGAGCATCTGATTTGAAACCCGATTGTTGATCAATTGATGATTTACTAAAAATCAACCAATGGGTGAGAGAGGGACCGACTACATGGGATTATGGACGACCATGTAGTGCCCAGGTACTCGAATGAGCGTGCACTAAGTCCTTCGTAGAATAGTTGGTGAAAAGATGATTAAATGCTCGTTTAATCATTATTAAAATAGTGCTCGTCTGAGCATTAGGTGGTAAAACCTAATTATGGAGACAAGATGAACCAACCAAGGAGTTTGAAACCGGCCCTTGGTGGTCATGGGACCGGCTAGGGTCGATTGATCAAGTTCCAAGTTGGTTGGAAAGAGTTTGAACCCAATATGAATTGTAGAAGATTAATTAGGTCAAAATCGTTAATAGTGGGACCAACTTCTGCAATCATAAGGGCCGATCTTGGTCGGTCAAGGTGGCATTCCCGTGTCACCACATTGTCCGTGACTCATTCCTGAGAATTTTGGTATTTTCTGATGCGCGTTTGAGCAATATTTTTGGATTTTTAGAAGAGTTTGATATTGTATGAAACTCTCGATTTTGCTTGAGTGAGCAAGTAGAATTTTGCTCGTGCGACCAATATTTTTATAATATTAAAATAAATAATATTTTAGTATTTATCGTGGAAATCACGGATGCCCGTGTGACCATTTGACTTTTTGGTTTTTTATAGTTTGAGCAATATTTGAGAAAATATGGAAAAACCCGGGTTTTTGCTTAAACGAAGGAGTTTCATGAGATGAAGGAAGAAATAATAATAATAAAATAAGGAATTGGGAGATGTGGGACCGTCCACGGCTAGGGCATGACCGGGCGGCCCGTGTGCTCGGTCCCGTGCTCTTCCCTATTTTATATTATTATTTTTCATCACCTGAGAAAATATTGAGAAACTAGGAGTTTTGCTCAAACCAGGAAGTTTGCTCAAACAAGAGAGTTTTCATGAGATGAGGAAAGTAATAAAATAAAATAATAAATAAAAAGGGGAGAGGCGTGGACCGGCCACGACTCTTTTATTTTTATTTTATTGTTATTTCTCTCTTGTTTCACATATGTTTCCTCATTCGTCCATATTTTTGAACGCTCGTTCATCCGTTTGGGTGCTCGTTGGTGCATTATTGTGAAGTACACTCGTGTCATTTTCTCGGGGCTTACCCGGTGGTGGCCCAGATACCCGAAAGGTGAATATTTATTACTTATTCATGGAATTCAGCTGAGAATAAGCCATGAAACAGAGTAATAAAATAGATTGATTATGTATTGCTAATTCATGGAATTCAGTCGGGAATAAGCTAAGAAACGGAGTACTGAGATAGATTGATTATCTATTACTAATTCATGGAATTCAGTCGGGAATAAGCCATGAAACGGAGTAATGAGATAAAATAGATTATTTTTCTAGGAATTCGATTGATAACTGTTGCGCTAGAATTTAATCCATGAATTGCTCTATAATAGCATGCAATATATCTAGGAGCATTTTTTACTCGAGAATGAGGTATGAGATGATGGAAGCATCATATTTATTCTGAATATAGATTGTGCATAGTCGGGGAACAGTGTGGCATCCCGAAGACGTTGGCGCTCTATACTAGCATGCAATATATTTAGGATCCATCCAATAGTTAAGAGATTCTATACATATTCGATCTACATAGTCAGGGAACAGTATTGCATCCTGAAGACGTTAACGCTTTATACTAGCATGCAATATGTCTAGGAGCCGTCCAATCATTTCGATATACAAAGGTATTGATGAAATATGCGAAGTGTCTAAAAGCTCAGGCGGGGAGGCTTTACGAATAACATATTCAAATAGAGCTCTTAGAGGGTTACGCTCAGTCAGAGATTGTGAAATGGGATTTCACGAATCATAAAATATGAGTTTCACATATATTTCTGAAGCCGTTTCAGAAACATGCAGGATCATGATTTTACGATTTTAGCCTTTGTCGAAAATCCACCATCAACAATAGGCGAAACCTATAGATATTGATTCACTCCCCCTTACATAATTGTAGCGCCCCCTAAACTAGCAGCTGACTAATCCAAGAAATTAGCTAAAAACAGAGGCTCTAAGAATCCAAATTAAACACTTAAACTTTCAATTAAGAATCTTCTACAACCTAAAGCTAACACCGCTCAGAAATATATATACAAGAACTCCTCTCCAATGATACATATACAATAGTCATTTGGTTTACAAATAGAATATATAACATAATAAACATATCAGGATATAATCAACTAACGAAGTTAACTTCTCGGAGCTTTCGCTGCGCAACTCTGATCTGTCACTGAAACTGAAAGTGGGAATAATTAACATTTAACTTCTAAGTAATCATAGGGATATTCCATAATAAAGTTTTTTATTAAAATTTGGGATCTATTAGTTCACTAATAGAAGCAAGTCTCCCTTCAATATCTAGTGATACAAGAATGCAATTGCCCTGTCTAAGTTCGCGACGCCTGACAATGCCTACCTATGTAAAAAGTATCACCTGAACATATCAGAATTATCAACCTCACTATTCCCCAGTGCTGGATTACTAAGTATTAATTTATTAAAATTAATTAGTCTTTAACTTCTATCTTAATTGGTGTAATTAAAAATTTTACTTAAGTAAAATATTTAAATAGGTCACATCTTTTTAAGTAATTTATTCATCAGAATTTATTTTATTTCATTTTTATTTACCATTCTTATTATTTACTCATTTTAATGAAATCGAATTTTAATTTCAAGAGGAACTATATTATTACTAGTACGACCGTTTCCATGGTGGGAGGGCCGACCAAAGAAGAATTTGAATATGGAGTTTGTCTGCGAATACTTTCGTCCCGTTTAAGAAAAGGTAATACTTTCACCCCCATTTCAGAAAAACTGATACTTTCGCCCCGTTTCGGAAAAAAATGATACTTTCTCCCCGTTTCAGAAAAAATATCACTTTTTCTGAAACAGAGCGAAAGTATCATTTTTTCCGAAACAGAGCAAAAGAATCACTTTTCCCGAAACAGAGGAGCGAAAGTATCACTTTTCCTGAAACAGAGTGAAAGTATCACTTTTCCTGAAACGGAATGTGAAAGTATCACCTTTTCTTAAACGGAAAATTAGTCGATCCATAAACCAAAATATGGTTGCATGATGTGTTATGCCTAGAAATGAAACCAAGAAATCCCGCATCCTTTGTGGTGGTTTGCATAATGGCTATGCATTCAATTTTCGAGAATTATGCCTAAAATGAAAGTATCATTTTTCTTGAAACGGAGGAGTACATCGTTTTGTTAGTTGCACCGGAAAATTAGTTGATGAATAAACCAATTTTTTTCTACATAAACTATTATGTATCCTTGTGGTTTGCATAATGGATATACACTTAATTTTCTAAAATTGTGCCTAAAATGATAAGTACCTCTGAATTTTTCGTAAAACTCAAAATTTGATATTGTTGTTTGTGCTCGTTGGATAGTTTTTTTTATTAGCTTTCCAACGAGATAAAATTTGTAAAATTCCAAGGCACGGATTTTTAGATATGTTATATTAAAGTTTGTTTTCCAATTATACCCCTGAAAAGATAGGATACACAATGAGTTATAATGATTGGACTAAAAGGGAGGGACATTTTTGGTTTTTCGGCCCTTTCCATTTCCAATCTTTTTGTGTCAATTGATCACTTACATTTTACAAAAAAGTGGTCATATAAAGGTCCTCCCTCGTTTCGCTCGGTCGGCCTAATAACTAAATAATATTTAAATTCATGTACTATTAAAGGGTAACTGAATGTTATAACTATTATCCAAATGTTACTTTATAATGTTGTATGTATTTGTTTATTTCATCGTGTGACTTGATATAAATAAATAACCGTTAACAATTTTTCATAGTTGTTTGGGATTAATATTTTATCATTATTATAACATTTATTTATTATTGCTTAGACCGATAAAAGTTAATCGTAATGCCAAGTTTAGTTTTTATTATTAACACTAAATTGATTTGATTTAACTTTATTTCCTTAAATTTATTCTAGTGCCAAGTAATCCCTAAGTTGTATTATTAATAAAAATTACATTTTTCTAATACAGTACTAACATAAAATTATTATCCAAATGATATTTACATTAACTCTAAATTTTTACAATAATTAGTATTAGACAGTATTATAATTTGCTTATTTAATTGAAAATTATTGTCTTAATTATACTATCATTCTCATTATTGTTTTATCAAATTTTATTATTTGATTACTAGCGTAACTAACATACAATCAAAATAATTATTTAGTAATGATACTTAGTTTAATGATATTAAGCCATAATCTTGTAAATATAATTTTACTTTCACGAAAAGATTGATATAACATGTTTTATTTATTCAGATTGAATCTGTGTACTATGTTTCGTTAAATATTGGCGTTGGTAATTTAATATGATTTAAACTTTGAGTCTGCATAAATTTTTTAATATGTCTTAATAGTCTTTAGATTTTTGTATTAATGATAAGTATCTTCTTCATAGACAAATTTTATTCTCCTTTAAGTCTAATTTTGTTCTAAGCATTCAAGTACTATAAATATTACTTCATGTGTATAATTTAGCGATTTAATGAATCATTTATTGGACTATAGATAATCTAGGTAAAAGATCGTTTACAATTTTTTTTAATGTGTCTTACATGATCTCACATTCTTTTATTCCTACTTAATAAGTCTTATTTATCAATCTGGTTATCTGGTTTAAACGTAAAACACATAATTCTAATTTTTTCATTACTAATTAACTTTGCAAAACTTAATCTTAATTGTAGATAATAAGCACTAATAATTTTCCATTGCTATTTAATCATAAACCTTATTTTATCACTATATATTTGTTAATAAATTTTAATTTCAGTTATGCTCAATATATTACTAATTTAAATTCTAACAGTTTAAGTTCGTCATACTAATTTTTCATTTCAAAAGATAATTAAATCTATTTACGAAAAAGGATCCTATTAATATACAAATTTATGTTCTTTTAATACTAATATTACACTAAGCATCTGAATACTTTTATTACTACTTCAGGTATATTTGTTTCATTTTAGAGATTTATTGGATCATTTATTAGACTAAAGATAATTTCAGTACAAGATTACAAACAAGTTGAGTCCTTCTTATTTATACATTATATCCTCACTTTCTTAAGTCTAACGCTTAATAATTATTATACTAATTATCTATTTTAAACGAAAACATATACCCCTAAATTGTAATTAATTTATTTCGTTAATAATAATTATTAGTCATTATTAGATCTTTAATAACTATTTAATCATAATTATTATTTCCGTATCTTTAATGAAATTTTAGTTAAGTTTAATATGGTATTAATCGATAAATGCTAACCTTATTTTATTAAAAAATATTATTACTATTATTGTCATTTATAATTATTATTATAATATTGTATTATTAACATTGATGGTCGAATTATTCTAACTATTTTTACAAATATTATTGAGTCTCAAAAATATTATTAACGTTTATGTAATTATAATTTGTTGATTTTATGCATAAGTCAAGATGATCAATAAGTTTATATGTGGTTTTTCAAGATTTATCAATAATACTGCTCTTACTATTTTTAATATTAAATTATTTACGTGTTCATATATTTTTTTTTTAGATTAATTATTCTCTAATCTTTATTAGTAAAGTTATTGGTGTACCCTGCAATTTTTACTTCATTACAAATACAAACAATCAAACAAACAAACCAATCAATCAATTAAATCTTTTAATTATTGATAGCTTTTAGTGGTTAAGATTTATCTCACAACCCAACCCAGTTCTAAATTATTCTAGTTCACTAACTAGCACTGGTTATTCCTATCTTTTCCCATATAAGATCTAATAGTGAGCTCTAATACCAACTTTGTAGCGCCCCCTAAGCTAGCAGCTGACTAATCCAAGAAATTAGCTAAATAGAGAGGCTCTAAGAATCCAAATTAAACACTTAAACTTTCAATTAAGAATCTGCTACAACCCAAAGCTAACCCCGCTCAGAAATATATATACAAGAACTCCTCTCCAATGATACATATACAATAGTCATTTGGTTTACAAATAGAATATATAACATAATAAACATATCATGATATAATCAACTAACGAAGTTAACTTCTCGGAGCTTTCACTGCGCAACTCTGATCTGTCACTGAAACTGAAAGTGGGAATAATTAACATTTAAGTTCTAAGTAATCATAAGCAAGAGTTGAAAAACAATACAAGTTTTTCTGAAATATTGAACAGTGACTAATTCACTGAAATAAACATACATGTATATGGAACAAACTCCTTCTTTCAAACAATGTACTAATATGGCTGTGAATCCCTAAATACCGGCAATTCACACCTAATAGATATGGATGCCACCAAGACCATGGTGACCAACTCTAAATAATAAAAGCTGAATTAAAGTAGATATAAATGTGAAGGAGCGTATCCTATATACCACAAGTGGAAATTCTCATTTCCCATAACAATTCATATGACAAACAAAACATTACAAGTCCTTTCCAATCATGGAAAGATCAAAAGAATCAACAGAATTATCATAATGCATTTTAAACAAAGCATGGAATGCACGGACAGACAATGCATGAGTTTGTTAAGCATAAACTTTTATAAAAGCAACCATAATGAATACAAAAGAGTTAAATGCATTCCCACCTCTTTTGAAGACAAGCCACTCCTACCTCGAGATCCACGATCCACTAGTTCGTCCTTTGAATCGGTCGTTGTTAATACTAATTATTAATCAAAGAAGCATTCTAAGAGTTTAGCCAAAAAGGCTCGTACAAGGCTCATACAAGTCTAACTAATGGTTCTAAGTCCAAGTCTACTAAACCGGCCCATTAATCTAAGGCCCGGTCCAACAGTGTCAACTAACGGTCAATAAAAGTCAAAAGGTCAATTAACGGTAAACATCCAGTCAAGGTCAAGTCCTGGTCAAATGGTCAAGTCTAAATCGGTCAAATGAGTCAACTCAGGTCAAAACAGGTAACTCAGAGAGTCAACACCGATTCGACTCAGTCAGACAACTGAGTCAGCTAAACAAGTTAGTCAGACATTTGACTGGGATGACTAATAGGTCTAATTCTATTGCAGCTTCACTTTAGCTATAATTCTTACATTCTCAACTTCCATTTTAACAAAACAACATTGATTCATTCAATCTTCAATAAACTTCAAATTTCATTTACAATAACCAAGTTTACCTGCAATTGTAGCTTTAAGCAATGTCTTTCTACAATTCAAATGATAACTACAGTTACAGTTGCATCTCAACTCAATTGAACAATTATTCCAAACTACAAACACCCAATAATCTTCATCGCCCTCACTGGTTCACAAGAAACCCTTAAAACTTCCCAATTCCTTTATCTAACTAATTTGAGTTCTACACTTCAATTCATTTCTCAAATCCCCACACCCAGCATTCAATTTATCCTTGTCTAACTCCAAATTGAACCTTCATTTGATATCCAAAACCCCCGTTCTTAATTTTGGGAAGAACATGAAACCCTAATTCATTAATTCTTCCTCAGAACATATCTAACATCTAATTAGACAATAACCCTTTGTTCTTCATCTGTCAATAACTCAAAATCACCATCAGTTCCATTAAAACCAAAATTCAAAACCATAACCCTAAACTGATTCTCTATGTTTCATCACTTCGAATAGAAATTCAATCAAAAATACTACCATCAGTTAACCTTCGATCTTTGCCGGTTGTATATCAACTCAGAATCATGAACTGATTCTCGAAATCATTTACAGAAGAAGAAGAAGAGGAAAGAAAGAAAGAAAGAAAGAAAGAAAGAAGAGAAAGAAAAAGAAAAAAGAAGAAGAATAGAAACCGAATGAGAGTTATCTTCTCAATTTGTCTAGAGATAAGGTCGACCCAATGTGCTACCACCCACTCTCTTTGACACGTCTTGCTGATAAATCCAACTACCTATGATAGAGGCACCCATCCAAACGTTAAGGGCAGCCAAGCGGTTGAAAGAAAAATTACTAACTTGCCTTTATACAAAACTGACAATATCTTCTTTACCCGATATCCGATTGACACGTTCGAATAGTCCATTCCGCGTAACTTTCCGAGACCTATTAAACGGTACTAGTTTCGTAGCTAGATCGTTGTTAGATTAATTCCTATTAATAAACATTCATGTAAAACTAATCGAGTTATTATCGACTAATTCGTCACTTGACCGGTCTAATAGCGTTGACGAGCTTGAGGGTCCTTACAATAATGATCTATAAACCATATGTATGTAGTGCGAAACTACTAATTTATTCTCCCCCTTTTGTCAATAAAATTTGGCAAAGTTACAAAAAATATGAGATCGTAACTATATTGACTCTTTTATAGGTGCATAGAAGACAAGCATGACAACCACAATGGATTTTGTCTTCTGAAACATTGGGTTTTGTGAAAAGGAAAGGGTCTAACAACCACACCCAATATTTCATTCGGAAATCTGTATGGACTAACTCCAATATAATTCCAAGACAATCAACTAGACAGTCAGATTCAATCAAGGAAATATATCCAAGAGTTATATCTCTGTTTCTCAATGTAATCATCAAATCAAATAGATAGGAATCCGTGAGCCTGATTATTATGGGAAACAATTGAGCGGTACCAAAGACAAATGTTCAACGGTCAATCAATTTCAATCAACAACCAAAGGTTGGATTTACCAATTGATTGAACTACACACAACCTGTGATATTTCAATTATATAAACAGATGTAATGCGGAAAAGAAATAACACAGACACCAGAAGTTTTGTTAACGAGGAAACCTCAAATAAATAAAAACCCCGGGACCTAGTCCAGATTAGAACACCACACTGTATTAAGCCTCTACAGACACTTGCCTACTAAAATTTAACTTCAGACTGGAATGTAGTTGATCCCTAACTAAGTCTCACACACACCGATTAAGGCACAACCACGTTCTTTACACCTCTGAATCCCAGCAGGACTCTATGCACTTGATTCCCTTAGCTTATATCACCCACAACTAAGAGTCGATATGACCCAAAGTCGAAGACTTTATAAACAAATTTGTCCCCCACATAAAAGTCTATTCTGATAGATAAATCAGTCTCCCACAGAAATACCTACGAAGTTTTTGTTCCGCCATTTGATAAATCAAGGTGAATAGGAACCAATTGATACTTCGATCTTATATTCCTAAAGAACATCCTAGAAATATCAATCACCTCACAATAATTTAACTATATGGTAGTAGAACAAGTTATTGTGGAATCACAAAGAATGAGATGAATATCTTTGTGATTACTTTTTATATCTTACCTAGCGGAAATAAATCTCGAGCAAATCTTAGAGAAGATAGTATTCAATACTATAAAACAAGTAAGATCAGAACACGCAACTATAGAGAAAATAGTTGGGTATGGCATCAAAATCCCAATGAAGTCTTTAAGTCGTTAACCTATAATGGTTTTAGGAAAAACCTAGGTTAAAGGAGAATCGACTCTAGTCACAACTAGTATCACACAGGGTGTGTGGGGATTAGGTTTCCCAGTTGCTAGAGTTCCCCTTTATATAGTCTTCAAATCAGGGTTTGATAGTTTTCAAACAAAGCAATCAATATTCACCGTTAGATGAAAACCTGATTTAAGATTCAAGCTAAGTTTGCTTAAAACCAAAGCAATATATCTCCACCGTTATATGTTCTTAGCTCGACACACACAAATGAAATATACCTTCATTTAGATATGGGTAACCGTACCTAAACGTGTATATTGAGTTGGCTCAATAAAAGTTAACCGAAGTTAGCCAGCCATATGAACTCTTTTGTATTAACCACATTGATCTAACAAATTCTAGATCAAATGAAAATCAAATGAATCTAATTGTGTTACTCATAGAGTTGTTCAATTGTTTATATTCTTATAGAAGTATACAAGACACAATGGAAACAAAATCGGATTTGATTCAAGAGAATCAATTCATGAACATTTATCTACGGTTTGTAAAGATTGCATTCCTTAATTTATAAATGTATTTGTTCATGAGTATGAAACCATACTTAACCGATTTTAGAACTTACACCAACTCAGTTTGAAAAAAGGTACGCAAACTTAAGTTCTGGACATTAGTCACGTCCAACAGTTCACAAACCAGTATGCATATTTTTGCCCCGAACCTAACTTATGTGAAACTTCTCACATACTGGTATGCAAACTTGGTTCCCAGACTTTGACAGTTAAAATCGTTCGCATACTGGTATGCATACTTAGTTCCCGGACCTGAATCATACCACAACAGTTTGTAAACCGGTATGCATATTGTGATATATCCAGATAATGGTTATTTGTTCTAAAATCCCATTTCAATCTTGAAACATCCTTAGAAGATGACAATAGCTGTCTCACGCAAACTATTGGCTTATAAGTAAGTTTCAAGTGATCGAATGATCAATATGAAACATTCCGAGTCCATATCATATGACTGTCTCACACAAATCATGTAAGATGTTTCAAGGGAATTTTCACATGATCATATTTTGACTTATTATTTAGTTTCCAAAAACTAAATTGTTTCCAACAAAACCCGTCAAGAATAATGATGAACGTAGCTAAAGCAAAAAGCTTTCTAACACATATTTTGAGAAAGATATAAGCATGTTAAACTCAGCTCGGAATATCAAATATGTATAATGTAAAAGTATATATAGATATACGACTTAGTTTCAATACGAGATAGAATAGAATAGACTGTTGAGAGATAGATAAGTTTTAGTCTCCACATACCTTTTGTTGATGAAGTTCCTCCAAGCTCTCCTCAATAGATCTTCGTCTTCAATCGATGAACGCCTTGAAATCTAAAGCTCAACTACACATTCTATCATAATCCGAGACATAGCTATAAGTAGACTAGAAATCAAGACTTATAGTTTTGATCACCTAAACTTGACAAACAAGCTTGAGATAGAAACGCTTGCGAGGTCGACCGTGCAGTGCTCTAACAGTCTCCCCCTTTGTCAATTGTAGTGACAGAATTATCAATACATATGGATTACAAAATAAACTTTGTAATTTCTCATCCAACATGCTTGATTTCCTTGGTTCTTCAACATTCCTTGAATTCTTCGTCACTCCAAGTAATCCAGTGATTCTGAACGTGTTCAACTCAGCATCATTGTTGTTGAAGATCCGTAGCCATAACAATAAGAAAACATACGTTATCAATTATTCTTATATAGTGTCATAGTATTATTACACAACATCAAAGTTCAATTCTATCACAACTTTGACAATAATACTACAGTGATATGTATCACTCCCCCTTAGTCAATACTTTATCTCACAATGAAAACAACTCCCCCTTATAATATGATCCGTAAACCATATGTATTTAGTGTGAACTACAAAATAATTCTCCCCATTTTTGTCAATATAAATTGGTAAAGGTACGAAAACTAGCGGGTTCATAATGAAATTCTCACTGATATTATTCATGACTAAAAGAGAACATATCAACTTGGTTTCGATGATTTCACATAGTCGAAACTTACTGTACTCTCATCAAGGAGTTTATAAAGATACAAGATAACTCATACAATATTCCACAGTCGCACTCCTTACAAATATTTGGCAATTAAACACAAGTTTAATTAAGAACTCTCCCCCATAAAATGTCATTCCCGAAAGAACAACAAGAGCGACCTTACTTTTACGAGAAAAGAAGGATTTGTTTGGACATTAACAAATCACATGAATCATGAATTTGTATCCAGTAAACTCGAATAAATTAACCATAAGAAAACCTTAATGATTAATTTAATTGGAAATGCTCAACATAAGAAAACTTATGGAGCCATACAATACTTTCATAGAAGTGGATCAGGGAAAGATCAATACTGCGAAAGATTCAAAAGTTCATTCTATCTTTTATCAATATTTGCATAAAGACATAATAGAGTTAACTTTTGACATATGAGATAATCATAGTTCACGGATGTAAACACACATATCCCGTAATTTTTTTGCAATATATAAAACCATAAAGATTAATACTACAAAATCATCTTCCAAATAACTTAGAATTTAAATAAATAAATCTAAAACATTGCAAGATGAAAATCGTTGGCAATAGCTATGTGTAATCACAATATTTGATATTCCAAACTCTAGTTATCCTTCTTAAAACACAAGAATAAATTCTTATAAGAAGTTTCCTAGATAAAATAAAACGAAGAGACAAACAAACTCGTAAAGAACATACAAGATGATTTGCCCTTAGAAGGTAGAATCAATCTTTTTCGCACGGACTTACACCAATAATGGCTACCAAAGGATTATAAAAATATTTTCTTAACAAAGAATAAAATACAAAGTCATTAACAACCATGCACCGTAGTTCACATAAGAGAATTGTGAATATTCAAGAATCTCAGAGTAATGCATACGACTGCCCATTCTTGAACTTTCTTCTTTGTGATTCACCAAAAAGATTCTTAACAAAGCTAAAAATGAGCTTAAAATAGAATTACTCCAATAATCCAAGTGTCCAAGTCCAAGAGAAGTGGAACAAGTGCAACGAAACGGAGCAAAGCACTCAAAAACAAGAGACGGGACAAACACCAATCTTAACTCATCCAAATTCAAAAATTATCATCACCATTTTGAATAGAATTGAAATAGGAAGATAATGCAAAAATAATGAGGTCATTCCGAGTTCGAACGAAGAAGTTAAGTCCAAAACAAGCTTTTTATTGAATACCGAAGACAAAAAAAAGTTTGCAAACGGGATTTCGTGACCTGGAGCAGTTTGAAAACAAGTATCTGAACTCAAGTCCCTGGATTTTTATTTTAAATGACGGTATGCATACCGGGTATGTGTACCATGAAGGCCAAACATCCCGAACTACTATTTTCGAACTTGAACATTTAAGAACCTTAAACACAAATCAAGTTAGGTAGATATGAACGATACACAAGGTACATGGATTATGATAAGCACTTTAAGAAAATAACAAAAACACAAATCTTGCTCAAGTTTATAGACATACCTTTTAGAAGAATCCAATCGTGAATCCTACGGCTTTACCAAAAATTCAATATCTTACCTAACACAATATGTGCGCCCCAATTCTCGTGCTTCCCTCACCGTATACATAACAGGGCATTCCTTGGTGAGGATGCAGTTACAACACAAACAAGTTGTGTTGGGGAGAACAAAGTCTTGCTCACCACAAGTGACTGAAAAAAACTTTTCCGCAACTATGAATTTTTCACCATCTATAGTTTTTGGCTTATTTTGTTTCACTTTTGGATTATCATGAAAGAGATCTCTTTTAAAATCTTTCACATCCAAATCCATATTTACAAAGAACTTTATAAGTTCCAACATCATGGATACTGCCTTCTCCATAGTTATGAAATTTTCTAGGAGATCATTCCTTTTCACACTCAAAGCATCATTGACTTTCTTAGGTACCCCCTTCTGAGTGCGTTTAGGAACAACCACCACCTTCTTCCCATTACTCTCTACTAGAATTCTCGGAAGAGAATTGGATTGACTATTATTTTTCAAGTTAGTCTTTTTCTCATTGGGAGCATCGGATCTAGTCTTCATCTTTACAAATTTATCCTTTTGATAATCATTATTGTGAAAGGCTTTTTATGATGTTTATAGGAAAATCTAGGTTTATCACAACACTGATTCCTTTACCTAAAGGTTGGATGTTCACAACCCTTAATGTCAAGGGTGTTAGCCTTAACATATGATCTAGGTTTAATCACTTCTTTTGACACTCAAACAAGAATATCATGAAGTTTTTCATTCCTTATACGAAAACGACATCTCCTTTCCATTTGACCTTTGTTTCCGCAATAATGACAAATATAAGGAGCATTCTTATACCCGGATTCATGTGTGCTGGTTTTGGAGGTCGATATACTTTGCTTGTTCGAACCTTAACTGCTGGTGAAGGTATTTCACTTTTTCCATCTGTAGAAACCTTTTGTTCATAAGAATCACTAGCCTTGACAGATTTTACACCTTTGCTAATACTTGAACCATCTATTCCCTTATAGCCCAATCCTCGTGTATCACGATGATTTTTACTTGCTCCTAACACTGTGGTTAATTTGTTTGAACTAGTATTAAACTTTTTCAAGTCCTCTTCCAACATCTTGATTTTATCAAGAGCGGTAGTTAAATCAGCCTCAAGTTGCTTTTCTCGAGAGAGAAAAACACTTTTTCTGTCTTCGAAACAGCTCTGTTCAGAGTTAATACTTTCTTAAGATTTTACAAGTTTCTCTTCCAACAAGAAGTATTTTTGATAAATATTATCACATTCAAGTGACTTTCTACTCATGTTTTCCTCAGAATCTTTGAGGATCGATTCGCAAGAGCAATTCGAAACATAAAGACTCTCGTAAATCCTTTTCAATTTCTTGTTGTTATGACAGAGATTAGTCAGAAAAGGTGTGACATGATAAGTTGTCATCTTTTTTATTTTCCACCTGATTCAATTGATTAACATACTCTGAGACCTCCTCATCAACATCTCTATCAATATCAGAGTCCCCTTCTTCAGAAAATTCATCCAACTGTTCTTCTAGGCGTGTTTCTAAATTATCAACAGTTTCTCCATCAAGAGAATGTTTAGATATTGACTTAGATGTGACAGTTCTCTCAGGTGAATAGAAGCTATAAAAATCATCTGGTAATTTCTAAACTAGTACATTATTAGAGATAGACTCATCCATAATAACTAGATTGATTTAAACACAGACTTATGAGGTCTTAGTGTGTTTGTCTGCTCTGATACCAATTGAAAAAGCGGGGGTGTAATAACCACGCCCAATATTTTGTTCGACAATATGTATGGTCTAACTCCAATATAATTCCAAGAGAATCAACTAGACAGTCAGACTCAATCAAGGAAATATATCCAAGAGTCATATCTATGTTTCTCAATGTATTCAACAAATCAAACAAATAGAAATATGTGAGCTTGATTATTATGAGAAATAACTTGAACGGTAGCAAAGACCAATGTTGAAGTGTCAATCAGTTTCAATCAACAACCAAAGGCTGGAATTACAAATTGACTGAACTACGTGTTCGAGCACTGATCGGTCGAACTCGCATGTGTTGCTATCTCAAGAATGTTTGTCAATGTTAGTGGTCAAAACTATAAAGTCTTGATTTCTAGTCTACTATATCTAAGGTCTCGTACTAGGATAGAAAGTGTAGTTGAGCTCAAGAACTCCATGGCGATCATCATAAAAGACGAAGGACTACTCAAGGAACCAGTGGATCTTCATCGACTAAAAGGTATGTGGAGACTTGAACTAATCTATCAATCAAAAGTCTATCTACTCTATCTCCTATCTTGAGTAAAAATTCGTATCACTATATAGACTAAGATTATACACATGTGGTATTTCGAGCTGAGTATATCTCGCTTATATATTTCTCGAAATATGTGTTGGTAAAGCTTTCACTTTAGCAAAGTTCATCTTTACCTAGTGAAAAAAGTCATGTTATGTTTCAATCGCTTTGAAAATTGCTCTGACGAAAAATAGTTTGTGAATAACAACTATATAACACCCTCTGAGAATGTTTCAATGATTGAAATGAGAGTTTAGACAATATAACCATTGGAGGATATAAGTATTGTTGTGGAAACATATATATGTATAATTCCTTATTGCTTGAACCAAAGTTTGCGAACTTTGTTGATCAAGTGAAACCGGAGAAGTACGTGAGCTTCAGTCCGCGAACTAGCGGAAGTTCTCGATCGAGAATTTCTGCTGGAGTTTGTGAACTCCATCCGGGAAATTAAGTCCGCGAACCCAGTCAGCGAACTTGTAGGTTATGTCTAAAAACGATGTTTGTGAATTTATCTTAATAAACTAAGGAATGCTATTGCAAACTGTGGCTTTATAGTTCATGAATCTATTCGAGTGAATCACATCGTTTTTGCTTCGATTGTGTCTTGTGTAGTACATAAAGATCTAAGCAATTTAAAAACTCTCTAACTAGTTCATTTGAGTCATTTGGACTAGTTATGGTAAAGAAGAATATGGTTGATATGAAAGTTATCATATGGCTAACCATTTGGTTAACTATTGTTGAACCAACTAATGTACAAGTTTGGGTACGGTTACACAAGCCTAGAAATGTGCATTACATGTGTGTGTAACAAGCTATGTTTTTGATATAACGGTTGATAAATATTATCTTGAATCTAATCAGGTTTTCCTCTAACGGTGAATATTGAATGCTTTGTTAGTAAGCTAACATTGATTGCAAACCCTGATTTGAGAGACTATATAAGAGAGAACTCTAGCAACTGGGAAACCTAATCCCCACTTTTGTGTGATAGTAGTTGTGCTAACCTAGAGTCGATTTTCCTTTAACCTTTGGTTTTCTTCTTCTAAAACCAGGTTAACGACTTAAAGACTTCATTGGGATTGTGAAGCCAGACCGATACTACTTTTATCGTAGTTGTGTGATTTGATCTTGTTGTTTCTATTGTACGAGTAAAATTGTAATAATTGGCTTGATATTTCTATCTCCGATAGGAAAGATATAAAAGTAATCACAAACACTTCGTCTCATCGTTTGTGATTCCACAATATCTTTTTTCGCCGCCTCGATTAAGACTATTGTGAGGTGATTGATAAAGCTGAGCTGTTCTTCGGGAATATAAATCTGGTTTTATCAATTGGATCCTGTTTACCTTGATTTATCAAAAGACGGAACAAAACTCGTGAGTATATTCGTGGGAGACAGATTTATCTATTACTGTAGAATTTTCTGTGTGATACAAATTTGTTTATTAAAGTCTTCGAATTTGGGTCGTAGCAACTCTTGGTTGTGGGTGAGATCAGCTAAGGGAATTAAGTATGTAGTATCCTGCTGGGATTAAAGACGTATGAGCATAACTGTACCTTGGATCAGTGTGAGATTGATTGGGATTCAACTACAGTCCAGACCGAAGTTAGCTTGGAGTAGGCTAGTGTCTGTAGAGGCTTAATACAGTGTATGTTTAATCTGGACTAGGTTCCGGGGTTTTTCTGCATTTGCGGTTTCCTCATTAACAAAATTCTGGTGTCTGTGTTATTTCTTTTCCGTATTATATTTTGTTATATAATTGAAATAATACAGGTTGTGGGTTGTTCAATCAATTAGAATATCCGACCTTTTTGGTTGTTGATTTAAATTGATTGACACTAGGATATTGGTCTTTGGTACCATCCAAGTTATCTCTCTTTGATAAAGACTCGCTGATTTCTATTTGCTTGAGTAAAGATCAAATTGAGAGATTGAGATAATAACTCCTTGAGATATTTCTATCTAGATTGAGTCTGACTGTCTAGTTGATTCTCTATAAAGTAACTCAAAGTTTGTCCATACAGATTGTTAATCGAAATATTGGGTGTGGTTGTTAGACCCCGCTTTTTCAATTGGAATCAGAGCAGGAAAACATGCTTAAGACCTTACAAGTCTGTGTTTGTAGCGATCTGACTTTATGGACAGAGGTGTTATCTCAATAAACGTACCACCAGTCTTCGATGGCTCTAATTACTTATGGTGGAAATTTTTTATGCGATCTTTTCTTCAAGCGCGTTATTTTCAATCATGGGTATTTGTTGTTAATGGCTATGATCCTCCCGTTGTGGCAGTTGAAAATGTAAAAGTTTCCAAGAATATTGGTGAATACATCCATGCCGAGATACTTGCTGCAAAGCAAAATTCCGACGATTTGAATGCGATCATACATGACATTACCCCAAATCTTCAGCACCATATGTCTAATTGCACTAAGTCGCAAGAAGCTTGGGATATCTTAGCAACCGTATTTGAAGGTAATACTAGTGAAAAGGAAGGTAGGATTCAAAACCTTAATTCCGATTGGGAAAACCTTCGTATGGCAGATGAAGAAACATTTGATGAGTTTAATCACAAAGTGTCTGAAATTGTTAATGCATATTTTGCGTTGGGTAAGACTATTCCTGAAAAGGACATTGTGATGAAAATTCTCAGATCGCTGCCTTCTAGATATGATGCTAAGAAGCATGCCATCTTTTAGGGAAATAACCTTGATACACTTTCCAGAAATTCTCTAGCAGGAAAGTTTAAAATTTTCGACCTTGAACTGGAACAAAGAGAGAAACGTCATCTATCTAGCAACCATGTTGCTGCATCTAATCGTAAGTGTCGACATCCCAAATTGATTGACAAATGGGATGAGAATTGCTTTAATTGACTATGTCACTGTTTATACAACAACTTAAGAAAACTCTTAGACATAGTAAAAGAAAGTCTCAAAAGAAAAGGCAATCAATCAATAAAAAGGTTCAGAAAAACTATGTTAGTAATTCCTGCTTCAAGTGCTATAGAAGTGTTCATGATACTTCTAAATATCCAAATATGGAGGTGAGTGAGTTAACTAAAGCATGGATTGATACTCTTGACTATTGTCCTGGGGATGATATCTATGAGGGTTCACTCAATCTGTTTGCTGATAATCATGAATGTCCTCCTAACAGTCCTGATCATTCCATGATAAACAAAATTAAAAGGATTGAAAATCTGGAAAGTGAACTGTCAAAATTAAAAATGGAGATGACTTGCAATCATGATTCTCAAAACTTTTCGATTTTTTCGTTAAAAAGTGGTCAACAAAATTCCCCTGATTCTATACCTTTCACATGTCACTCAGATAATAAGGATAGTATAGAGAATTACAAGAACGTACCTAACCTTTCGGATTCTACTTGTGATTATTAGGACCATATAAAAATTTGGAGCACTAAGAAACTGAAAAACTCTCTTCTACAAAAAGTTATTTGCAAAAGAAGAAAAAGAAATCTCATACAAAACCCTCATCCTTTGTAAAAGAGATTTCCGAAAGAACGCATAGTTTCCAAAAATCAACAATCAAGGTGTTCAAATCTATGCTAAAGGAAAGAAAGGATGATGCTCATAACTCTTCCTTCTTAAAAACAAGACAGAAAAAAAGTATAACTTGAAAAGGCGAGGGTACCCAAAATATACCTCAAGCTATAACTTTTCCTTCTTATAAGTCCTTTCCCCGAAAGTGATTGTCTATAGACTGAGTCGAGAAAATACAACAAATCGGTTCACACTTTGTGTGATCGTCTATGGATACGAGATCGAGACAATACAACAACAAAGTGTGTTTACTTGATACAAAGGTTTGGACTTAACCAAACTCAATAGGATTCACGTATCAAGTAAATAGGAATTAACGTTTAGGAAATTTACTTTAATTATAATAAAACAATTATAATGCAAAAATATAAAGTAAATGACACGGCAAGATTTTGTTAATGAGGAAACCGCAAATGCAGAAAAACCCCGGGACCTAGTACAGAATTGAATACTCTCAGGATTAAGCCACTATACAAAATAAGACAACTTCGTATAGTTGAGACCAAGCAACTAAACCTATAGTTCACCTAGTTCCGTCTGTATTCCCACGCCTCCAACTTGTAAACAAGTCATGTACTTGGACCAATTCCTTTGGTTCATAATCCAAACAGTAAAGGAACAACAAATATGTTTGGTATCAACTCTCTTCAACCAAGTGATATGATTTGTGCAAAGGTTCCCTTGTTTATCTTAACATAAACTCCTTTGCCAGGTTCCAAGATCTATGTTACGTTTAATCACCCAAAGGTAATCACTAATACTAAGCCAACAACACTCTTCAATCAAGTGATATGTGTTGATGCCGATCTTCCTCGATTGATTAATCCAATCTACCACAAGGATAAACCGATTATTAATTGGATCCTACTTTTCCCAAACAAGTATTGTGCATACCAAAGATTATAATAACACCAAGTAAGAAATCTTCAATATCTTCTTTATCTTCAAATCTTCTTAGATCTTCAATAAATACCTGTACACAATCACTTGAATCTCTTGTGACCAATCACACACATAACGGAGTCTGTTAACAATGGATTATCACAAGATCGTCTTTAGATCTAACAACAGTCTAAAGATCCATGTCGAAACCTTGAACTAGTTTGAGCGAATCTTATATCGGAAAAGAAGATTCTCAAGCAAAAACAAACTAGGTGCAATCAAGATTCAACCACCATTAGTCAATCAAATAAATACGAAAACTAAAGATAAACCGCAATATCTAGTTTCCCACCAACGGGTCGCGCTAGAGCTTCTCAATCCCAAAGAAGACTTTAAATTGAGCGGCCGTAAGATATTTCACCTAATTAGATTACTCTCCTCACCGATAGGCGGCTTCACCAGTAACAAAGACAAAAGAGTAAGTCTAGGTTACACAAGATTAGTTTTCTAGAAATGCAAACTCAAAGTATTTATAGACAAGGAAGTTTGGACACCAAGGAATTTCCAAAACCAAAAATATTCTCAAGATATTTTTCATTACTCCACCAAATTAGGTTTTCATAATTCATGTGAATGCATTGTCCAAAAATAATGATCGAAATCTCCTTGGGAAATCTTTAATTAGCAAATGCACATTACTAATTCTTATTTTCCATATATAATTAAAAACCCTTAATTAAAAAGATTCTTAACTTATTTAATTCGATCTTGGGATTTACTTCCTTCTTAACCGTTAAGGAATATCTTTGAACAAAATAGAATAAGCATTAATACATCGTGTTCAAAGAGTGACGAAATCTTACTCTTGCAAGTCTTTACCATGCTTTCTCACTTGAAACCGATTTACCACACTTCCAAACAAGTTTAGAATTGGTTCATATGACTTTCAAGAACTATGTGATTGATCAAGTTCCACTCAATCACAACTCATGGGTTTACGGTTCTACCAAAACAAGTTTAGGTTCTACCTCCATGTGAGTACTATTCATAGTTACACTAGCTTACCAAAGATACGGCTGACTAGGTACTAGGATTGGTTCCCCACATATATTTGGTATCTAACTTGTATGCACTGCACATGTCCATAGGATCGGTTCCCCCTTCCCAAAAACTTGTTGCACATGTTGATAGGACCGGTTCCCCTTTCTTCCATAAACCTTGCTGCACCTCATACAAGGAACTTTTCCCCTTGTGATTCACTGCACCTCTTACTAGGATCAGTTCTCCTCTTCCCAATAATAAGTTCACACATACACAACCCGATCATACCCCAGGTGATTACTTAAGATCGGTTTCACTAATAAAAGTCATACCAATAAATAAGTCAAGCCTCATGTGAATAGTTCTACCAAGAACACAAACAAGTCATGAGCGGTTATACTAATTCACACATATTGGTCGTTCATAAGATATGCAATGAAGAACATTCCCAATAACGCCTGGCGATTTCCTTTTCGGTTCACAACACATATAATGAACTTACTTCCTTAGAACACATGTAAACATTGTTCCCTAGGATGAAATCCTCACCTCATACCCATACATAATCACAATAGCATTCATACGATTATGTCAATATCTTATATACAAAGTTTAATGGATAAGCAATAAACTTCATATTGTATTCCTTAATACTATGTCTATCTAGAGTGTTCATGCTTCACAGTTTTATGTTTTCAATATGCACGACTTGAAAGATACATTAGGGAATGGAACAATTCAAGTCAAAATATCACTAACCTCAAGTGGAAGGATTATGTTGTCGTTGTAGCTCCGTTCTTCTTCACTTCTTCAAGTCTTCGCATTACTTGTAATGTCTCATCCTAATACTTTAAAGCTAACCTATACGAAGTTGACTCTAGTACATTTAAATCAAACGACTCTTAAATGAGTTTTGCTTCACTAAAATATGACAACCAAACTAGACATACCAATGCTTGGTGGGTTCAATCAAGAAATGCTCTAACAATCTCCCCCTTTGTCAAATTTAGTGACAAAACTCTTACAATCATATGGATAAACAAATTACAATAATTAATTACACATACGCTTGATTCCAGAATCCACAACACATAACCTACATTCATTCAATCCTCAAAAATGCAGTAGCTGCACTATAATAACAAAGCTTATACCCCCCTAAAGGTGAACTAGGTAGATATTCAATCCGCACATCTTTGTTATCCCATTCATATGATATGTTACTTTCCCTTAGTCTATGTTTTTCCTCATTCGTTAGATAAACTTTCAAGCACCATAGTCCTCTTCCCTAGTGACACCAATCAACCATAAATTGATACCATCATCACTTGTTTATTCCATATATTTCTCCCCGTTATTTTCATAAAAATGACAAAGCAAAGAACAAATAATGGACAACACGAAAAGGATCTTACAAATCTCAAAAATAGACTTGCAACTTGTTGAGTCAAGCACGAGGGTTTTACACACCATTTTTGATAACCAATATCAAAACCGAAACTACAAGTAATTACGTTTTGATATGTTATCATGGAAATAATTGCCCGAAGCAATTTTCCCAACTAGTTTAGCAAACCAAAAATCAACTAAGAAACTTAGTTCCTTTGCTAAACCGATTGTATAAATACAGCCGCTTCATTCGATAAGACCAAAACAAAGATAAACTCCATTTTTCTCATCAGGTTCTAATTATCCATATAACTTAGACCTTTAGATTTCAAACAAGCCAAATACTAGGTTAGTTAACTAGCATTTCCATGTTTAGGCTTTCGGCTAGACTTGAATAACCGAAACCTCCACTTTGATAAGTCTAACTAAGATCATTAAAGTATCGGCTATGTAAATCAAAAACTATCACAAGAAAAATTATAAATCAAATAACTTTATTCATAATAGTTTTTATTCAATAGACTTATACAATCAATGAAAGCGATCAAAAATTGATGTCTATTCTTAAGCTTCGTTTTGAAACCCTAATTTCAATCTTTTAGAGTTTCTTCCAAAGTTAAATCCTGATCATAGGTCTTTGTAGGATTCCAATCATCTTCTATGATTAATAGTCTAGATTCTAGACTGACAACATTTCCATTGACTTCCTAATTTCCTTTCGTAAATCCTTTTCCATGTTCCTTACTTCACATAAAATTAGATCTAACTTTAGTGAGAGATTCTTGAGAAGATTATCATTAAGAGATGAGATCTCTTCATTGGGAACATCTTGTTCAAGTTCTTTAGAAAAATCAGAATTGTCATAATTAGACTCGAGATGAAGTTTCTTGTTTGGAAACAGAATGGTCCAAACTTTTTCGGATTTGCGAGAGTTGCAACTGGAGGAAGACATTTTTATCAAAACATTATGAAAAAGAAATAAGAGATTCTTTCTTTTTATATGTTTTAGAACTTCTTTAAAAATCTTAAGAATAATATTTCAATTAGATTCTTAACCGAAAAAAAAATTTGAAATATTTTTTACTAAAATATTTACATCTGCATCCTTACCATAAAAAGTAAGAGTCTATGACAACCAGTTAGGTATTTATCTTTTGGTTGTTGAATTTTCTTCTTTTGAGGACTTCAACATTGATGTCTAATTCAAGAGCTTGACCTCCAATATCCTGAATTCTCCTGTAAAAAGGAACTCCTGATCTAGAATTAGATCTTAAATTTTCGGTTTTATACAGTCTCTCCCTATGTTTAATGTTAGGACATTCCCTTTGATAATGCCCTTTTTGCTTGCATAGAAAGCAAACACTTGATTTCCCACTTTTCATGGATTTATACTTCATGAATCTATTGTGCCTCATCCGTTTTTCACTGATCTATACATGTTAGATGATGTTTTTTCAATGCAATTGAGTCTATCTCTCAGCTTCTGATTTTCTTCTCTTAGCTTCCTTATCTCATCTTGACAACATTTGATATCATGGATGAGTTTAGATACTTCAACCTTTTCGGAGTATAGAGTAGATTCGATTTTCTTCAATCGCTTATTGAATTTTTCTTTATCATTCTGAAAACTCTGATTGAGTTGAGCAAGTGATGATTTTATTTCAATGATATCAGATTCAAGAAGATGAGTTCTTTTATCCTTACATGGAAATATTTTGAAAATCGATGGGTTAAACTCCTCTTGAGTATCTAGATTTGAAGCATTTTCAGATTCATAGACTTCTTCAATGGTTGTAACATGATCCATCTCGTCACTTTGATCATTCTCATTGCGGCAATAATCAAGTGTAGTTGTGTAATCTTTTCTTTTCCATTGTATATCTTTAGTCGGACAATCTGGAGAGATATGACCGAAACCTCTACATTTGTAGCACTGGGAATATTATCACTATCATCCTAGGTGTCTTCACGTTTCCATGAAGAAGTATTTTTCCTTTTTAACACATGTAATTCTTTTTTTCGATGTCTCAACAGTTTTTTGAATTGTTGAGTGAGGAGAGACAAGAATTGATTTATCTCAGCATCATCTTCATTGGTTTGATCTTCCTGTTCTTCGAAGATTTTCGATAATTGGGTTGAAACCCCTTTTATGGCTTTGTATCCTAAATTGTCTCTTAGATTAGACATGCTCTATTGATCAATTTTTTTTAGTTTTCCTATTAGAAAGCTTCTTGAGAGAGAAGAAAGATCATTAGCTTCTACAATTGCATGCTTCTTAGAATCGTATCTTGGAGGCAATGATCTGAGAATTTTGCACACTATATCTTTTTCAGAAATAGTCTTTCCTAGTGATAAAGAGGCATTAATTATCTCAAAGAGTTTAAGATAAAACTCTTCAAAAGTGTCGTTGTCATCCATTCGAAGGTTTTCCTAATCAGATGTAAGAGTTTGAGGTCTAGCTTCCTTTTCTGATGTGTTTCCTTCGAACACGATTTGGAGATTATCCCAAACTTCTTTTGAAGTTTGACATGTTGATACATGTTGTTGTAGATCATGGCTCACAACATGTATTATAGCATTCAAACCATCTGAATTCTGCTTATCTAGTCTCTTTTCTTCATTCGAAAAATCTACCAATTGTTTATGCTCAGTATCCAATTTTCTATC
The DNA here is from genome assembly GCA_023529315.1 of Papaver bracteatum. Classification (NCBI taxonomy): domain Eukaryota; kingdom Viridiplantae; phylum Streptophyta; class Magnoliopsida; order Ranunculales; family Papaveraceae; genus Papaver; species Papaver bracteatum. The sequence continues at coordinate 909,882 of JAJJWX010005418.1, read as the reverse complement.
TTCGGAAGAATATAACCATCGACGACTAATAGCCAAGTATTAAAGTCTTGTGATTGAAGAAAATATCGCATAGCAGATTTCCACCATAGATAGTTTGTTCCATCAAATCTTGGCGGTACGTTAATTGAAGTCGATTTGTGAGAACTCGAGTTCATTCTTATTGGATGGATCGCACCAAACACAGATTGTTAGATCTTTTCGTGTTTGCCTGCTCTGATACCAATTTAAAAGGCGAGGGTAACCCAAATATACCTCAAGCTATAACTTTTACTTCTTATAAGTCCTTTCCCCGAAAGTGATTGTCTATAGACTGAGTCGATACAATACAACAAATCGGCTCACACTTTGTGTGATCGTCTATGGATACGAGATCGAGACAATAAAACAACAAAGTATGTTTACTAGATACAAAGGTTCGGACTTAACCAAACTCAATAGGATTCACGTATCAACTAAATAGGAATTAACGTTTGTGCAATTTACTTTAATTATAATAAAACAATTATAATGTGGAAATATAAAGTAAATGACACAACAAGATTTTGTTAACGAGGAAACCGCAAATGCAGAAAAATCTCGGGACCTAGTCTATCGATTGAGTCATTGTTTTGGCATAGTTGTTGTTCCTTGAGATGCTTTGTGTTGAGCATGTCCAATTAAATTGATTACTTTTGTGATTAGTTTAGTTGTGTACTTCGATTAGATTAATTATGGGTTCTCTTGTGATTAATCTAATTGAATTTTTAAGTCTCCATAAGTTTACTTGTGTTGAGCATATTTGGTTAGATTAATCTTAGGTTCGCTTACGATTAATTTGATTGAATATTCTTTTTGGATTCCAAATTCATACTTGTATGTGATTTGTTGAGTCCAAAGAAATCCTTATTTTCGGGAATGACATTTTATGGGGGAGAGTTTTTTTTGAACTTGTGCTTAATTGCCGAATCTTTGTGGGGGAGTGCGGCTATGGAATATTATAGGAGTTATCTTGTATCTTTATAAACTCCTTGATGAATGCATTTAGCTTCGGCTTTATGATTGCATCTAAACAAGATGATATATATTTACCTTTGTTCATGAAATGTCTCTTACGAAAATTTCATTAGGATCCCGTTCTTGTACCTTTGCTAATTTTATTGACAAAAAGGGGGAGAATTAATATGTAGTTCACACTACAAATACATATGGTTTTCGGATCATTATGTAAGGGGGAGTGGTTTCGATGAGAGATGAAGTATTGACTAAGGAGGAGTGACGTAACACCATAGTATTGTTGTTAAAGTTGTGATACAATTGGACTTTGACGCTGTGTAAAAATGATTGAGAACTCTTGTTTTCTTGTTGTTATAGCTATGGATTTTCAACAATGATGATTCTAAACTTACAACCGTTTGGATCATTGGAGTACTTGGAAGTGACGAAGATTTCGAGTAATGTTGAAGATTAGACGAAATGTGGAATAGGATCTACAAAGTTTATTTATATATTTTTTGTATTCCATATGTATTAATATTTTTGCCACTAAAATTGACAAAGGGGGAGATTTTTAGAGCACTGCTCGGTCGAACTCGCATGCGTTTCTATCTCAAGCATGTTTGTCAATATTAGTGATCAAAACTATAAAGTCTTGTTTTCTAGTCTACTATAGCTAAGGTCTCATACTTGGATAGAAAGTGTAGTTGATCTCAAGAACTCCATGGCGATCATCATACAAGATGAAGGACTACTCAAGAAACCAGTGGATCTTCATCGACTAAAAGGTATGTGGGGACTTGAACTTATCTATCACTCAAAAGTCTATCTACCCTATCTCCTATCTTGAGACAAAAGCCATATTACTATATATACTAAGATTATACACATGTGGTATTTCGAGCTGAGTATATCTCGCTTATCTATTTCTCGAAATATGTGTTGGTAAATCTTTCGCTTTATCCAAGTTCATCTTTACCTAGTGACGAAAGTCATGTTATATTTCAATCGCTTTGAAAATTGATCTGAAAAAAATAGTTTGTGAATAACAACTATATAACACCCTCTGAGAATGTTTTAATGATTGAAATGAGAGTTTAGACAATATAACCATTGGAGGATATAAGCATTGTTGTGGAAACACGTATATGTATAAGTCCTTATTGCTTGAACCAAAGTTTGTGAACTTTGTTGATCAAGTGAAACCGGAGAAGTACGTGAGCTTTAGTCTGCGTACTCAGTCTGCGAACTGGCGAAAGTTCTTGACCGAGAATTTTTGCTAGAGTTTGTGAACTCCATCCGAAAACTTAAGTCCGCGAACCCAGTCCGCGAACTTGAATAGGTTATGTCTAAGAACGATGTTTGTGAACTTATCTTAATACACCAAGGAATGCTATTGCAAACCGTGGCTTTATAGTTCATGAATCGATTCGAGTGAATCACATCATTTTTTCTTCGATTGTGTCTTGTGTAGTACATAAAGATCTAAGCAATTTAACAACTCTCTAACTAGTTCATTTGAGTCATTTGGACTAGTTATGGTAAAGAAGAATATGGTTGATATATAAGTTATCATATGGATAACCATTTGGTTAACTATTGTTGAACAAACTAATGTACAAGTTTGAGTGCGGTTACACGAGCCTAGAAACGTTCATTACATGTGTGTGTAACAAGCTATGTTTTTGATCTAACGGTTGATAAATATTAGCTTGAATCTAATCAGGTTTTCATCTAACAGTGAATATTGAATGCTTTGTTAGTAAGCTAACATTGATTGCAAACCCTGATTTGAGAGACTATATAAGGGAGAACTCTAGCAACTGGGAAACCTAATCCCCAAACATTCTGTGTGATAATAGTTGTGCTAATCTAGAGTCGATTCTCTTTTAACCTTTGGTTTTCTTCTTCTAAAACCTGGTTAACGACTTAAAGACTTCATTGGGATTGTGAAGCCAGCCCGATACTACTTTTATCGTAGTTGTGTGGTCTGATCTTGCTATTTATATCGTACGAGTACAATTGTAATAATTGGCTTGAGATTTCTATCTTCGATAGGCAAGATATATAAGTAGTCACAAACACTTCGTCTCATCGTTTGTGATTCCACAATATCTTTTTCCGATGCGTTGATTAAGACTATTGTGAGGTGATTGATAAAGCTGACCCGTTCTTCGGGAATATAAGTCTGGTTTTATCAATTGCTTCCTGTTCACCTTGATTTATCAAAATATGAAACAAAACTCGTAGGTATATTCGTGGGAGACGGATTTATCTATTACGGTAGACTTTTCTGTGTGGTACAGATTTTTTTATTAAAGTCTTCGACTTTGGGTCGTAGCAACTCTTAGTTGTGGGTGAGATCAGCTAAGGGAATCAAGTACATAGTATCCTACTGGGATCAGAGACGTAGGAGCATAAATGTTCCTTGGATCAGTGTGAGATTGATTGGGGTTCAACTACAGTCCAGACCGAAGTTAGCTTGGAGTAGGCTAGTGTCTGTAGAGGCTTAATACAGTGTATGTTTAATCTGGACTAGGTCTCGAGGTTTTTCTGCATTTGCGGTTTCCTCGTTAACAAAATTTTGGTGTCTGTGTTATTTCTTTTCCGCGTTATATTTTGTTATATAATTGAAATAATACAGGTTGTGCATTGTTCAATCAATTAGAATATCCAACCTTTTTGGTTGTTGATTTAAATTGATTGACACTTGGATATTGGTCTTTGGTACCATCCAAGTTATCTCTCTTTGATAAAGACTCGCTGATTTCTATTTGCTTGAGTAAAGATCAAATTGAGAGTTTGAGATAATAACTCCTTGAGATATTTCTATCTAGATTAAGTCTGACTGTCTAGTTGATTCTCTTGAAAGTAACTCGAAGCTTGTCCATACAGATTTCTAATCGAAATATTGGGTGTGGTTTTTATACCCCCTCTTTTTCACTACACATAACCTGTGATATTTCAATTATATAAATAATATAATGCGAAAAACAAAATAACACAGAAACTAGCGGTTTTGTTGACGAGGAAACCGCAAAAGTAGAAAAACCACGGGACCCAGTCTAGATTTGAACACCACACTGTATTAAGCCGCTACAGACACTAGCATATTACAAGTTAACTTCGGACTAGAATTTAGTTGAGCCCTAAATAAGTATGACACCGATTAACGCACAATCGTGTTCCTTACACCTCTGAATCCCGGCAAGAATCTACGCACTTGATTCCCTTAGATGATCTCACTCAAAACTAAGAGTTGTTACGACCCAAAGTCGAAGACTTTATAAACAAATCTGTCTCCCACAAAAAAAGTCTATTCTGATAGATAAATCTGTCTCCCACAGAAATACCTACGAAGTTTTTGTTCCGTATTTTAATAAATCAAGGTGAACATGAACCAATTGATAATCCAGTCTTATATTCCCGAAGAACAACCTATAAATATCAATAACCTCACAATAACTTAACTATATGGTAGTAGAACAAGTTATTGTGGAATCACAAAGAATGAGACGAAGAGCTTTGTGATTAATTTTTATATCTTACCTATTGGAGATAAATCTCGAGCAAATCTTAGAGAAGATAGTACTCAATACGATAGAACAAGTAAGATCAGAACATGTAACTACAGAGAAAATAGTTGGGTCTGGCTTCGTAATCCCAATGAAGTACTTAATTCGTTAACCTATAATGGTTTTAGGAAAAACCTAGGTTAAAGGAGAATCGACTCTAGTCGCAACTAGTATCACACATGAGGTGTGGGGATTAGGTTTCCTAGTTGCTAGAGTTCTCCCTTATATAGTCTTCAAATCAGGGTTTGATAGTTTTGAAACAAAGAAATTAATATTCTTCGTTAGATGAAAACCCGATTTAAGATTCAATCTAAGTTTGCTTAAAACCAAAGCAATATCTCACCACCGTTAGATGGTATTATCTTGTTACACATAAATGAAATATACCTTCATTTAGATATGGGTAACCGTACCTAAACGTGTATATTGAGTTGGCTCAATAACAGTTAACCGAAGTTAGCCATATGAACACTTTTGTATTAACCACATTCATCTAACACTTCTAGATCAAATGAAAATCAAATGAATCTAATTGTGTTACTCATAGAGTTGTTCAATTGTTTATATTTTCATAGAAGTATATAAGACACAATTGTAACAAAATCTGATTTGATTCAAGAGAATCAATTCATGAATATTTATCCACGGTTTGCAAAGATTGTATTCCTTAATTTATAAATGTATTTGTTCATGAGTATGAAATCATACTTAACCGATTTTAGAACTTAAACCAACTCAGTTTGCAAACGGGTACGCAAACTTAAGCTCCGGACATTGGTCACGTCCCACAGTTCGCAAACCAGTATGCATACTGTCGTCCTGGACCTAACTCAGGTGAAACCGTTCGCATACTGATACACAAACTTGGTTCTTGGACTTTAACAGTTAAAAAGGTTCGCATACTGGTATGCAAACTTGGTTCCCGGATCTGAATCATACCACAACAGTTTGCATAATATTATGCATATTGTGCTACATACAGACAATGGTTATTTGTTCTAAATTCCCATTTCAATCATTAAAACATCCTTAGAAGACGACAATAGATGTCTCACACAAACTATTAGCTTATAAGTATTTTTCAAGTGATCGAATGATCAATTCAAAACATTCTGAGTCTACGTCAAATGACTGTCTCACACAAATCATGTAAGATGTTTCAAGGCAATTTTCACATGATCATCTTTTGACTTATTATTTAGTTTCTAACAACTAAATTGTTTCCAACAAAACTCGTCAAGAATAATGACGAACGTAGATAAAGCAAAAAGCTTTCCAACACATATTTCGAGAAAGATATAAGCGAGTTAAACTCAACTCGAAATTTCAAATGTGTATAATGTAAAAGTCTATATAGCTATACGACTTAGTATCAATAGGAGATAAAATCGAATAGACTTTCGAGTGATATATAAGTTTTAGTTTCCACATACCTTTTGTTGATGAATTTCCTACAAGCTCTCCTCAGTAGATCTTCCTCTTCAATCTATGAACATCGTGAAGTCTAAAGCTCAACTACACATACTATCTTAATCCGAGACATAGCTATAAGTAGACTAGAAATCAAGACTTATAGTTTTGATCTCCTAAACTTGACAAACAATCTTGAGATATAAACTCTTGCGAGTTCGACCGAGAAGTGCTCTAACATATTGAACTTCAGGTATATATTTAAATAACCAATCATGACGATACTCGGGTTTCTACCAAAACACTTAGCAAAAAATAAGAGTTATGAATAACAAAGACGATTTTTTTTTTGATATTAATAGATCATCTCATCAAGCATACAAAAATAATAATCATAAAGCTTGCTCAAGTTTATAGACATACCTTTTTGATGAATCCAATCATGAATCCTACGACTTTACCAAATATTAAAAATCTTACCCATCATGATATGTGTGCCATAATAGGGCATTTCTTGGAGAGGATGCACTTTCAACATAATCAAGTTGTGTTGGGGTGAACAATTTCTTGCTCATCACAGGTAATTGAAACAAACTTATACGAATCTATGGATTTTTCACCATCTATAGTTGTTGGATTATTTCATTTCTTGTTCCACCAATTCTTGTGTTTTACTTTTGGGTCATCATGAAAGAGATCACTTTTAGACCAATTCATATCTAAATCCATCTTTCCAAAGAAATTCTTAACTTCCAAAATCATGGATTTTGCCTTTTCCGTAGTCATGGAATTTTCTGGGAGATTATTACTTGTTGCACTCAATGAATAATTGAATTTCTTTGGTATCCATTTTTCAGTGCGCTTAGGAACAATCGAAACCTTCTTCCCATTACCCTCTTCAAGATTTCTCGGCAGAGAATTAGATTTGCTATTCTTTTGGAAGTTAGCCTTTCTCCAATTGGGAGCATCGCATCTTGTCTCCATCTTTACAGAGTTATCCTTTTGATAATCATTACGATTGTGAAAAAAGGCTTTGTATGGCGTTTATAGGCAAATTTAGGTTTACCACATCACTGATTCCTTTGCCTAAAGGTTGGAAAGTTACAACCCATAATGTCAAAGGTATTATCCTTAACATATGATCTAGGTTTGATCACTTGTTGTGATGACCAAACAAAAACATCATGAAGTTTCTCATTCCTTATACGAAAATGACATCCCCTTTGTAGGTGACCTTTATTTCGGAAATAATAGCAAAGATAAGGAATGTTCTTACCTAAATTCATGTATGCTGACTTTGGAGGTTGATATACTTTGCTCATTCGAACCTTAACTACCGATGTAGGTATTTCTCTTTTGCCATCAACGGAAACCTTTGGTTGAGAAGAATCAGTAGCCTTCACAAATTTTACCTCTTTGTTAATACTTAGAGCATCTATTCCCTTATAGACCAATCCTCGTGTATCACGACGATTTTTAATTGCTCCTAGCATAGTGGTTATTTTGTTCGAGCTAGTATTAAACTTTTTCAAGTCTTCTTCCAACATCTTTATTTTATCAAGAGCAGTAGTTAAATCAGCGTTAAGGCATTTTTCTCGAGTGAGAGAAGAACTTTCTCTGTTATCATAACTATTTTGTTGAGAGTTAATCCTTGTTTCAGCTTTATCACGTTTCTCTTTCAACAAGAAGAAATCTCGACGAAGACTGTTGCATTCAAATTTCTTCGGAATCACATATTATTCACGATCTTTAAGAATGGATTGAATAAGTTGATAACCACAATCATGACCTTTAATTTTCTCAATTTTTTATTTTCCCAATAGAGAGTTGTCACAAATTCAATGATACAAGAAATCATCATCTTTGTTTTTTCATGAAAGGATCAAACCACTTAGCATACCCCGAGGCTTCCTCATCTACATCTCTATCAATATGTGAGTCACTATCGTCGAAAAGTTCATCCAAGTATATTTTCTTAAGTTAAAAGCTATATCATATGATAGATAAGATGCATCCTTCAAGCTAATGATTTCCTTTTTCAGGGAATTAAACTCTTTCAGAGAACAGAGAAGATCAGACTCAGACTTTTCTTTTAAAGAGCGAATTTCTGCAATCTCTATGCTTTGAGTTTCTACCAGGTGTTTTTCTTAAACAATTGGTTTTTTGATAGTATCTTAAAGGATATCTACTCTTTACTTTTTGAGTTTTAATTCTTGAATAAGTTTGTTGATATCACCAGTAAAAGAATCAATTGTTTCGAAAAGTCCATGCTCTTTATTCAGAGATTGTTCGAGTTCATAAGCATAATGAGAAAACTTTGCTTTAAGGTCTTTTATCTGAGAATCTTGTTTCTCAATAATATAAGAATCACATAAGATTTTAATGAGACCCTCATCCAGTTTTGATGCAGAACCAAGGTTCTTGGACATATTCTCCTTTCTGGATTCAGAGAAATCAACTAAGGAGTTATTCTTTGAAGTAAAATCCAAGAACTTGGAATAATCAAAACCAGCTGGCGAAATTTTTATAGTATGTACTTCAAGGAGAGTGATCGAACACAAATACAGACTTATCAGGTTTAAAATGTTTGCCTTCTCTGATACCAATTGAAAACGCAAGGGATATCAAATACACCCAACTTTTTTGTTCGGCAACCTATATAGACAAAACTGAATACAATATCAAGCAGACCAACTTAATGACCTTTGAAAATACGTATATAGAGTGTATATCTCCACCTATACTCAATCAGTACCTATACATACACAAGGTTTGTGAACCTTACTATTAAACAGAGTACTTGGACGATCTGAAAAATCAATATCCAAGATCAATCTAGTTGTATCCATATAATCCAATCAGAATTCTGCCAAGTGATTAAACTTGTTATCTATCTTTCAAGATATGAATTCTACAAGAAACAAGTCTCATAATTGATTACAATTAAGCGGATGTATCTACTTAGATTGCATACGTACAAACCTATGCAAGCCAAATTATATAGATAAATAACAAAATACGGAAAGGAAAAACACAAGACATCACAAAATTTTGTTAACGAGGAAACCTCAATAGCAGAAAAACCCCAGGACCTCATCCAGATTGACTGTATTAGGCCTCTACAGGTACTAGCCTGCTATCAGACTTCGGACTGAAATATGGTTGAGACCGAGTCCGCCTTCTAGGCGATTTAGCTTCATTTCTATTCCTTACGTCTCTTGAACTTTGCAAGGTTCTATGCACTTGATTCCCTTAGATGATGTCCTTTACAGCCTAAGAGTTTATTCAGCATATATGAAGACTTTTGATACCAATCTACCTCTAACAGACAAGCCTATTTGATTTCCTTTTATATTAAAAGATCAAGGTGTGGAAATATGTTTACAATATACAAATCTATCAAACCTCATAAATCCGGTATTTACGACTCCCGATTCTTAACCACCTCTTAAGATCAATCTTTAGATATCTATCTTGTGGAATCGCAAAGTCTAAGACGAAGAGAACTTTGCGATTACTATCTATCTTTCCTGAAAGATATTGATGAAAACCTCGATAACATAAAAGTAAGATCAAGATACACGAAGTACCAAGGTAAAGATAGTCGGACCTGGATTCACGAATCCCCAAAGCGAAGTCTTTTAGTCATAGACCTAAATGGTCGATAAAGGCGACTCTAGAATCAACTACGATACAAATGTTAAGGATTGAATTTCCCAATTGACAGAGAAGCTCTATTTCTAGTTTTTAAAGACCAGGGTTAGCTTAGAATTCAAGTTAAGATAACTTGAGAATCAAGTAACCTCCTTTCAATATTTGAAACACAATAGAAGAGTATACATGTTGGGTTAGGTAACCGTGTCGTGCATATATAATGACTGTTCAGTTTGGCAAGTTAGCCAAAGAACTAAAATCTATTTGATGTTCATTTAAATACTCAAGAATTTAATCATGAATCACACACATAAGTGTTTAAGTGATTAATGAAGTTTAAGAAATGTTTTAAGAGAATTTAAGAAATGCTAGAAATAAATGTAAGACTTGTTCACGAGTTAGTGTGCTACGATTCGTGAACCGAGTTCGCAAACCCTACAAGATATCAAAACTCAGTTGACCTCAGTTCGTGAACTGGGTTCTCCAACTGTTATCCAATTTATCAAACATATAATTCAGTTCACCATGGTTTGCCAACCGGGTTCCTGAACTGTCCATGACTGAACTTGTTGTTCCCAAAATGAGTTCGCCAACCTTCCAGGTATTTATGTAACTCAGATATCTATGGTTTGTAAACTGATTCGCTAACCTACCCTGAGAAGAAATTCAGTAAGTTCATATTTCTCTCTTATGATGTATTGAAACATTCCCACGTGACGAATCATTTGCATGGGAAATTTTCAATTGATTCGCAAATTAATTCATAGAACTAATATTATTAAAATACCTTTAAACATCTAATTGCTAAGTTACATTTCAACATTCTTCGCAAGACAAGCTTGACTCAAAATCTTCTTCTTTGTAAATCTATTACAAGTCATACGACATAGTCTTAACACATAGAATGACGATATAGTGAGCAAATTATAATGGTTCAGTCTTCACATATTTGGATACAGAAGTTCTTTAAATGTCTTCGTTGATCTTCAATCTTCAAGGTTGATCCCTGATACTCAACTACAATTCTAATCTAGTCCGAGAATTGACTTAGTAAACTAGAAATCAAGATATAGTTTTGATCACCTAATTTAAAAACAAGCTTAAGATAGCAAAAGTTGTGGGTTCAACCGAGCAATGCTCTAACACATTCTAATGCATTAAATGATGCAATTATAACATGCTCATCCTGAGCAATAGTTCACTATATTGCACCAAAAATGGTGACACACTCCTGCACATGATTCATTTTCCCTTTTGCTTCATTTCCACACTATATCATCTTTTTCATTTACATTATAACATCAAGTTATTTATTTATTCAAATATCTTGAAAATTACAAATTCATCTTACCTTTGATTAGCAGTTGCAAGCCTCCATTCAAACCACCGCAGACTGCAACCCTACAATCACCACTCTAACTTCTTTTCATTCTCCCAACTCAAACACACACACCATTCTGTAAATCATCGTTATCATTACTAAGTCTAACTGAAATTGACCAACACATGCAAGCTCTGCCATAACAACAACCATTAATAATAATAAAAATCAAGAAGGATGTTTTTAGGCATACATAAAACTTTCTAGGCATACTCAATAAAGACAAAAAGGGATGTCAAATAACAAAATCAGAAGGCCCCTTAACAAAAAAAAATTTAATGGAAAATCTGCCCTTTATGTATTAGTGATTAAAACTTTTGTTTAGTGATTAAGATAATTTTTCAGAATTATAAAGTTTTGGGTAGATGAAAAAATTTGGGGGAAAAAAAAATCTTGATTCAATGGAGGATGAGGAGGGTCATTATTCATCTAAAAAACCTAGGAAAATACACATCAACTACAACAATGATTCCCAAATGGCTGATTTCTTAGATTATGAGAATGATTTTACACAAACTCAAACTCAAGCACAAATTTGATGAACAGTTCGGCTTAAAGAACAACAACATTATGCGCCAAACCTAGGTTCGGCTCAAAACACACCTAAATTATGCGCCTAACTTAGGTTCGGCTCAAAACGCACCTAAATTATGAGCCGAACCTACACCTAGTTTATTTTGCAAACTAACAGAGCATGGTTCGACTTAAATTCAATATTCTATAACAAGCCGAACCTATACTGAAAATCATAACTTTGACTAGGTTCGGCGTAAATTGTTCATATACACTTTCAGGCTGAAAATTTGAAGAACAGTTCGGCTTAAAGAACAACAACATTATGAGCCGAACCTAGGTTCAGCTTAAAACACACATAAATTATGCGCCGAACCTAGATCTGGAACCGTCTAAAACCCCAAGTTTTATGGAATTAACCCTATTGAATCGATTAAAAACATCAAATAAGAGATTGGGTTTGTAGAACTTACTTTCTTATCCTATGGAACTTATTTATTTTCGTGAATCGACGATTAATCACGGCGATGAAAAAAAAAATCTCGCGAAGGAGAAGAAGGATTCGGCTAGAGACGATGAAGAAGTTATATAAAAACTGATTTTGATTTTCTTAAAACTGATTCTAGGTTTTTATATTAAGGGCAAGGATATATTAGTAATTAAAACGGTTGGAGGGTATATGGGTAATTGGTATGCCCTAAACGATTTTTGTATGCCTAAAAACAGCTTTCAAAATCAATCCACTTATTTCCAATTCCAAACCTCCTAATTTAAGGCCCATTTAAACATTGCAAACACCTGCACCTAAAGTAAAACCCCTTCTCTCTCAACACCCCCGCACCTGAGTTCCGATAAACTGCAAAGGAAGAGATGAGCTTCCAGTTTTCTCTTCATCCTCAGGCTCTGAATAACTATGGAGAAATATGATTTGTGGGGAGCAAACATGGCAGATTTCTTTCTTAAATGATGATGATTTTCTCCTAGACATGAATAGGTATGCCTTTTCCTTCTCGATACATCGTCGCCATCATTTTAACTCTTTCTTCATCGTTAGGTTTCTGAACCAAGGAACCCATTCATTAGATTCTTCCATTTCCATCAATACTACTAATAGAAGACCTTTCCCAGATTATTCACCAAAAAAACCCACAATTAAAGATTCTGAAATTGTTCATCAAATCTCAGTTTCAATCAAACAACGTCGTTCTGAAACTTTACATCATATTTTAAAACCCTTTGAATCAAAGTTTAGACGTGATTATTTAATTTGGGTATTCATGAAAATTAAATATGATTACAGTTTAGTTTTTAGTTTCTTTGATTGGGCTCGGTTACGTAAAGATACGACATTGGAAGCTCGCTGCATTGTAATTCATATTGCTGTAGCTTCAAAGAATCCAAAAATAGCCCATCAACTTACTTATGAATTTTGGAGGAAACCCAATTTGGATATTAATGTTTCGTTCAGTAATTTCTTCGAACAGTTGGTTTACACTTTTAAGGATTGGAGTTCTGACCCTCTTGTATTTGATATATTCTTTCAAGCTCTTGTTGACGTTGGATATTTCGATGAAGCAAGGAATTTGTTTGATAAAATGTTGAGTTATGGTGTGGTTATATCTGTTGATTCTTGTAATTGTCTTCTCTCTCGTTTGTCGAATAATATGTCTGATGATGGTGGGATTGAAACAGCACTAAAGATATTTAGTGAATTTCCTGAAATGGGTGTTTGTTGGAATACAGCATCTTATAATATCATTATCCACGCTCTTTGTAGATTGGACAAAGTGAAAGAAGCTCAGTCACTTCTGTTACGAATGGAATCAAAGGGTTGTTTCCCTGATGTTATAAGCTATAGCACAGTAATTGATGGTTATCGTAGATCCGGAGAGCTTGAAAGAGCGTTTGAGGTTGTAGAGGAAATGATTACTAAGGGTTTGAAGCCGAATCCATTTACTTATAATAGTATAGTTGTGCTCCTGTGTAAGAATGGTAAGGTAAAGGAAGGAGAAAGAATACTAAGGGAAATGATGAATCAGGGCATAGTTCCGGATAATGTGGTGTACACCTCTCTCATTGATGGGTTTTGCAAGGTTAATGATTTACAAGCCGCACATTGGATTTGCGGTGAAATGCAGAAGCAGCAGCTAGTTCCTGATACTGTAACATATACTGCTCTGATTTGTGGGTTATGCCGAACTGGAAAAATGGATGAAGCAGATAAGCTCTTCCGCGAGATGCGCAATAAAGGGATGATTCTGGACGAAATAACTTATACGTCATTAATCGATGGTTATTGTAAGGCAGGAGAGATGAAAAAGGCCTTTGCCCTTCATAACAAGATGGTTCAAATGGGTTTGACGCCTAACATTGTTACCTACACTGCGCTGGTTGACGGCCTTTGTAAACGCGGAGAGGTGGAAACTGCCAATGAGCTTCTTCAAGAAATGTGCGGGAAAGGTCTACAGTTAAATACCTGTACATTTAATTCTCTTATTAATGGTCTTTGTAAAGCTGGAAATATAAAACAGGCAGTTAAAATGATGGAAGATATGGAGTTGGCTAAGCTTTATCCTGATGCAATTACATATACTACATTAATCGATGCTTACTGTAAAGCAGGTGAGATGGTTCGAGCTCATGATCTCCTCCGCGAGATGCTTGATAAAGGGCTTCAACCAACGATTGTGACGTTTAATGTGCTGATGAATGGGTTCTGTATGATGGGTATGCTAGAAGACGGTAAACGACTGCTGAATTGGATGTTGGAGAAGGGTATAAAGCCAAATGCCACCACATATAATTCTCTTATGAAACAGTATTCCATACAAAATAATATGAAAGCTACTACTGAAATTTATAGGGGGATGAACACTCAAGGGGTAATGGCTGATAGTAACACCTACAATATTTTAATAAAGGGACATAGTAAAGCAAGGAACATGAAGGAGGCATGTTATTTGCATGGTGAAATGGTTGGCAAAGGGTTTAGTCTAAGAGCAACTTCTTACAACTCGTTCATCAAGGGTTTATATAAGAAGAAGAAATTTGCAGAGGCAAGGAAACTGTTTGAAGAGATGAGAAGAGAAGGTTTGGCAGTAGATAGAGAAATTTATAACATCTTTCTTGACCTAAACTATGATGACGGTAATGTGGAGACAACCCTTGAGCTCTGCGATGAAGCTATTGAGAAATCTCTCGTGGATAAGAATACCAAGGATACTGATCAAACCTAACTTGTTATATTTCATTTGATGAGAGACGTTTTAATGGGATTCAGTGGGACAACGTATTCTCTCAGTCAGGAATTCCAACGGGAAGGTGCTGTTCAACATATTGCTTAATCCCAGAGGCATGGAGGTAAATCAGCCAACTTCTGCTTTCATTTTCCAGCCTCTAGTACATTATTCGCTGTTGAAGTTCCTACTAAAAATATACCGCATAGCCATTAAATCCCTAATTGTATCTAGTATCCTGAAAGCTTCGAGTAGTTGATGTGTTAAATTGAAGAAGTCCAGGAGACACGTTTGGTCGATCATGTAAAATTAATATTTGATTTTTGTTTCATCTTTCTGCACCAATACTTGGTTATTCTTTTTGGTAGGTAAGGCTAAGGCATGTAAGGGGAGACTGTGTATCAATCCTTTCACATTCACGTTGGATCCCAGACCGACCGCTGCAGACGTGCAGTCAAAATTTCTAGACAGGACCAGATGATATGACGCTTGTATGTAGTTTTCATGGTTCTGATATTTGGTTAGGGGAGCCCGTAAGCTGAGGCGCTCATTTCAACGCTGTTTATGTTTGAGAGTTCCTGCAGTAGCTCCTGGTTAAGGGAAGAATGGACTTTGAGCTCAAAGGCGAAATAACTATTGCAACGGTCTAATATTTATTTTCACGATGAAGACAGAGCATGTCTGCAACCAATTCCAAATTCTAGTGTAAGATGAGTGCTGCTGCGAGGCTTAAATAAAGACTTACCAGAGTGCAGCTGTCATAAAAGGTCTCGGTGAAAAAGGTTCGGCTTGATCTTGTTTTGGAAATTTAACTATTTTCTGTGCACAACTTAACACACATCGGCGAATCATACATGGGATTACTGATTCAAGAAGTTCAGTGTTTTAAGTAAACTCTCTTCTTTGTTGGCCATATTCTGGCTGAGAATGATAGAACCAAAACAGTTAGGAGCAATTGCAACGTTCTAGCAATAATATCTACAAGGATATTTGGAAAGCACACGAATTATTCAATAATAATATGATTGCTCTATATATTGAGATATGGGATTATTAGATATCCTAAGTTCAACTATCTTTGATTATACAGTGAAATGAACTAATTTATTTTTCCTCGATAACAGTATAAAAAAAGCAAAAAAGCTGGAAAAAAGACGGGAAGAGATAATCTTGGATGTTGAAACAGACCCTCTTTTGCTGTTAAACACCACATTCTCATTCAGATTCCTCAACAAAGGCTTCAATACGGAGAAGAACAAATCCAACAGCAACACCAACTAAAGTGAGACCATTCATGATCAGAACTATATTGAATATCTCACCTGCAACACTGCAAGTAGATGAAAGTGCTCCTCCCTTTTTACCTTGAGGTGTTGATTTCAAAGAGCTGACAAACTTAGCAAAGGATTGCTCAGTGCTTACAGAAAGTCCTATTGATGCTACACTGTTGTGAGCTTTCAATCCTCCGAAGGAGTTGAGTCCTCCCATCTGCACTGCATTTCTTGTTCTGCTGTTGCGCCTGGTGCTCGTAGTGGCAGCTGTTGTGAATAGCACCTTAGGGAGTGTAGCGGATGTCGTCGCCATTTCTATCAGACTCGGTATCTACAAATTTGTAAAAAGAAAATGATTAAAAATTAAGAACATATCTGAATCAGTTCATTGCTTTGGTAATTGAAAATGTTTAGTTTGTTACCTTTTTCGGACAATTTTTTCCTTTCCTATTTTAGATATTTTGGGTGTTTGAAAGAAGAGAGGAGGAATTAGAGCTTTGTATTATAGACATGGTGTGTGGATAAGGTAAAAGTAAGATGGTTGGTTGAAAAGGAGAGAAAGTAGATGTTTAGATGACACAAAAGCCATCCTTTTGTGGGTGTGGAGTGGGTTGCACGGACGCTCCGTTTTTGGAGTTGTGTCCGCGTCCGACTCGCGTTGGATATAGGACGCGCGTTTGATGCGGACATGACTCGTGTCCGACACACTAATATGCACGTCCCACGCGCGTTTTGTTTGGACGCACCGATGACTCGGGTTTGATGCATTTTTTTTCCATTTTCATTTAAACTCCTTCCTTTATTTTTACTATTATTAACTAAATGAAGAAATACAAACATTTAGAAGTCTTTATTAGGCCTCTTCCTATGCACATGCCAAAACATGATATTTTGCATATATGCACCCACTATGGGTATGCCAAACTGCCAAACTGATATGCCAATATGTTATTTCTGGCATATTAGCATACACGACAGAGTTTCCAGCGAGCGATAGAGTCTTGGTCGCTCGATGGTCATGTAATCGCTCGATGGTCTTCAAATCGCCAGCGACAGTCAAGCTATCGCTCGATGGTATGATAATCGCTCAGCAGATCTTCATCTAACGGCTGCAATTTCCCCACTCTATAAATACCTGATTTCAAACTCATTTCAACTCACACCAGAAAATCTAAATCTCTCTAGAATTTCTTAATTTCTCAATCCTTTTCAAATCTAAAACTATCATAGCTCTTCTACAATTATATTTTCTTGTAAAATGGATTCACAAGCACCAACTCAAGGCAAAGGTAAGAAGAACCGAGTTCGTGGTGCAAAATACAACATGATAGAAGATGAATGTATTTGTCGTAATTATGTTTTTTTTACCCAAGATTGTATCGGTGGTGCACAACAACATGGTAACACCATGTGGGATAATATATTTCAAAAATATGAGGAACAAACCATGAACATCAATAATCGTGATGCAAAAGGATTGACAGAACACTTCATTGTAATCAACCGGGAAGTAGCCGCTTATGTTGCATTGATAATGCAAGCTAAGAGAAAAGGAAAGGATAGTGGTCGATTGTTTGTTGATTTTGAAAGAGAGGTTCAGACAGATTAACATGGCGAAAACATGGTAAACAGTTTTCTTTGAAAGTTGTTATCATATTTTGAAGGGTTTGACCAAATATAATCCCGATCAATTAGCAAAAAATCAAATAGTACACGAACAAAGTCACCATATAATTCTTCTCCCTCAACACCAAATTCTTCACCATTTTCACAAGGTCCATCAAATTCTTCACCAGATACCCCTACAAGCTCAAATTCAAACGTAGTTTTCAATAATTATGTTGATGGTAATAATAAGGGAAAATTTCCAGGGAGGAATCGGGCAAAACTGGCTAGAAAATTAGCTCTAGAAGGAGGGAGTTCCGGAGGGTTTAACATGGCGGAGTTTATGGAACATCAAAAGACCGTCGCGAAGGAAAGATCCATTGAAAGGAAAATTCAAAACCGGGAGAGTAAGAAAAGTCGTCTTTCTCAAGAAAAATTCCAGTTTGACTATGACAAGCATAACATTCTTCAAGCTAATACCTCAATTATGAACGACCAACAAAAACATTTGTGGCAAATCGAATTTGATAGGATTCAAGCACAGGTTGAAAATCAAGCTGGATTTACTAATGAAGATGATGAGGATGGAACTGATGATGAGTTTGATGAAATAATTTCGATTGATTAATGCTTGTTTATGCATTTTAAGTTTAAGTTTTAATGTGATTTTGTTATGCATTCCAATTAATATTAGTTTGAAATGAAATGTTGAAGTTTATCATGACTTTGAAATGAAATGTTGAAAAATACATAAAATCATCTTAAGCTAAAACTTTAAAAATAAATAACATAACTTAAACTGAAGAAAAATACATTAAATCATCTTCCATGCTCTGCCCAAATATTCAATCTCAGATCATCTTTTAACTGGTCATACAAATTACGGTTCTGGATGTAGTTAGTCATTTGACCATAATTCCTTGCATGGAGGCCTCTTTCAGGTCGAATCTCCGGCCTCAAATCTTCATCATCATAGTTAATCCAATCTGAATCACGCCAGGTTTCCTGAATTACCATGTTATGAAGAATTATGCAAGTGAGCATAGTATTATGCATTTCACGAGGACTCAACCCCCGATATGGGCCACAAATGATAGCGAACTTCCTCTTCAAAATTCCAAAAGAGCGTTGCACATCCTTCCTCAGTGCCATTTGGGCATCGTTAAAATATCGATATGAAAGGCCCAATGCACCAGCAGGAGGCTGACGATATCATTGAACCAAGGTGGACCATTTTGGGTAGATACCATCCGCAAGATAATAGCCATGAGTGTACTGATGTCCGTTGATCATGAAACGGACAGAAGGAGAAATTCCATACTTCAAATCTTCAAACAGAGGCGACTTGTGAAAAACATTAATATCATTTTGTGAACCCGGAAGACCAAAAAAAGCGTGCCATATCCAACAATCATAAGAAGAGGCAGCTTCAAGGATAACTGTTGGTTTTGGATAATGACCTTTATATTGACCAGCCCAATAAACAGGGCATCCATGCCATACCCAATGCATACAATCGAGACTACCTAGCATTCCCGGGAATCCTCTTTCCTCATTCTCCCTTAATATTTGTCTAACATCTTCGTCGGTTGGTTTGCGTAAATATGTTGGACCAAAATGATTAATAATTACTTCACAGAACAACGAAAGGTAAGTGTAAGAAGTTGTTTGACCCATACGAAGGTACTCATCATTCGCATCCGCTGGAGTGCCATAACCTAGAATCCTTAAAGCCGAAGTAACTTTTTGTTCAGGACTATGACCTCTAATATTCAATGCATCAAACTGATAATTGAATTGAGGTTCCACTCGACAAAGCTCTTCAATAATATTTTTAGCCAGATGACGAGGCATTCAGAATCGACCTTGAAAATTTTGATCAGAGTACACACAATTGGGAAGAAAATAATCGTGCATGAGCTTCTGATGGTAAAATTCCCTCCCTCGATGCATATATCTTCTTGATAATACTTCTTTAGGCTTTGGAACTCTTGGTATTTGACCCGTGTGTACAAGCATCAAAATTTCGATTAGTTTATCATCTTCAGCTTCCTCTTCGTCAATTTCTTGCAACCTCATACGATAACTTTCTTGCTGTAACCTGAACCTGTTCATAATATCTCTTTCTTCATTGGATCTCGACATTGTAAATGAAGCTTAAAATTGAGAATGAAGGAGTAATATCAATTTTAAATGAAGCTTAAAATTGAGAATGAAGCAGGCGTGAGTTTTTTGTTGAGGTAAAATTGCGTATATATATGAACCATGGGGGAACTAGCCGTTGCAGAATAACTACTTGGCGATAACCATTGTACCTTCAACGGTATTCTTTATCGCTGGCGATATTGTCAATATCTCTCACTAGGGATTCGATCGCTCTGCGGTTTCCCCATAGTAGCGCAAATGGTTTGGCATGCCAAACACCATTTTTTTGGCATGTGCATAGGAATAGGCCTTAGGGTTTTGTAATTGGAAATACATCACATATACTCTTGGTTGGGCATGTGTTGTTCTAAGAATGCAGTTTGATTGTGCATGTGTTTAATGGTGATTGATTGCTTGACCTTCGGCATGTATAAACAAACGATCTTTCCTTTTCTTTTGAAATTTATACACATGTAACATTATTTTCTAATTTTTAGGATCAAAACACCTGACTTTGGTGTATAAATACATAGTTGTATATATAAATAAAATATGTATATACGTGTCCGCGTCCTAGTTTTTTGAGAATTTTGTAGTGTCCGCGTCTGCGTCGCGTCGTTTCCGCGTCTGTGCAACCCAGGTGTGGAGTAAAATGTTTTCTAATTTTAATTTTTAAGTACTCGGCAACAATGAAGTGAGATATTTATACCAAGCATCCTTGTTATAGCTAGCTAGATTATGTATTCTAGTCCATGCTGAAAGGGGACATGCTGCTAAGGTCCGTGCTGAAGGGTATACAAGTTCCACCTTTGATACTTTATTTTTTCTTCCGTCTTTTGAAACTTCAAAGTTCAAGCTCCACCAGAAGTGTTATAAAAAGTGAAAATGAGAGCGAATAACAAAAACTCATCGACCATGAAATTTAAAGATGAATCACCAAGTTCATTCAACAACAGCTACAGCTTCATAATTCCGACTGAATTACACATCAAACTACACCTTGACAATCTAATTTAAGTGGAATACTGTGAACACGAAAATCACGTAGGCATCAACGTGTTCACAACTAATCTCCGCATGTAATGAATGCATGCATTAAAGTAAGAATATAGTATGAGATGCTTGGACAGATGTGGATTCATTGATTCCAAACCCCGCGGGTTTGTCATGATCTCATCAACATCCGTAACGATAGATCTAAGAAATACATACGCATATACAGATAGATAATTACGAAATGTAAATGAGACAAGGATTTATGTGGTTCAGCTCTAAGGCCTACATCCACAGGTCTGGGGGGGTATTCACTATGTGGTAAATGATTACAAGGACAGTCGAAAGACTTTGGGTGATACATGGAATCCGAAGGTTGATGCTCATACTTACTTCTCTCTAGTTTCTCTCTCCTATTCTCTAGTTCTTCCCCAAAAATGTTCCCCCCCACACTCGTATTAGGAGGGGATATATATAGCTTGTCTAAGGGGGACCACTGGAAAAGAGCTGTTGTAGTCTTATCTTCTTGTGTTCTATGCACAGTCCGCGGACCTCTTTATCATCCCGCGCCTTCTACGATTCCTATGCCCATTACGCTGGCCCATCCTCGTTCTTGTCGGGGGTCAAAGGACACGTGCCCTTCATGCCAGGCGGTGTCAGTATTCCCTTGTCACGTTTGTGTCAGTTGGAATTTCCCTAGCCGTCGATCATATCTTGCCTCGTGATGAGATAAAGTGCAACAGAGTAGTTCTTTGGTATTATACGGGGATACCTTCCTTTGATGCTCCTCCATCTTCGACTGTTGAACTTGACAGATGGCACGCCATCTAGACACTTCGGGTGCCCTTACGTGTCATCCACGTGGAGACGTGGCCTCCACGTGGGCTTGCTAGTACAAGTGGTGAGGGAGATAAATACGTGTACTTACAATTTGCCCCTCTTCTTGTGATTGGGCGCCTAGCCATAGTTGGAAGAATAATCGTGTGGTACGTATTTATCTCTCCCCTCATAACTTCTCTTAAAAAGGAGTTATCGGTATTAATTGTGCACGTTTCCCATGTCTGATCATAACTGCCCCTTGGATAACGGGCGGCTTCTTTTGGTCCTATAAAAGAGAAGAGGACAAGGGAATGTGAATTAAATTCACATTCCCTGTTTATTCTCTGCCCCATTTTCTTCTTTATCTTCTTAACTGCAGCCATTACCACTTTCTCTTTCTGTTGTCGCCGTCGATGCTATCATGTTGTCATCGGCTGCTGCTTTGTTGCCCTCATTATTCGCTGTTTCGTTTAATCACTGAAGTTCAGGTAGGATTTTTCCTCTAGATTATTCGTCATTTTTTCCCCTGTTGAGTTCTTGATTTTCTGGTGATGAATCATGATGGGTTTTAATCTCATGCTTATCATGGAATTGAAAGTTGCTGCTGCTGAGCCGTGTGTTTTACCGGCTGGGTTTTGATTCTCTTTTCCTTATTTTGAGTTGAGTAGTAGTTTGAGAGATTAAATGGTTGTGGATAAAACCTAGGGTTTTCTTCACATTCGCTGCTGTTCTTGAGATTTTCTTGTTTTTCGATCCTCCTTGACCCTGACTTGCTCTTCTATTTGTGTTTGTGTCCTCAGATATGTCCGATCGTCCGCGGGTTCCCTATCAAACTCCTCCGCCGAGTCCTCATAGATCTCCTCGGAGAGATGCCAATATTAGGGGTGGAACTTCGCCTCCTCCTATTCAGGGTAATCCTCGGGATAGACGAACGTCCTCGTCCTCTGGTCAGAGGCCTTCGTTCAAAAGAGGTGATCCGCCGCAGGGGTCCAGACGCTTCGCGAATCGTCCTAGAGATGAGTCTCCTAGCAAACAGCAGAATCCGCGTACTGAACTTCTAGATGTGCAGCCTCTCCGTGCCATGCCTCCTCCTCGGACTAATATTCCTCCGCCTTTATCTGCGCCTATCTTGGGCAAGTCATCTAAGACTCAGCCTCCGAAGAGGAAGGATGTGGAGATAGAATCTTTGGGAGATGTAGTTCCTCCTAAGAAGAAGGTAGCGGGTTATGCGGAAGATGCTACGGGAGACGCTTATGAGGATGATTCTGCGGTTACTTTTCGTCCTTTACCTTTGGGTAACAAGAAGTTTACTTTCAGAAACATCGATCTTGAAGCCTTCAAAGTGAAGCACGGTCTTCAGCACTTCCAAGTACGCTTTCATGCCCCTGATAAAGATATAACCTATGAGATGGTCACTAATTATCAGTATGATGCCTTTCATCTATTGACGACCGTGGGTGCTTTCGAAGCTGGTTTGATGTTGCCTTTGTATAAAGATGGTGATGATTTCTACTACCGGGTCTTGTCTAGCCGTGATACTGCTAAGAAAAGTCGTAATCGTGGGGTGCAACAGTTGACGGGAAATTATCTTCCTCATCTCCGAGAATGCTACCTTCGTAGCAAAGGGCAAACGATGATGACCTGCTATACCCCCAACTTAAAAGAGGAGAAAGGGTGGTATACTCCTGAAAATTTCAACAAGTCCTTCGGGGATTATGTCAATAGGAAGACACGTAAGCCGTGGTCTGTGAATCTACGGAATATTGCTCATGTTAAGGGGGAAATTCGCCTTTTGAGCGAAGTAAGTGATTCCAAGATGGCGAGGATTCCTGGTGCTGAAGGTCTTCCTATTCCTGCTGATGAGAGAATCAAGCGTGATCATGACTACAAGTGGTTTTCCACTGTTCTCGAAGTGGTTGGTCCGTGGGCCTATGGTTGGGTCCCCGGAGCCCATGGTTGGCAGCCTACTGTTGATAGTTCCTACCGTGAAGCCTCTCCTTCTCGTTATTCCCATTACTGCCCTTGGCAGATGAATTTCGAAGGTATGGATTTTGCTTACAGTCGTGATGTTGATGACGCGGATGACGAGGATATCTCTGACGCTAACCTTCCTCCGCAGAATGCTAATGTTGCTAAGGTGTGTTTGTTTTCTTCGTATATATGCCCCTTCTTTTTCTTAAGTAATTGTTGATTATGCCAAGGAAAGGAGATACCCACGGCTCTTTATTATTATGTCTCGTAGGTGCTTAGAAAGAAAAAGATTAATCCCAAACAATCGTCAAATTCTCCCACCGAAGATTCTACGCACTTTGAGGATGTGAACAGTCCAGTGAATGTTGATGAGGATGTTTCCGATGAGGAAGAGCGGATTGAGACTTCTCCACCCTTTCAAGAAGGAAATAGTGTTGGTGGCGCTGATGGGGGCGTCGGTGGAGGTGATGGTGATCAGGCCACTGGTGGTTGCGTTGTTGATGGGGCCGTTGGTGATCAGGACGCTGGTGGAGCTAAGTCGAGTGGAGCCGCGGATATGGAGGTTGGTCTGCAGAGGACCGTCGTAGACAAGGGAAAGGGAGTTTCTCTTGAGGTTAGTAGCGACAAGGACGTGGGTGCTTACGGTGAGTTCTCTTTTGGTAATGTTTTGTCCGGGGAGAAATCTTTTTATATGGCCGCAGCTATGGGGCTTGTCTCGGATTTCAATCTGTTTCCCCCTGGTGATGACTAGGATGTCCTTAAAGGTAGCTGCGTGGGTGGATCAACACGCGGACCAGATCCTGAGGTTTTGGTGGTTCACCCCGAGGATTTTTTTGGCGCTTCCTCTACTGCTGGTGGGGCTTCGGTGCAAGGCAAGGCTGGTGCTTCACTTGATGGGAAGTCCGAAGATTCCCCCTCCGATGATTTCTCACAATACTTGATTGCGGATGGCGATGATGTTATTTTGGGTTAGCTTAAAGAGAAGGACTTGCTTGTCGTGCCGCACCCTTCCCCTGTAGTTGAAGGGGAAAAGAGTTCGGATTCCTTTACTCGTTAGCATATGGAGCTAATCCCTGAGGAGGTGGTAGATGAGGAATGGGACAAGAATCTTGTCGTCAGCGGGATTTATCTTGTGGTGAATCCACCCTCTACTGTTGCTGGTATGATGGCCATCGCTGATGGGTACCAGTACGGTTATCCTCAGCAGCGGTTATTGGAGGTTTGTCCTGTTTTTTCTAATCTTGATTTTACTTAGATGTGTTATGTGAACTGACTTCCATTTTTGATTCGTAGATGATGAGGAGTGAGTATTGTAACCATAATCTTTACCGGATCTTCAAGGCTAAGTCTCTTAAGTTAGAAGCGAAACTCCGCCATCGTGAAGGGATGCTTTCGAGCGCTGAAGCCGCGGCCTCTGCTAAAGATGAGGAAATAGCAGAGTTGAAGGATCTTCTTAAGCGCAAGGAACACCAGGGCGCGGAAGAAGTGAGGTTGCGTTCTGAGTTAGCTTTGGTTAAGGGCAAGTTGGAGATGGCTGAGAAGAATTCTTCGTCTATTTCAGGTATGTGCCTCTTCTCCCTTGCCTATTAGATGTCCCATATATGTTTTGAGTTATTTTCTTCTCCCCTCCCTCCGCTGTACTATCTTCAGTGGGCGGAATCCCTGAGCTGATGTGGCTTCGGGGTGAGAGAATTCATCAAAAAAGTCGCATCGCTGAGTTAGTTGAAAAACTCAAGAGCGAATCAGTGAAATGGAATGCTCGCGCGGATGTCCATAACGCTATGGCTGAAGAATGGCGTAGGAAAAAGTTTTTCTTGGTAAATCTGCAAAATCAAAATAACCATGATCGTCATTTATTCAACGGGGCTCTTTTATGGACGCGGGATAATCTTGATAAAGCCCGCGGCCAGATTTCCACTTTAGAAGTTAAGCTTAATGATATGGAAGAGGAGATGCGGCAAGCGCGTTCTTCTCATTCCCCTGATGTGCGGTCTTATATGCAACGTCTTTCCAAGGAGATAAATGACGCTAGGGCGGAATCTGGCGCTCTTAGTAGTGCCTTATCCGCATATCGAGCCGATGTGGCTCGTCAGGTTGAGTATGAGAAAATCTTAGAGGTGACTATGCACCATCTTAACAAGGGGTTGGAATCGAAGAATGATGAGGTCAACCGATATCATCATTCAAACTCAATGCTTCGAGATGACCTAAGCGCGAGTCAGCACACTCATAATCTTCTGCAGGTAGATTATGATAGGTTATCAAATGAATATGATTATGCCGCAGAAGCAAGGGATTCCGCGGTTAACCATTGTGAAGGTATATGTATCTGTCATCGAGTGTGCTTTGTGTCATATTTGTCGTGACTCACTGTCCTATTCTAATGTCCGCGGAGCTCCAAGGACAGCTTCAGGCTGCGAATTACAAGGTTACCGAAGCTCAAGCTAAGGTAGTTCAATTGGAAGTCCAGGTCAAATACCATCGGTGTCTGGCTTCGTCTCAAGAGGAAGCGCTGAAGCAAGCTACTCAAAAGGCGGACCATCTTTCCATTTTCCTAAATCAAGCTGAGATGAAGAGCGTAGCTATAGGCTTCGTGGCTCGTAAGAAGTTGGCAGATGAGATTAACAGGACTCTTGGTGAGATTGAGTTGGATCTCAAGAAGACCCATGGAATAAGCAAGAGTTATACTCGACGTCCCGTGCCCACGCTCCCTTCAGGCTCCTCCGGCCCTTCATCTGGTGGTAGTGTTCCTTCGTCGTTAAAGGAGAAACCAGCGGATGGTGCTCCTTCTCAGTAGGTCATATCTAGTATGCTGGGGATTGATCTCAGTTGCTTAATCTTCTTGGAGTTTTTGCTACTTTTCTTGCTAGGTTCGTAATCAACTGTTGTGTAATAGATCAAACTTTAGCGTCCAAATCTGAACTCGTATTTTGTTGAATTCGCATCTATTTGTTTTATAGATCAAGTTAATATATTAAGTAGTTCTGTAGATTTTGTAATTAAGTAGTTCCGTAGATTTTGTAATCCACGGAATTAGTTTTGTAATCCACGGGATTGGTTTTGCAATCCACGGATCTTGATTTATAGGATTTGAGAAAGTGTAGTGTTCATTAAATTCCGTAAGTTGGCATCCTCGGAATTGTCTTGTGACTTGTCACCCCGTTCAGCTAATTCCTGGGCCAGATGATTACTGAACGGTGGCGGTCTAGCCGGCGTTCAAGGGTATCGCGGATTATAACGTTACTTGGATATCTCGTTCCGTGGGAAGTCACCCCTTGGTCGTACACTTATAGACACTTATGGGGGAGTTCCGAGAGATTGCATATGTATGCTTTGTTCGGGTTGTTCCCGGTATATTGCAGTGGGTATGGTCCACGCTTTGTGCGGGACATTCCCCTTATTAATGTATAATGCCGGTTTTTAATAATAGTAACTGCACAAGGATTTACGTGATTTAGCCTTAAGGCCTACGTCCACGGGGTAACGATAGTGTTGACATTTTATTAAGATGTGGAATGGTTTTCAATGTACATTCATATTTTGTTCTTTTGTTGATCTCCTTATGTACATGTGTCTCATATGGTATTGGTTATGGGTATTGAGAAAATCGAAACGCGTATGGGTAATGAGTAGAATTATGACACCTGAAGATGAAAGTTTGTATTGACTGAAAAGTTGAGGCGTGTTATTCCTCCATCAGAGATAGAAACATGCGGACTTGTAAGTCAATTTTCTTCTTATGAAATGCATACGAAGGTGATAGATTACGGGTAGTATGGCTTGAGATATTTGGCGTTCCACGGATTCCTGAGTATTTCCCCTTTCAAATTACGCAGATAGTAGGAGCCATTTCCTGCGGTGTCGTGTATTACGTAGGGTCCGCCCCAAGTTGGTGCTAATTTTCCCCATTTCTTTTCTCGCTGGTATTGGGGAATGGTTCTTAACACATACTGCCCTTCTACAAAATTCCTAAGTTTTACTTTTTTGTTATATTCTCTGGCCAGTCTGCGATGGTAGTTTTCCATTCTTTGTAGTGCGGCCTTTCTCCTTTCTTCGAGATCATCAAGCTTTTCTAACATCATGTCTGTGGTGAGGTTCTTCTCCCATGCTTCTGTCTTTGTTGTTGGTAGTAGAACTTCTATGGGTATTACTGCTTTTGCTCCGTACGTGAGTAAAAACGGAGACTCTCCCGTTGCCGATCTTCGAGTTGTGATGTAT
Organism: Papaver bracteatum; assembly: GCA_023529315.1. Lineage (NCBI taxonomy): Eukaryota > Viridiplantae > Streptophyta > Magnoliopsida > Ranunculales > Papaveraceae > Papaver > Papaver bracteatum. Next base: position 882,119 of record JAJJWX010005418.1, on the reverse strand, counting down.
GCCCACAGAACGTTATGTAACTTCTCACACCACCACCCCTTGTACTCGTCTAGTTGTTTTTTAAGGATAAGTGCCAAAGTTTTATTTGTGGCTTCTGCTTGTCCATTGCTCTGAGGGTATATAGGGGTGGATTTGTTTTTTCGAATTTTGAAGGTGTCGAACAGCAAGTCGATATTCTTTCCTTGCATCTGTTTACCATTGTCGGAGACTATTTTTGCGGGGATGCCAAACCTGCAAATGATATTTTGAAAAATAAAAGTAAAGACGTCTGAATCACGAATTCTTGCCAGTGCCTTGGCTTTTACCCATTTGCTGAAGTAATCCGTTGCCACTATTAGGAATCTCCTTTTCCCGGTTCCAGATACAAGCGGGCCCACTATGTCGATGCCCCATTTTGCAAAGGGCCACGGACTGTCCACAGAGTTCAACTTTGTGGCTGGGGCGTGGATTCGCTTGTAGAATCTTTGACATTCCTCACACCTTTGCGCCATTCTGGCCGCGTCTCGGATCATGGTTGGCCAGTAGTAGCCCTGCGTCTTTGCCTTATCCGCAAGTGATCTCATTCCACTGTGATTCCCCGCGTCTCCTCTATAGATGTAATTCAGGATGTCATGCCCCTCGGATCGGGACAGGCAGCGACGAAGTGGCCCGAGGAATGATTTTCTGTAAAAGATTCTATCTCTCAGCTCGTACATCCCTTCTTTGGATGGTAGTTTCCTAACCTGTTTGGTGTCCTGGGGTAGTTTCCCTTCCTGGAGGACATAATGGATTTCGGCTCTCCAATCTTCTTCCCGACTGTAATCGTCGTCCTCATCTTCTTGTTGCATGATATCATCGTCTTGGAAGTCGTCGAATATGAGCTCTCCGATATCCTCGTCGGAGATATCTTCCTCCGTAGATTTGCGTTGGCTAGTCGCGCACATCTCTTGGAGCTTGATGGATGGTTCGTACACTCTTGTTACCTTGATTGCTTTGACATCCTCGTTCTTGAGCATGGCTGATATATATGCCAAGGCATCTACGTACCTGATCTCCTTCCTACGTAGATGTCGGAACTTGATTTTTGGTATTTGGGAAACCAACGTTTGCACCAAAGCCATGTATGCCATTAGTGTCTCGTCGTACACGTTGTATTCGTATCCTATCTGTCGGATGATTAGTTGTGAGTCACTTGTCAACCGTACTTCTTGTATCCCCATCTCGATTATCAAGCGGAGAACGTGGACCACTCCTTCGTACTCTACGATGTTATTTGTGTGGCCTACAAATTCCAATTTGAATGCGTGCACGACCCTATCCCATGTGGGTGTGGTGATAACGATGCCTATCCCCGCGCCCTCTCTATTTTTGGAGCCGTCTACGAAGACCTCCCATTGCAGTGGGTTCACTGGTTCAAGAATATTATTTGGCTCCTTTTTCTTTTCAATATCTGGGGTGCCCGCGGCTCTCCATCCTTGTACGTGAACTTCTTCTTCGTTATCCAAAGGTAGGTCTTCTAGGAAGTCCGCCAGCACTTGGGATTTCTGAGAGTGTTGAAGCTCATAGTGGATGTTTAATTGGTCGAGGTATGTGCTCCATTTTGCTATGCATCCTACCTTTCCTGCCCCTTTGAGGATGGCTTCTAATGGTGCTCGACATGGGATACGTATGTCATGCGTCAAGAAGTACTTCCTCAGCTTCACGGTAGACCATACGATGGCTAAAATTAGTTGTTCGATTCTTGTGTAGTTTCTTTTCGCGGAGTTTAGGGTTTTGCTGACATAGTAGATTGGTTGTTCCTCCTTTGTGTGGGTCCTGGCAAGTACTACGCTTACCGCATCATCTGTTGCTGCGATGCATAATGCAAAGACTTCGTCAGGGTCTGGTTTCTGAAGGATAGGGATCTCCGCTAGGTACTGTTTGATGCCTAGGAAGGCTTCTTCGCATTCTGCAGTCCACTCAAACTTCGTTCCCTTCTTTAGTATGTTGAAAAAGAACTTGCATTTATCCGAGGATCTCGAGATGAACCTTCCCAAAGATGATATGGATCCGTTGAGCTTTTGTACTTCTTTCAGGTTCTTTGGGGATGGCATGTCTACTATGGCTCGGATTCTTGCGGGATCTACCTCAATGCCCCTTTTTGTCACCAAGTATCCGAGGAATTTTCCAGATGTTACTCCGAAGGTGCACTTCTCCGGGTTTACCTTCATGTTGTGCTTTCTCATAGCTTCGAAGATGTCCCTCAGGTCTTGGTGATGGTTCTTCTTCAGTCTGATCTTTACGAGCATATCATAAATGTAGACCTCTAAGGTTCCACCAATCCACGGCTTAAAAATAGCATCAACCATCCTTTGGTATGTTTCTCCCGCATTCCGGAGTCCGAAAGGCATCATTACGTAGCAATAGAGGCCGTGGGGTGTGTAAAATGCCGTATGTTGCTGATCTTCTTCTGCTAAAAATAGTTGATTGTACCCGTCATATCCGTCCATGAATGATAGCTCTTCGTATCCTTCTACTACGTCGACTAGTTGATCAATGCTGGGTAGTGGGTAACTGTCCTTGGGGCACGCTTTGTTCAAGTTGGTGAAGTCGATGCAGATTCTGACCCCACCATTCTTCTTTGGTACAATCACCATGTTAGAGATCCAAGTAGGATATTTGACTTCTTTTATGAAACCAGCCTCCAACATCTTTCGCAGCTCCGTTTCCACTGCTTTGTGATACTTCGTGGCCACCTTTCGCACCTTTTGTCTTACCGGGGGTGTGCCAGGTTTAATGCGCAGCTCATGTTGTACGATCTTCGGATCTATTCCGGGCATGTCAGATAATTTCCACGCGAAGACGTCCGCGTACTCCTTAAGAAGTTTCACCAGAGAGGCTTCGCGTTCTTCATCCATTAGAGTTCCTATTTTGATCTTCTTTGGGCTCTCATCTTTCCCGATGTTAACTTCCTTCACCGCCTCCAAGGGTGTGAATGTGGGTTTTGGTTCCCCAAGGTGAGGAACTTTCTTTAATTGCTATTTGGCAGGTTCGGGTGGTTTGTTCGCAAGAGCGTCCTGGTTAGCAATTGATGTTGATGCTTCCGCGTTTCCTACGGAGTGCTCCTTGGATAAGCTTTTCCCTGAGATTTCTTCCAAGTATTCATTGATGGCTTTGTCCTTTGATATTGCTTTGTTTCGATCCCTACGGGTTCTTCTTTTCTCTCCTTCTTCATTGTTGAGTTTCATTTGCATTGCCTGGAATTCCTTTGCGGAAGCTTGATCACCCTTGATCTCCATTACTCCTAGGGGGGTAGGAAACCTAAGGCATTGATGGTAGGTGGCTGCGACTCCCTTAAGATTGTGGACCCATCTCCGTCCAATAATGGCATTGTAGGGTGAAGGCGCGTCTACCACACTGAAACGAGTTTCAACTTTCATGGGGCCTGCATCCACCTGCAAAACAATATCTCCGAGAGGCTTCGTAGCCTTACCATTGAACCCATGGATGGTGTGGTGCGAGGTCGAGAGCTGTTCGTCATTAAGCTCCATACGTTTGAAGGTATCGTAAAACAGGACATTTACGGAGCTCCCTCCATCGATGAGGATTTTCTTTATGTTGCATCCTGCAATTGGCAAGGTGAGGATCAAAGGATCGTTGTGGTCTTCCATGTCATCCTCAATTTCCTCTATTTCGAAGGTTAGGGGTGCGTCCATCCATTCTTCGTGATCTTCCACTTCTTTCCCATCTAAATTGTAAAGCTCACAATAGTCTTCAAATTGTTTCCTCAATCTTTTCCCTATCTGTGCAGTTAGGGTTGGCTCTTTTCTTTCTGAGCAGGATATAGTATTCATTGTGTGGTTGCCTTCTGATAATTGGACATGTTTGCTGCGTTTGGCTCTGTCTTCCGTTCCAGCCTTCTCTATATATTTCTTGAGATCCCCTGCATCTATCAGCTTTTGTATCACTATCTTGAGATTTTTGCACTTCTCTGTTGGGTGCCCGTTGAAGTAGTGGAAATCACAGTATTCTTTGGACTTCTCCGAATCCGGTGGTTGCTTCCCCTTAGACCAAGGATAGTCCAAGTTTTCGCGGTCCTTGATCTCCTTTAAGATGCGTGAGTAGCTGGTATTGAGCTTCGTGTAGACTTGGTCTTCGAACCTTCTACCACTCCTTTTGTGGTCGTCTTTCTGGTCCCTTTGGTGTACTCTTGATCCGCTTGCTTGTTTCGTGGAATTGGTCCGTGGAGGTCGTTGAGCCTGCGCTCTCGGGTTCTCCCGTTGAATTTCTTCCAACCTTGCATGTTTTTCGATGATTATCCTCAAATATCCCTCTGTGGCGGGGATGATACCGTGGATTTCGACAAACAATGGGCTCATCCTGTCCAGTCCCCATTTGTAACAGTTAATACTCACCACGGGATCCACATGTCCTATGGCTTGACATATCTTGTGCCACCTATCCGTGTATTCTCGAATGGACTCCTTGTACTTGATTGCAAGCGAGAAGAGCTTGTCCATTCCTGTGTTCACAACCTTGTTATACATGTAGGTGGCCAAGAATTTTTCGGTGAGATGATCATAAGAATTAATGGACCCTGGTTTGAGGTTATCAAACCAGGATAGCGCGGATCCTTTTAGGCTTGAAGGGAAGTATCTGCATAGTATAGCTTCATCGTAGTCCCACCTGGTCATTACCCTGTTGTAATATCGTAGATGGGCGGCGGGATCCGCGGACCCGTCATAATACTCGAAGGATGGGACCGGACACTTCTGCAGAATGGTAGCCGTAGCCAACTGCCGCGCTAAGGGGGTAGTGCTAGCCTCTTTCATAACCTGTTCTAGTCTTCCACCTCCTTGCCTGGTCTTGATTTGGTTGATCTCTGCTAGCATCTCTGCACGAAGACTCTCCATTGCCAAATAGTGCACGTCCTGAATGGAAGACTGCGTTCTCCTCGTAGGTTGTGGTAACGTGGCCTTCTCTTCATCGTAGTAGTCTGAAGTCTCCGGATGATAGTCTGGGTCAGACCTCCTGCTGTTACGCGCACCTCTTCGAGGTATTCCCCTTTGGTTGACTACCTCAGGGACGTCTTCGAGGGTCATTCTCCGGTCTCTATTCTGTATCGCATAGTTAGTCTCGCCCTGCTGATTTTCTAGCTCCGCGCTTTGGAGGATCTTTTCTTTCAATTGCTGGTTCTCTTGGGCTAGTAAGGCCACCGCGTCCGCGTATGTCTTCTAATTCCTTTTTATCTCTTCTAGTTCCGCCAATATTTGCGCAGACTGGTTTGATTCTTGATTTGGCGTTCCTGTCTGTAATTGAGCTTGTCCCTCGGGGGATGCGGTATTGACTTCTTCCACCAGCTGTACAACCGGTTCGATCATTCCGTGGTATCCTGCTTGCAGTTGTGCATTTTGTTCATTGGTCGGCGGCATCCCGTAAGGAGGGTCTGGATTGCGAGCCTCTGCTTTGCTTCTCGGGGATCGGTGGTCTCAGTTGTAGTTGTCACTTTGGAGATTTCCGCTTGAGAAGCTACTACACTAGGTGTAGCATCTTTTGCCGCCGCATCCTTCTGTGTTTCCATTGCAATGATGCCCGCCTCTAAGAGTAATGTGCCTTCCTCTCCATTCTGCGTCTTGTCCTCGGCTATGAGTCTTTCGCCCGTCTGTTTGCTCCTTGTTACTATTGGCATAGTCCTAGGCGCATCTTTTGAAGGTACCTTTGCCTTCCCTATATCTTTGTTCTTTTCCATTGTAATATTCTGCAGAGAGAGCATGGAGGTAAACCGAGACAAAAGGTCCACGGGTTAGATGTTAGTTCATGGCATCCATAAGCTTGATTTCTAGTGGCAAAAGAGTGTATTCAAACTACTGGTTTTGCAAATAGTATGAAAAACACATGTAGATGTGCGGAATCAGTTGGGATAAGGTCCATGGGTTGTTATGAAACTCAGATTTATTGGTAGAAAATACGTATAAAAAATTAGTTAAAATATAGATCCGTCGGTTAGAGGTTATAAAATGCCCAGATCTGTTGGTAGAGAATACATTGGTCACAAATATGTGCGAGAAATAGCCCAAAACACAAATCTGCTAGTTAAAAGTCGTAAAAGGCCCAGATCCGTCAGTAGAAAATACAAAGAATATAGATGTGTGTGAAAAATGAGTTTAAACACAGATCTGTCTATGTTCTAAGTAAAATTTCTGATGGAGAGGCTATAAAATCACAGGAAAAGATAAATCTTTTTACCGGGACAAGAGCCCCTCCTTCTAGCGCCAAATTGTGAACACGAAAATCATGTAGGCATCAACGTGTTCACAACCAATCTCCGCATGTACTGAATGCATGAATTAAAGTAAGAATATAGTATGAGATGCTTGGACAGATGTGGATTCATTGATTCCAAACCCCGCGGGTTTGTCATGATCTCATCAACATCCGTAACGATAGATCTAAGAAATACATACGCATATACGGATAGATAATTACGAAATGTAAATGAGACAAGGATTTATGTGGTTCAGCTCTAAGGCCTACATCCACAGGTGCAGGGGTATTCACTATGTGGTAAATGATTACAAGAACAGTCGAAAGACTTTGGGTGATACATGGAATCCGAAGGTTGATGCTCATACTTACTTCTCTCTGGTTTCTCTCTCCTATTCTTTAGTTCTTCCCCAAAAATGTCCCCCCCCCCCACCACTCGTATTAGGAGGGGATATATATAGCTTGTCTAAGGGGGACCACTGGAAAAGAGCTGTTGTAGTCTTATCTTCTTGTGTTCTGTGCACAGTCCGCGGACCTCTTTATCATCTCGCGCCTTCTACGATTCCTATGCCCATTACGCTGGCCCATCCTCGTTCTTGTCGTGGGTCAAAGGACACGTGCCCTTCGCGCCAGGCGGTGTCAGTATTCCCTTGTCACGTCTGTGTCAGTTGGACTTTCCCTAGCCGTCGATCATATCTTGCCTCGTGATGAGATAAAGTGCAGCAGAGTAGTTCTTTGGTATTATGCGGGGATACCTTCCTTTGATGCTCCTCCATCTTCGACTGTTGAACTTGACAGATGGCACGCCATCTAGACCCTTCGGGTGCCCTTACGTGTCATCCACGTGGGCTTGCTAGTACACGTGGTGAGGGAGATAAATACGTGTACTTACAATTCAACAACAGCTACAGCTTCATAATTCCGACTGAATTACACATCAAACTACACCTTGACAATCTAATTTAAGTGGAATACATCAGCCCTTAGCAAATCTCAAATGACTCAGCGGTACAAGTTAAATAAGCTAGCTACTTCTACTGACATTTGGCTACATACATATTAACCTGAGGCTGAACCAGAAACCACTACATTCGGCACAAGACTCATAGCAAGCCCTTCTTTGAGATGGTCTAATCAGAGAATAGTACCCTACACTTTTCCATCAGCAGCATCTTTCTTCGACACATAGTTCATTTACCTTTCCAGTTTCACATTCAATGGATATGCATGGATCATATCTGATGTTCTTCTGCCTCCCCTTCCCTTCTTAAACTCAAGGATGCATTTGTCCCCGTGTTTCAAATTATTCTCGGTCATGAAATCATGCCATCCTCTACGGATTATATACCGCTTACCAGACTCTTCACAATAGACTTCAACAGGCCATTTCTTCCCACTTTGAACACGAACAGTCATATCAGTCTTTAATTCAAGAGCATGATCAATCACCAGTTGTTTTGGAATATGCTGCATCAAAATTCACAAATCTTCAAGTCAATGAATATAGTAAGATACATTAGTTTTAAGCGCATCTGACTTACGAACTTGGAATACAAACATCATTAGAAAGTATGAGCATATGGACTTTTCTCAACAAGTCATAAAGAAATCCGGTGCCGAGATGTACAACAAAGATAACTCACCACCGCATATGGACTTTTCTCGTTAACAGTTGCCGTGAACCGTGGCTTTTCCGGATCATCATATGAGTTTGCAATGACCTCATAGTTCTCTGAACTATTTTCAGAAGAATCACCAAGAGACTGCCTCAAACTTTCTGGAACTTCCAGCTCACATGCATCTTCACCTAACAAAGGATTTTCATTACCATAGTCTATTGTGGTATCTTCCCTTTCACATTGAGTACTGTAATCGAATACACTCACTTGGAACCTAGAGTTACCATGATAATTGAACATCAGAAAATTACCATATTGCAGAGTGTAGTGATTCACAAAATCCCCCCAACCATTCTGAAAAAAGTAGTCATTTCCAGACTTTAATACTTTCACACTCCATTGTTTACCAGTGGAGTCTCTAAGAGTGACTTTTTTAGGCAAGTCTTCATCCAATTTGTTGATAAATGCTGCTGGTAATTTCTGCAAAATTCCAAATATGGAAACATAATCACAAATTCTACAATAGTAAGCAAAAGACTAGTATAGAATAAACTATAAACCCATTATATATCCAGATCAAACTAAAACAATAACTGAAATTCATAAACAACAAAAACAGAAATTAAAAGGCCACTTTTATGATCAATGAAACTTGGGGTTCAACTGAAATGCGTCAAGAAAGTAAACAAATGAAGAGTTTAGAGAGAGTACCAAAAGGTAAGAGCACTTGTCAGGAGTGAAAACTTGAAAGAAGTGATGGTTTTTTTGGCCAATAACTGAAGAAGAAGAAGCAATATCTTTCCCATATTTCCCCATTTTAGCTGCTCCTTGAGCGGAGAAAATGGAACCTTAACTGGAGGAGGAAAAAGAATAAAACTCAATTAGCAAGATTAGCTTCAAAGAGTAATTTTGATTAGAAGCATAAAACACTTAATATCACTGAGTATTCAGAGAAATCACCAGTGCCTTAAACTTGCAGATGTTCTCTTTGAAGCAGCTAGGATTAAGGATCTACGAAAAGATGGTGGCAGTTCAAAGATGGTTTACGATGAAGAAGATGGAAAATACTGCCCGGGTCATTTTTCAGGTAATGTTGTGTTCTCTTCTGGTGGTAGTGGGGGGGATACGAGGTTTTCTTCTAGTGCTCTGATATAAAGTAAAGCTATATTTATTTTAGTGATGTAGATAGGTCAGTCGTTTTCGCGCATAAATGGGAGACTGGTTTTTCATCCTCCCACCTACTTTTTCCAGAGTTGCAGCTGTTGCGTGCCTGCCTTACCATCCTGACGCAATACAGTAAAGACTAGGGTCTGTTCAGACTTCAGAACCATATGTTTTCAACGTTACTGACACGCGAAATGGTAAAATCTGGAAGACTGTGAACGATCTAACTGATCTCCCTCCGTTATACGATGAAATGAATAGTAACACGATAGTAACAGTTTTGTTGAAACAGAGGCAGAGTATTTGGTCAACAAAATTAATATGAAAGCTTATGCCAAACCATCGCGCATCTGGTGTAGTGGTATCATATTACCCTCCCACGGTACTGACCAGGGTTCGATTCCCTGGATGCTCATTTTTGTTTTAAGGATTTTGTTTTAAAAAGAAGAAACAGAAAGATCATTGCTGCAAGCCTTCAGAGGCTGCATTCTGAACTTTGTATTGCAAACTACAAGAAGAGTTAATTTAGCTTTGGCTATATGGGTTTTTTTTTTTTTTTGAAGCATTGCTATTTGGGTTTATCGTGACATTATTTAATATGCCCGTTGTTTTCTTAATCAACTCAAAAACACAGAGTCTCCTTTCTTCAGATTTTTTTCTCTTGCAAATACTGTCCACCATGTGTTACTAAGGCTGCACATGAGCCGGTACGGCCCGGTTCTCTTGTGGAACCGGTCCCTGTACTTGGTATTGACCGGTACCTATACATGTACCTGGTGTTGTACCTGTACAAGTCCGGTACCGGGTTTTTACCTGTTCAAAAAACTAAAACAACATTTCCATTTTCCAGTTCAAAAGTTCAATGCTAAAACAACATCTCCAGTTCAATGTTACATGCATACTTAAGTTCAACATCTTCATAACTTCAACATTACAAAATACTAAAGTTAAAGTCGGTGAAAATAACATTTCCACAACCATAGGTCTATAACATAAGTCTGTCTACTACAAGAAATAAAATGCAAACAAAAAAGGATGGTTCACAGCCTGCACTTGCAATCCTAGGCCACAAAATCTGCACATTCCTCTCCTCTCCAATAAGGCCAGTGATAGCGCAACTTCAACAAAATCCTCCGTGCCTGCACTTGCAAACAAATTACATTCAGATTCTTGCAACAACAAAAAATTGTATCAAAATCAAAATGAAACCAATATCATTTTATGCAAAAATACAAACATACTCCCTGCCTGGACTATGTCTTTGTAAAGTTTTGCATAATTTATGGAACAACAAAATCCTCCTTCTAAGGGTTGATTGCAATCACTCTCTGTAGTGGTTAAAATGGATAACAAGAAGTACTATATAAAACGCTAAGGCAAATTATGAGTGGTCACCAACAAAAGTGTATCACAGGAAGTTCACTTTGTCAATTGCTTTACCAAATCTCAATTGTTTAGCAATATCATCATCCATCTATTGATTAATAAAATGACAGATTTTTTTTATCTAGTGATGATGATGAGCCTCACATTTATTATAGAATCAAAAATGTTAAACGAACCGGATTTTTTCTTTTAACCGGGAGGTGGTCAAGTTTTTCAGTCCATAGAATAGGGATTTTGGGAGGTGGTCAAGTCCATATTGGCAGCATGTCGTTAATATTAGTGCTTGTCATGATGATTCTTCAATAGTGGTGGTTGTTGATGCACGAGTGTATCAACAAAGCAGAATTGATGATAGGAAAAAATTGCGAAAAAAAGCAGTGTGTTTGTGATAAAATGGACGGTTCAGAGTGAGCTTTGGAATTACAAGGCTAGAACTACAAAATTCTACAAATAATAGACACAATCGAAAAGATCCGGAAAGCTGGAGAATAAAGGTTGAACAATGAATGCCTTCCGAGGAATGGTTCAGAGTAAGTTTTCAAACTAGAAAACTAGAACTACAGATATCCTATAAATAATAGCATGAACTCGAAACAGATCCAGAAAAACGAAATGAACATCTACCATTATCAAAAGAACAAACAGAAACAAAGAAAGAAAAGGAGTAGGCAGGATTCAACACTTTACTTAGGTGGAACAGGATTCTTGTTAACAAATACATAAAATTTAAAATTTCAGGTAATCACTAATCATGCTCCTAGTAAATCCAGGTAATAATCCCCAATTTCTTTCCCTGAACTCATTCACCCCAAATTCAAAACCCCCCTATCCCCTAACGCCCTAACCATGTTCTAAAAACATAAAACCCCAATTTCTTAGAACATTTATCTTTGATTGAGATACCCAAAATGAAATAAGATCAAATCACAGTTCAGTAGATGAACAAAGGAAGAATAAAAAGAATGATTTACCTTCAGTCCTTCACTCCACTGAACCCAATTTCTTCAAGAATATATAGAACTGAACTCAGATGAGTTGAAAGAGATGGAGATGATGAGTTGAACTTGAATCTGTAAACAAGTAAAAACCCTAAATCAATCTACATTCAAACCCTAAATCAATCTACAATCAAACCCTAAGGAGAAGAAAACTTACCTGATAGAGATGGTGATACTGATACTCATACACTGATACTGAATCACTGATACTGAATCACTGATACTCATACACTGAATCTGAATGATGGGAAGAACAGAGAAGGAAGAATGTTACCGCTGAGAAAAAAAAAAGAAGAAAAAAATTCGAGTGAACTGTGAACTATTCTCAAATCGTTATCCCTTTACCTATCTTAAACGGACAGGATTAAAAACCTATCTACATCTAAACGGCTAATACTCACCTGTACAAATGATCCTGTACAAGTTCGGTCCCCCAAGAACCGGTGTCTGTACCAGTCTATCCCGGTTCTCAACTTCTAAAACCGGTCCCTGTACCGGCTAGACCGGTTCCGGTTCGGTATTTTCGGTTCTACTCCGGTCCAAGTCATCTCAACCGGTTCTTGTGCAGCCTTATGTGTTACTGTATTGGTCATTTAAATTTAAGAGAAATTTATTCTTATGACCCTGGAAATTGTGGGTCTTACTCTTTTGGCCTTAGGGTTATTTAATAAAATTTGCAAATTATTTCAGTGGCCTGGAATATTATAATCGGTGTGCATATTTCCTGCACATAAAATTAGTGTGCATATTACCTACACATTATAAAATATGAAGAAAATTAAAAAAAAATTATGTACAGAAATCAGTGTGTATATTTCCTGCACATAAAATCAGTGTGCATATTGTCTGCACACTACAAAATATGAACAAAATTTAAAAAATTACTTGAGAGTAATAAAAAATTTCATGAAATGAAAATTTGATTGTTGTATTTACGCTCGTTGTGTAGCTCTTTCAAAAAGCTTTCCAAATATATAAAATTTGTCGAATTCTTACGTAAGATTTGTGAGACATGTTATGTTTAAGTTGACATGACGATTTTACCCTTAAAGGATATAATTTATAATTTGATAACATCATCAAAATATCTTTATCCAAATGACCTTCCTTCTTTTTTAAGGGTCATTTCAATAAAATGGGTTAATTTTTTTAAAATTGAATTTTAAGCCAAAGGCCATTTGAGTAAGATAAAGTGAGGGGAGGGTCAAACTCTTAATTCCCACTAAATTTAATAACATCTTCTTATCTGTCGTTGAATAAGTCATGCATATTAGTAGTCATGTGACTCATGTTGCTAGTAAGTAGTCAGGTTGTTAGTAGTGTTTGTTTAGTTAAGAACATGTCAATTTAGCCCCGGAACAAGGTAGTCAATTTTGGCCATCTCGGCTGAAATTCCGCCGAATTTTCCCTTTTCGGCTCATAGCATTGCGAAACAAGCAATTTCGGCGAGACGGAGAGTTACCGGAAAAATCGGTCATATCAGCCGAAATTCCACCGATTTAGTCGACCGAGATAGGGTATTTTAGTAAATTGAACCTAAATAATCCTATAATCCCTATCGCATTCACTCTTCTTCACTTTGTTTGCTTCTTCAGTCTCTGACTCTCTCTCGCATAATCGAAGCAAGGTATGTAAATCGAAGCCAGATTATGGTTTGTGGTGTTAATTTAAGCTAGATTTGTATATTTTGAGAACTTTTCTATGCTTTTGTATCATATTGTGAGTTCTACTGAGAATCTGAGATTTGGTTTTGTGGTGTTAATCTGAGATTAGGGTTTTGAATTTCAATTGAAGTCTTCTTTGTTTAATTACTGAATTTGTTTTTCATGGGTTCTTAATTCTTATTGATTTTTCATGGGTTCTTGTTGATTTGTTGGTGAGGTCATTAAAGATTGAGTTCACTTCATAGTTGTGAGTCTTGTGACAGTGTTTGATACATGTTAGGTTATAGTAATTGAAGGTTTAGATATTATTGATCTCTTTAGTAATGAAGAATTGGGTGTTCGATTTCCTCAGGTGGCAGTATTAAATGCTGGTTAAGCTCAAGAAGTGTTTAATTTTGCTTTGGGTGGCTGAAGTAATAGTATTCTTTAAGCTGGATGCAAATCCGAGGTAGGCATCCATTCTATGCTGCTCTCAAGTAGGAATGTTATTGAGGTGATGTTTGTGTCATTATATGATATCAAATTATATACTATGCATCGATGTTCATAAGTAGAGTTGTATTAGCCAGTGGTAATAATTTTGTGCTAATAATTGGCTGCTCTTAAGTAGGAAGGCTCCCAATTGTAACCAACTTCAGTTGCTCTTAAGTTCAGTTTTATTTTAGCCAAGTTCAGTTGCTCTTAAGTTCAATTGTAACCAAGTTCAGTTGGTAATAGAGTTTGATTATTGTTGTCTTTGAGTTTTCTCTAATGTTTCATTGATGGAAGAACTGTTCTCATAATTTCAATTTGACATTAATTTCAGGTTGTGATTATGGATTCTTCTAATGCATCCAATTCGAACAACTCAAACACTACATATGGGTCAATACTTCCTCAATATTCTAGTAAGACTCAAACTAGAGACCAACATGGAAATGGGCTGCATGCAAAGATCCTGCATTTTCGAAGAAACTAAGTTGTACGCTTTGTAACAAAGAAATGTGTGGTGGTGGAATTACTAGGCTTAAGCAGCATATCACACAAGTCGAAGGGAATGTTGCATCATGTATGAAAGCAACAGTTGAAACTATGAATGAAATTAGACAAAATGACAGTATAAAGAAGTTAAAGAAATCTCACAGGGATAATATTGATGCTATGTATCGACGCACACAATCTGATGAGAAGTCTGATGCTGATACTGATAATGAGGACCATGAGGTACAAGAAGTTGAAAAGAAACTCTTGGAATTAATGCACTTAAAATTGTTACAAGTAGTACATTTTGGGAAGATGTTGATTATGCTTGTAGTGTGCTGAAGCCTTTAGTTAAGGTTGTAAGGTTAGTGGATATCGAGCTCAAACCTACAATGCCTTCTTTTTATGATGCAATGAGAATAGCAAGGGATCAACTAGAGGAGAAATTCGGTGAAGATGATCATACTTGGGGTGTAATTAAGGCTTGCTTTGAGAAAAGATGGAAGAATAACTTTAATCATGCTTTACATTGTGCGACATACTATTTGAATCCTTCCAAATTCTACAATATTAAAGCTTATGAAATGGATAGTGATCCAAAGTACATAGAAATCAAAAGGGGACTTCATACATCAATGCAAAGGCTTATACCCAATGAAGATGAACTTGATGCTGCTACAGGTGAATTGAGAAAGTATACTGATGTTGTTGGATCTTGGGAACTCCCCCTTTGCAAAAGAAGAAGAAATAAGGATCAACCTCGTAAGCTTGTTTGTTCTGTAAGATTAAAATTTGATTACATTTGTGTTAGATAGATTTTATAACTACTTTGTTTATATTTATAATAGATGAATGGTGGATTACATTTGGAGGAATCGATGCGCCAAACCTACAAAAATTTACAATAAGAGTATTGAGTCTTACTTGTTCTACTTCCCCATGTGAGAGAAACTGGAGCACATTTCAAAATATAAATATTCTTATCTTTTACACTGGTTAAATATTCTGCAATTCCAGTACTTATATTTTGAATTACTTGATTGTGGAGTGTTGTCTTACTGTTAAGCCTTGACTATAACTCATTCCCCCTATGTTCTTATGACAACAAGCAACAAAAATATTATCCCGTACTTACTATTAAGTGTTGTAGTTGAATTACTTACTCATCTTATGTATTTCAGTTGCACTCGAAAAAACGAAATCGCATAACACAACAGAAATTGAATGATAGTGTCTTAATCCAATATAATAAGAAATTGCAGTGTCGTTACATAGAAATCCACCAATATAACGATAATGATAAAGCTAATGATCCTATTTTCCTGGAGGAGCGTGATGAAAATAATGAATGGTTGGAGTTACGAAATTTGAATGACTTGGAGATGCATGGTGATAATGCAACATTTGATGATTTGCAAGTGACAGTTAGTGAAGAACGTGAGATTGTTGGTAGTAGAAGTGCCAGTAGTTCTCGAAGTAAGTCTATGTATCCAACTGACTCAGAGTATAATGGATATGATACTGATGAATTGATGTTGGACACTCAAAACGGGCTACTCGGTGGTGTCGGGAATAATGAAGTTACTCTAGATGATGATATCTATGATGATTCAAATTATCTTGATTAGAATTGTAATATCCTTGTTGTACTTCTCTCTTTTGTTTTCGCTTTTGTTCAAAAAAGACTTCCAGGAACAATCAATACTCTTTTATGGTTTTCTCTTTTGTTCTGTAAGTTTAAAATCAGTACTCTTTTATGGTTTTCTATTTTGTTCAAAAAGGAAAAGACTCCCGGGAACAATTAGTAAAGTGTTCGCACTTATGTGTTTTCTGAATGAATATTTATTTCTTTTGGATATTATTTCATTATATCTCAACATATCTGGAATTTATATATATATAAAAGTTGGAACCGAAATTACACCGAGATTTGAAAACGAAATCTCCCTGAGACAACGTTGTACCAGTGTCTCGCTCGGGACCGAGATGAACCGGAATCCGAGATTAACTACCTTGCCCCGAAAGTACGGAGTCGTTTACTGAGTGTGGACTATATAAGTCCAGAAGTAGTATGAAGAAGTTATCAATGAAAATTCTATCAAACACAATTGTGTTGTTGGATGATTGAGTCCCTCAAGAACTCATTTATCTTTACTTATAATCACCAGATTTCTTATATTTTAGTTCAAAGATCTTCTTGTTTGCAGTATACAGATATCAATTCTCTGTACCAAAACATTTGGTATAATCAGAGCCAGGCATGCCTCCTGGTAATGGCTCAAAAAACGCATCAAATGAGCATGAGATACCATTCCAAACGTTTACAGAACAAGGGAAAAACTCAATTGCAAATAAGTTGAATGTGTTGATCGAACAGTTTCAAAAGTTTATGGATCTACAGACTAGTCAGAAGGCTTAAGGTTCTCCAAATGAAGAACACACATCAGGTGTTCGACCAAATTCCGGAGGTAGAATTCATCAAACTTTTGTTCAAACTAGATTTTCCTCGTTTTATGATTGAAGAAGATTCAACTATATATATTTGTAAGGCACAGAAATGGTTCAAACTTCATGAAACTCCACTAGTAGATCAAGTTCCTTTGGCGGGTTTCCACCTCGAAGGAGATGCACAGTTGTGGTATCAGCTTTTTAAACAAGAGATGATATATATTTCTTGGGATGAGTATAAGGAGAACTTGTATGTAAGATTTGGTCCAAATCAGTACATGGATTTCTTCGGGGAGTTGTCAAAGCTGAGCCAGACCACAACCGTTGTGACGGCTCAGAGAATATTCGCTCCGAACGGGTGGGGTACAGCCCGCTTGGCAAGATCTGACTCCCTGAAACACCACTCAAGTTAAAAATAAAAAAATGTTCATTGATAAAATCTCTATCTCAGTGGGTAACAGTCGTTTCTTCCCGAACAAAAACTTGAGATCCTGCTGAACAGAAATCTCATTGGTCTCAAGGTTAGAATTCTATGAGCATATGTCCCATACCATAATACTCATAAAATTCCATAAGAGTTCCAATTTCCAAACAGATGACCAATTGCCAAAATTAACAGAGGCCAATTGCCTAAAATTAATAGGCGACCAATTTCCAAAATAAACAAAGGGCCAATTGCCCAAATTAACAGAGGTCAGTTGCCTAAAATTAACAGACGGCCAATTGTCCAAAATAAACAGAGGGCCAATTGTCCAAAATAAACAGACGGCCAATTGTCCAAAATAAACAGACGGCCGATTGCCAAAAACCAAGAAAAGGCCAGTTACCAGTTCCAACAATTTATAAGGCCAGTTGCCGAAAATGGAGATGGCCAATTGACAACTCTAATAATTTACACGGCCATTTCCAAAAATGAGAGATGGTAACAATCATCTCTCACTAGGTAGTATGAACAGCCAGTACTACAACTACCTCTTGCTAACGACATATGATGTCAAGGTTGCAACCGTTTCTGAATACATGGGCTGAACTTCCAAGCAGTAACCAAATCTTTCCAACGATATGAACAACCTTGTAGAGTTGTGCTAAACCGCATAGCGGCTGCCTACGTGCCCTCTCCGTTGCTCGAAGGGATCAAGCACGACCGTAGTTCGTCAATTGTTTTATATAGTATGAACTACCTATACAAGCAACAACTATCTCTCACCAAATATCAAGTAAACTGATTCCAATTGTTGTATACAAATGGATTACGAGTAAAACACCACTCCGAGTGAGCCAAGGATGCCGGGAAAGATCCAAATTTCCCAAAATACTCTTAAACCCAAAAAAGTAAGTCATATTCAAGTTAAGAATCAGTTCTGGGATAAAAAGTTAAATATGGACAACTAGAAAATGAATTCAAATTTAGTTCATAAACCTGGGATACTGTAATTTTAACGAGTATATATGCTATAAAGTCCAGACACATTATTCTAACAAGTATAAGTATGCCTACAAGTATCCCACTGCCAACAAGGGTCAGGTATCAACTTATGTATTTATGTATGAGCGAACACCTAAAAGAAAATATTAATACCAAGGAATGCTCACAGAGATAAGAATACTGAAATCTCGATAGCTTCAAATGGTACCGAAAACAACGATATTATTTAAAATGGGATCATGGAGAAAATAGGTATCGCAAAACAGTAAAAACAACAGTTCATAACCCCGCCAAAGGCAAAGTTAATTCTAACATTCTACAAATACCAGACATTAAGAAATGAAGCACTCGTATACAAAATAGATCGAAATGATTTTAATCCCATGAACGGCCTACACTGATGAGGATGAGATACTGTAGCACCGTACCAGTAGATTTACAAGAACTACATTGCCACATCAGTTCTACCTTAGCTACATCACATATCTATGTATATTCAAAATGAGTAAGGATATTAATTCATGCTATAATCTATCATCAAAGTCACTGTGACAATTTCACTTGCTGACAGTAAATAAGAAGTACTACAAGCAAAAGCAAAATGTGCATCTATAGTAATTTCATCCAGCATTCCAAAAATGGAAGTCACAACTCTTTCCACTGTCCCGGACAAATACAAAACCAAAAGCTTTTATAACAACGGCTAACATAATTACGAATTAAGTGTCCACTATCACCCCATATAACACATAAGAAAAGGAAGGCTTAAGCACTAATATATTTCACATGTACGTCATTAGTACACCCAATGTAAGTCAGACAGTCAAAATGGAAAAAATGTAAAATAAATTTAAAACTAATAGGTATAAGCCAAACAGTATCATTTGGAAATCATTAATATCACATAAATAAAACCAAAAATATCAACCTGCCACCGGTACTTGAGTTAGCCAAGGCATACAAAGAAAAATGTTCTAGATAGCCTCTCCACTGAGACACATAGCCTTCCGCAGCAAAGGACCAAGTTTCTGCTCTTTTAATTATCTATAGAACTCGATCCATATTATGATTACGGAGTACAGACTATGCGAAAATTAAGGAAAGGATAATCCAATACTCTACATTTTGCATATACCAAAATGATAAATTTCTATTCCTTCAATTTAAACCCATTAATGAGTCATATATTACCATAAAATTCACATCACTGAATTTAGAGGGACCCAAAATGAGTGATCAGTTAACAAACTAAGCATGAGCGTAACCAAGTCAAATCAAAATCCATATGTTACTATTTTCATTTTATTAAGCCTAGAATCATCAACAAGGAAAACACGAGTTTGATACACAAATGAGAAACCATACAAGGATGTTATAAATATGTGACGCCTACTAGTACTATAGTACATAAAGATTCCGCCAAAAGAGTTCCGCAAGCAATCCATTATATACCCATTTTATTCATGTATATATACAAATAAGTCATAGTTACTTGTTTAGCTTTAAGATACTGCAAACCTCCACATGCATTCAATTACTAACATTATCAAGTTCAAATTCACAATTTAAGTGCATGTTAAACAGCTAGCCTAAAGAAACTTTTACCGTGTCAACAAATCCAAGATGACTATGACTTTATTTTTCAATAAACTCATGCATCAAGCTATCATCATATTAACCATACATGCATCTAACATCCCATATACAGTGAAGTTGGTTTATCAATGGGGTGAAAGTAATAAGGATTCACAAGTGGTAGGTTAAGATGGACTTTCCATTAACTCGAGAATCGAATCCAAAATTAGGGAGAGGTTAAGATTACTTAACTTGAAGTGATTGACCTCCCATCTTTGGATTCAAAAAAAAATCTCTCTTAACCTATGGTTCACAACCACACAACTCACGGCAGCAAGAGCAAATTATTTTTATGGTTTCTCTTGATCAACTTCATTTCCAAAACTAATAACCAAAACCCAAATATGATTCAGGCAATTCGTCAAACACTGAAACTACAACAGTTCAAGTATTTAACATTTGCAGAAACAAGTATAACTTTGCTAATTCAATATCACACGATGTAAAACATTTTACTCGGCACATATCCTTCATAATCAAAAAGAAACACAAACAACTACCATGTATATCAGAGTTCAAATTTGAGTAAATTCACGCAAACCATTGAATCATTAGTTATGAATTTGGCATTTTTAAAAGAATTGGGTGAAAAGCCCGAAATTGATATGAACCCTAATTTTATTTCGTTTACAACAACTTAAATTCAAAGAAGAAATTTACAAGAAAGATTTTATCAAACACACATATTCAGTGTGATACACAAACCCTCCAAGTGATAAAAATCACTTCAGTTGAGTACGAAAATGATTACCTCGAATTGAAAACAGTTGAAAAAATTCCCTTGCTCTGCTCTTAGGATCGTCGAATACTAAAATCAGCAGCAAACCTACGTATTCAAACTCTTCTGTTTACCCAAGCAAAATTTCAGTCAGTTCTAAATTTAATTTCTACCAGACAGAGAGATGATGGAGAAGTAAAGAAGAACAGAAGAAGAAGAACCAGACCCCTCTTCTCCTGCTGTTTTTGTTTTTAGGATTAGAGACAACACCCTCTTTAACAGACATGTGTCCAGCATGCACTCAAAGACTATCAAGGCACCCAAGGGTTTAAACAAGGCATAATTTTCTATTTTAGCACTAAGGATTTATGATTCAGGCACCCAAAGGTTACAAGACATTCAAGCATTCAAGCTTTAGGGATTCTAAATACATAAATTAACTAACAGGTACACTTAAACCTGAGAAAAATGTACGGAGTATGACAACCGTTTAGGACTTCCGTATCAAGTTTGAAAAATTATTGGCTAAGGTAGGCCCAATACCACAAAGTCAGCAAGTCAGTATGTTTACTAGTGGTTTGTTTCCTAATATTCGTACTGATGTGCAAGCAAACAAGCCCACTACCCTCGCATATGCCATTGGTATAGCACTGATCTATGAGGCTAGAGATGAATCACATAATAAGAACACACCTAGTTCTTCAAAAATCAGTCAAGTACCTCGTCATTCTGCTACCCAAAATACTATAGTTAACACCCAATATTCAGTCAGCACCTCAGTGAAGAGAATGACTACTGATAATCTTAATGAGCGAAGAAGAACAAAACTTTTTTTCAGGTGTAGTGATAAATTTGGGCCTGGTCACCACTGCAAGAAATTATTCATGATTTAAGCTTGTAATGAAGACAGTGATGATGATGTCGAAATGGAGATCGAAGCTGATGATGTCGACCAAAATGATGAGATGCCGGAAATATCTTTGCACTCAATTGCTGGAACTCGTGCATCTCAGACCATGCGAGTGCAATGAAGTATCAATAATAAGGCTATCACAGTACTCATAGATTTACTCATAATTTTATAAGTGAAAGGGTAGCACGGAAGGTGGGATTGCATCCTGTTTCTAGTGGCTGATTGGAAGTAATGCTGGCATCATGTGAGAAGATAATCAGTTCTGTAAGTGTTTCCAAACCCGATTGAGCTTACAAGGAATTCCTATGCTAGTTGATTTTTATATTTTACCTCTAGTGGGTTGTGATGTTGTCTTGGGAACTCAATGGCTGAGTATACTAGGACCCATCGTATTTGATTTTTCTAAACTTCATATGAGAATTAATGTGGATGAAAAGGAGGTATTTCTGCAAGGGGTGGTGGTTAATGATGATAAAATCCAACATGCTGTAAGGAAGAAGAATGAAGGAATGTTTTTACAATTATATTCGTTAACAGCTGCGCCAACTAACTCTTTGCATCATCCTAATGCACAAGTACATGGAATTCTTGCTAAATATCATAGGGTGCTAGCTCAACCTCAAGGAATTCCTCATAAATGTGAACAAGACCATAAGATCCAGTTGTACCATGGACAAGGACCTGTCTATATCAAGTCGTATTGTTTTTCTTATATCCAAAAAGTTGAAATTGAAAAATTTGTGAATGAGATGTTGTCTACAGGGGTTATACGCTTGAGCAACAATCCATATTCATCACCAGTGATCTTAGTTAAGAAACATGATGGTTCGTGGAGGATGTGTGTTGATTATCGGGCTTTAAATCAAATCATGGTTAAGGATAAATTTCCTATACCGGTGGTTGACGAGCTCTTGGATGAACTAAATGGTGCTCAATTTTTTACGAAGTTGGATCTGCGCTCCGGTTATTATCAAGTGAGAATGCATCTTAGTGACATCGAAAAGATAGCTTTTAGACTCATGAAGGTCATTACAAATTCCTTGTGATGCCTTTCGACCTCACAAATGATCTTTCAACATACAAAGCACTTATGAATGGGGTATTCAAAGCTCATTTAAGAAAGTATGTGTTAGAGCACTGCTCGGTCGAACTCGCAAGCGTTGCTATCTCAAGCTTGTTTATCAGGTTTAGGTGATCAAAGCTATAAGTCTTGATTTCTAATCTACTTATAGTTATGTCTCGGATTAGGATAGAATGTGTAGTTGAGATTTAGACTTCATGGTGTTCATCGATTGAAGACGAAGATCTATTGAGGAGAGCTTGGAGGAACTTCATTAACAAAAGGTATGCGAAGACTAAAATTTATTTATCACTCAAAAGTATATTCTATTTTATCTCCTAATGAGACTAAGTCGCATAGCTATATAAACTTTTATATTATATGTTAAAGCATAGCTCGGTTGAACCCACCAAGCATTGGTATGTCAAGTTTGGTTGTGTCAAAACTCATCTAAGAATTGCTTAATTATGTACTAGAGACAACTTCGTTTAGGTTAGCCTAGAGAGTCTAGGAATGTTGAGACATACAAGTATTACTCAAAGACCTGAAGAACGTGAAGAAGTAACGAGCTACATTGATGACATCATCCTTCCTCTTGAGGTTAGTAATATTGACTTGAACAGTTTCATTCCTAACGTATCTTTCAAGTCGTGCTATATTGAAAACATAACTGCAGAGCTGTGTATGGATATATTACTCTAGTAGTGAGACATGATCATATGATCATATTATTAGGGAATTAGACTACGAAGTATAATGCTTGTCTTTTGAACTTCGTAGATATGCCATCAAAATAATCTTATGAATGCTGTTATGGTTATATGAATGGGTAAAGGTGAAGATTTCATCATAGGAAACAATGTTTTACATTTGTTTAAAGGAAGTACAATCATGAACTTGTTTTATGAATCGAAATGGAAATCTCTACTAGGCTTATTGGTACGACTATTTATTGCAAATCTTTGGATTACCAATATGTGTGAGATGGTAGAACCCGATCGTAACTTTGTTATATATCTTGGTACAACTAATCACAATGTCTGACTAATGATTTGGTATGACTAGTTTTGATTAATTAGTGTAAATGAACCTAAGTAATCACCTGAGATGGTATGATTGATATTTGTAATTGGTGTGACCGATCACATAGAGTTATGTAATCGATACTTGTAATTGGTGTAACCGGTCCTAGTAATTGGTATAACCGATCCTGGTAATTGGTGTAACCGATCCTAGTGACTGGTGTGACCAATCACAAGCAATATTATGTGTATATGGTAGCCGGTCTTGGTAATTGATGTAACCAATCCTGGTAACTGATGTAACTGTGACTGATCACAAGTGTTTCCATATTAGGGTATAACCGATCCTAGTGATTGGTAGAACCGGTTGAACCTATGGATGTGATTTGATATTTGATCAATCACATAGTTGTATTGGAATACTGATCAACCAATTCTAAACTTGTTTGGAAGTGTGGTATAATCGATTCCAAGATTGTAAATATGAAAGAGGATTTACAAAGAAGAGATGTCAACATTCTTTGAACATGTACAATAACTCTTATCTTTTATTGTTCAAAGATATTCCTTAGTACTCAAGGAGATCTTGTTTTGAAATAAATTAAGAATATTTTAATTAAGGTTATTATTTTTGTATGATTTAATTACCATCAATTAAATGCATATCTCTAGAGAATAAAAATTAGTAATGCGATGTGTTTCGAGATTACCAAACTATATTTCAAATTACTTGGCTGCATAGTAACCACAAAGGAAGGAATTTCAGATTTATATGCTTTGGCTACTTGAGATGCTCTATTTATTTCTGGATCATGTTCATAGAGCTCCTTTGGGGTATGCTTGTTGTTATTC
This sequence comes from Papaver bracteatum, assembly GCA_023529315.1. NCBI lineage: Eukaryota > Viridiplantae > Streptophyta > Magnoliopsida > Ranunculales > Papaveraceae > Papaver > Papaver bracteatum. Next base: position 858,032 of record JAJJWX010005418.1, on the reverse strand, counting down.
TGTTTTATGGTAAGTAAATCTGCAGTTTACCAACCAAATGATGAGAATTAGCTACAAACTAGTTATGTAAAAAAACAAGAAAGAGTATATGTTTATAAGTGACTAAGTTCAATTATGTGAATCAGATGCATCTGCAGTGGGAATATGTTGGTTAGCCATCTGCAAGCTGAGCACACCAACCTTGAGCAGTCGTGACCATCTCTTTTTGGATATCTTTTTTCTCAAGTCTTTTTAAACCTCTTGCAATGCCTGTTACTTCCGAATCCATAGTCTAGACTTATGCTTCGGTTTTATTGTTAAATTTAGGATTAGTCTCACAATTTAAGTGACTTCTCTTTTCCATAGTGGATCGACATCTCGACTTAGTTGAATGTTGCCGAATTAGTAGCTTACCAGTTTCTTTTTTCGAACTTTTAGAACTGCGACATTGTTGATGGTGGATTTTAGTTCAGGGATAAAATTGTAAAAGCCAAATTTTATATGCTGACATCATGCAGAGGATAAGGCTATTTGATAAGTGATGAATACTTCTTCGCTTCATTAATTCACCTAGAATGGAGCGTGTAGCAACAATCCCAAATGTTCTGTGAATTAAATACACAAATTCATCCAGGATGGATCATGTAGCAACAATCCCAAAAAACCCTGTGAATTTTATTATTATTAATTAATGCATGAATTGCCTTGTATTTCCTGTGCTGTTCTCAACATGACTCTCATTATTGGTGCGACATGATGACTGATTGTTACTCTCAGCAGAGTAACATGAATATCCAAGTGTCAATAATGAGGCATGCACGAAATACCCGTATAGGCTATATCTCTCGATGTGTTATATTAGCCCGATTGAGCATATTTGATTCCCTAAGGGAAATCTGGACTGTCTGTGTCAGTCTCAGAAAACGATCACGGCCACTCAGGTTGGCCGCATGATTTAACCAGCCTAGACGAACCCTAGCATGAGCAGGCTATCACCACAATGACCACCAGTGGGCCCATATTTTCCCTAGATGGTCGAATATATATCATGCCTCCAAAAAAACCACCAAACGCCAGCCTGGAAAAGGATGGTCGAACAGGTGTGAAGCAGCTTGGAGGAAGCTTGTACGAGCAAATACCGCCAACAACAGTCTCAAAATCAGCCACGACTGTCCAACTTCGCCGACATGATTGGATGGCATGGATTATCCTATGGCCGGTCGATCAAGTGTTGTTATACACTCTGGAGGGCCCACTTCCTGCCTACCTGACCGAATTTCTCAAAGCCTAGCCATGGAGCAGCATACACTCGCTCGAAACATGGTTGGCGTGGTGCTTTGAAGGTTCACGGAATTTCATGTGTCGCAGTTTGATCACAACCATCCAACTTCGGAAGAATGATTGGAGAGCTTAGATCACACCTAAGACTGTGGAACAAGTACGCACATGCTCACCGCCGTCCCAATGTGGGCCCCATATGATCGGCCTCCCCAATGGAGGGGCATAACATGCAAAACTGATCGGTTGAAGTTGCATGGGCGTGAACCATACAAAACCCTAATTAGGGTTTGCGGCATGTTGCATGTGTCGCTAATCGATCACGAGCATCCATCTTCGCAAGCTTGGATGGAGGGTGTAGATGTAGACTTAAAAGGTCCCGAGCATGTCAACATGATCACCGTGGACCCATCTACACGCATGACCGATCGTCCAAGGCCAACCATGGCCGTACGTCTCGAAACGCGCTCCCGAAGTAGCATATCGCGCGATTTCCAACTCCTTTGCGTCATGGGATTTCTGTTGCAAATCGATCTCAACCGCTCCTATTTACCGGTCAAATTGAGTGTCCTGGATCCCACCTTCATGGGACAGTGAGGTACGGACGTGTGCACCGGAAAGCCGTCTACACGCATGCTCGGTCGGTCCTGCCTAAAACATATCCCATGCTTAGTTTCGACCAAGCTTAAGAGTGATTCTTGCACACCTCTTCAAAACCCTAAACTCTATCAACGGTCACAGATGAGCGTCACAAGATCATCTCATTCTTCCAACTCTACCAGCTTGGTTGGTCAGCCCTATCTAGGAGTTAAGCGACTAATGAAGAATCCCCATGATCACCGTCTGCCACTCTTCCAGATAGATTGATCGACCAAAGCATGGCTCAACCATGCAGTCTCCAAACGATCACTCGAAAATGGTTGGACATGATGCTATTTTAAGATGCTTATCCGTGACTTACTCCGTTAAGCCTTAAAACAGCGATGCTTCATACATGCTGAATATATTCGATGCATTACATGCATAGAATACACACGATATTTCATAAATATCGATTTCCAAAATAACTTAGTTTATTTAACCTAGCATCGTATGCTACCTTCTGTGGGTCCCACGATCCACAAAATCGAGACATCAAGCATGTCACAAACTGGGGGATACTTACTAGGGTATTGGTCTGGCGGTTTACAGCGTGCAGCGCACAACGCACCATCACAAGAACGTGTCAGGAAAGCATGGACGGTTAGCCATCACTCAACTTCCTAAAAGATAAGGGTTTGCGCTCTATGACTTGTATAAATAGGTCATTTGCCTATTTTCCAAACAACACAGATAAGCACAGAAAACCAAGTGTTGTCATTCGTATCCAGCAAACACCAGAGCTGATTGCTTACATCATTGCAAGCCAGTTCGATATTCTGATACAAGTCATAAACAGCCAACATCTTCACAATCTCAACACCTTCTTCGCTTCCCTCCCTAAGATCAACCCCATCTCCTTCACTTTGTGACCGAAGAAAGTCTAGAACGGCCATTTATTGGTTTAGGCCAGAATTGTATAGATTGATCTCTCGAATAAAAAGCACTCTTGTGCAGTGCATTTGTTTAGGGTTTAGATTCATTTCTCATCCACACACCCAAAATTACCAAAACCAGCAAAAATAGTTTCTACCCATAAACAATTGGCGACCACAGTGGGAGATTAATCTCTCGGTTGTGAAGTCATTTCATCAATACCCAATCCTATTTGGCTGATTTCAAAATGGTTGGTTTTAGGACTCCCCCAACAATTTCAAATTCCGGTCGAAGTACCTCCAATGAAGATACCCCCCTTCCCAACGGTATATCTAATGGCATATCTGAAAGAATCCCAATGTTGATCGAATGGGTACATGAGATTCACATGAAGAATATGGACATGATCAATGAGACAATAAACGGTATACTCGATCTCCTCATCAAGATGACATCATATATGAGCGGTTCTCCTGTCACATAGATTTCTACACTGGAGACTGATCCTCGCAACAATCCTCATCAAGTCAACACTTTCACTATGAACCAGAGACCGGTAGATCAGGGGGGGATTCTCTAGTGGAAAGTTTATGCGAACTCTTACACCTCTCGAAGAGCCAGCGGTTGGAGACGTTTGTTGCCTGTTGATGGTGGATTTTCATTTAAGGATAAAATTGTAAAAGCCAAAAAATTATGCGTTAACATCTTGTAAAAGATAAAGCCATCAATAAGTGATGACTACTTCTTCACTTTACTAATTCACCTATAATGGATCATGTGGCAACAATCCCAGTCTGTGAATTAAATACATCATTATTAATTAATGCATAACCATCCTTGTATTTCCCATACTCATTATCAGTGCGGCATGACGACTGAGTGTTGTTCTCATCAGAGCAACACGAATCTCCAAGCATTATAATGAAGCATGTACGAAATACCCGTATAGGCTGCAACTCTCAGTGTGCTATACTAGCCCGATTGAGCATATTACTCTCGGTGTGCTATACTAGCCCGATTGAGCATTTCTGGATAGACCATTTCAATTAGGTATTGGAATATTCACAAGCGAACCAACGCGGGTCCCGCATGGTCGGTCTCCCCAAAAGATTGGCATAGCTTTCCAAAACGTCCAGGCTAGTATGGACGGAAAACCCTAAATTAGGGTTTGCGGCACATTACATGTGTCGCAAAATAGTCTCAACCATCCATCTTCACAGGTATATATGGAGGGTGTAGATGTAGATTCAAAGGGACCCGGAGCATATCAACACAATCACCGTGGGCCCGCCTACATACCTGACCGATCGGTCAGGACCAACCATGGTTGGTCATCCCAATTCGTACACCCAAACAAAGCATGATGCACGGCCGTGAAACCCAAAATTATGGTTTTGAACATCACTAGCGTCCATTTTCTCCGGCACGAATGAAGGGTCCAAGATTAGATTAAGAAGGTCCGGTCATACCAACATGACCACCGTGGACCCATCTATCCCCTCACCTGATCGACCAAGGCATACCATGCCTGGTTATCCCAAATCGCACGCCCAAACTAGCATGGTCACACTTCCCAATTGCAAACTAATCTCGACCACTCAACTTCGCCGGAAAATTTGAGTGGCTTAGATCACGTTTTCATGGGACAGTCAGGTATAGGCGTGAACATCAGCCTACCAACTACACGCCAGACCAATCGGACAAGACCGACCAAGATTGGTCGTCTTGGAATACGCGCCCGAAGTTGGCATGATGTGCGGCTTTTACGGCACCAGTTTTCTGTAGCAAATTGATCTCGACCACTCAAATTTTCCATACGAATTTAATGTCCCAGATCGCATTTTCATGAGACAATGGGGTATGGGTGCCTACACCGTCATGCCATCTACACGCATGTATGATCGGCCAGCCAAAATCGTATCTCAAGCTTGGATTCGATCAGGCTAAAGAGTGGTGCTTGCGCACCTCCTCCAAAACCCTAATTTCACCAACTGTCGCAGATGAGTATCTCAAAGATCATCTGGTCCGTCCAACTTTACCGGCTTGGTTATACAGCCCTGGTCAGGAGTTAGTTGGTCAGTGCGGCGTCATAGTGATCACCATCCGCCGTCACAAGATCCCACGAATTTAGTGTCCATGACTTTTTGTGGGTCCCACGATCCACACGCTCGAGACATCAATCATGTCACAAACTGGGGGATACATACTGGGGTATTAGTCTGGCGGTTTACAGCGTGCAGCGCACAACGCGCCGTCACAAGAACATGTTAGGAAGTCATGGACGGTTAGTGATGATGGGAGAAGTGGGCAAGACTGGTCGTGTGATACTAACACATTACTCCACTACTCCATCACTCCACTTTCTCAACTTCCCACAAGATACGAGGTTAGGCTAAAAGACTTGTATAAATAGGTTCTCCATCCTATTTTTCAAACAAGACAAGACAACAGAAACAAGTGTTGATACAATCGTATTCAAACACCGGAACTGATAGCTTACGTCCTGCAAGCCAATTCATATTTATGATACAAGTCATACATAACCAACACCTTCACAATCTCAAAACTTTTTCGCTTCCCTCCCTAAGATCAACCCCAGCTCCTTCACTTTGTGACCGAAACAAGTATGGAACGGCCATTTCTTGGTTTAGGCCGGATTTTCACATATTGATTTCTCGAATCTACAAGCACTCACCACGCAGTGCATTTGTTTAGGGTTTAGATTTATTCCTCATCCACACACCCCAAATTACCAAAACCGGCAGGAGTAGTTTTCACCCATAAACACTGCCATCATCCAGATAGCCATGGACGTGCGTTTAGTTCCTTCACGTCCAGAAGCCACAAGAACATCAGAGATATCTGTGAATAATATCACATTTGTAAAAGAAGACATGATGGCGGAAGAAGGTCACAACCAAGCCTTGCACGTTACTGCACGCATCAAGGATTTAGAGTTCAAGAGGGTGCTCATCGACATAGGATCATCTGGGAATGTGATTACTCCCAAGACACTCAGGACGGCAAAGGTTCACCCAAGAAAGGTCATGCGACAACCTAACACTATGACGGACTTCGAAGGAAACCAAAAAAACACGTATGGGTATGTCAATCTGAATTTATCTGTAAGGCCGGTCCAGTCAAAGGTGAAATTTGAAGTCATAGAAAAAAGTCCGGACTACCACATGATATTGGGGAGGCCGTGGCTTCATGACAATAATATTTTCCCTTCAACGTATCACCAATGCCTAAAGACTATGCTAAATAAAGAGGTCGTTCGTATCCCTGCGTCGTTATCTCCTTACGTGTCGATATGTGGAGTGGAGTTGTTTAAGCCATGAGAAACTCCACGTGAAGAATCATGCAAGGTTCATTGCATCCCACTCCCTACGTGTGCATCAATCCAGGAGGAGGACCAACACTGCTGTTAGAAATTAGCAGGGAAGACTATTACCCAGTCTCTCCGCCCAATGGAATGCTGCAATAACGAAGAGCCACATGGAGAAGTGTTGGACGCTCCACGATAGTTGCAAGATGACACCAACTTCATGACTAATGAGCTCGAAACCGTTAATATCGGGAATGAAAAATATCCCGGTCCCATCTCCATCAGCTCAACCTTGTCCACGGATGAACGCACAAAGCTCGTGCAACTTCTCAAAGAATACTAGGACATATACGCTTGGACGTATGGAGAAATGCACGGTTTAGATGAAAAATTGGTCACCCATCATCTGAATGTCATACCTGGATCCAAGCCGACCAAACAGTCCCCTAGGTAATTCATGCACGACGTGGAAGAGCAAATCAAGACTGAGATATAGAAGTTGCTAGATGCTGGCTTCATTAAACCCATACATCATCTGACCTGGTTGGATAATGTGGTTCCGATAAAAAATAAAAACGGACAGATCAGGTGCTGCATGGATTTCAGAGATTTGAACATATGCTGCCCCAAAGACGATTTTGCTCTACCTAACATCGACATGTTATCAGATGCAACCAGCGGGCACGGCATGTTCTCCTTCATGGACGGATATAGCGGGTACAATCAGATAAGTATGTATGAGCATGACACAAGTAAGGCATCTTTTCGAACTCCTCTCGGAAATTTTTATTATACTGTAATGCCATTTGGTTTGAAGAATGCTGGTGCAACCTATCAACGCGCTATGACGGCAATATTCCACGACATGATGCATAAGAAAGTTGAAGATTATGTGGATGACATAGTAGTCAAGTCGAAAGCTCAGGCGGATCACACATGAGTCATATGGAAAGTGTTCGAAAGATGCCGTGAGTACAAATTGAAGATGAATCTTTTGAAATAAGCTTTCGGCGTTTCTTCAGGAAAGTTTCTGGGATTCCAGGTGACTACTGAGGGGATCAAGGTGGACCCATCCAAAACTCAATCTATCCTCACAATGCCGCTTCCACGGACTATGAAGGAGCTCCAAATCTTCATGGGCATAGTAAGCTACATTGGACGTTTTATACCTGGTTTGGCCCAGCTTGTCTCTTTATTCACTCCCTTGCTGAATAAGGGAGCAAGTTTCATCTGGACCGCACTACAACAGGAAGCGTTTCAGCAGATTCAACAGATATTGTCATCTCCAGCAGTCATAAAGCCCCCTATCCAAGGAAGATCGATGTGTCTCTACACCACCTTCAGTGATACTTCCGTAGGGGCCTTGCTCGCCCAGGAGGATGATGAGGGAGTTGAACATCCCATATACTATTTCAGTCGAGTATTAAGAGATGCTGAACTCAGATATCCCAAAGCGGATAAAGTGTCCCTAGCCACGATTCATTCCATTCAGAAGTTCAGACATTACCTGATGTCCAACAAGGTTGTGCTTATATATAAATCCGATCCTGCGAAGTTTTTTACTTTCAAAGCCGATCTTGATGGGAAGGTCGGCCAAGTGGCTTCTCCAAATGTCAGAGCTAGACATAACATGTGCATCACCAAGGGCTATCAAAGGACAAGATGTTAATGATTTTCCGGCAGTGTTCCCTGGAGAAGGCACTACTGCACTACACGAGGATCTTCCTGGAGAATTTCCAGAGATCCCCGTTGTCGAAGGAGAGGCGTGTCTACTCTATTTCGATGGATCATCCACTCCTAGCAATAATATTGAAGGGGAAGGCATGGTCCTAGTGTCCCCATCTGGTGAAGTTTTCTTGCATTCTTTCAATTTGGACTTTCAATGCACCAACAACTCAGCAGAGTATGAAGCCTTTATCATAGGACTATCAATAGCCAAACAAGCATGGGCCAATCGCCTAGAGATAAGAGGTGACTCCAAGCTACTAGTTAATCAGATGAATGGAGTGTATGCATTGAAGGAGGTAACGCTGGCCCCGTATAGATTAGAGGCACAGAAATTATTAAACTACTTTGCCGATGCAACCATAACCCATGTTGGTCGCAACAACAATAGACATGCCGATTGTTTAGCCACGCTGGCATCCAAATTCCAGTTTGAAGGTTTATAAGAGACCCTGACGGTAAAGAGGAGAACCGTGAAATCAACATGCCTTTCACAATGCAAAGACACTGAGACATGTGATTGGCGAACTCCTATCGTTCAAGAACTCAACAGATCACATTTTCAAGGAAAGGTCAGTCTCAAAACCCTGCAAAACTTCTTCATGCTTCATGGTATGTTGTATCATAGAAACCAGTATGGTTCCCTATCAATATGTCTCGGAGATGAAGAAGCGCATCTGCAGATTAGCCGCGTTCACGAGAAAATTTGTGGACAAACATTGGTAGTAGCGCTCTACCGTCTTCTTCAACGCCTAGGATATTATTGGCCAGAAATGGAAACTCAATCTCGTTTACTCCAAAAGTCTTGCTCTAGTTGTCAAGAGACGCCACATCAATTAGAGGTTTTTAACACAAATCATGTTGGGGACTGAAGAGAACCGTATATTATCTATCTCCGCAATGGAGTAACTCCTGCTAATCAAAAAGATGTTGTCAAGGTGAAACAAAAAGCGAAATGATTCGTATTTCATGAAGGGATCCTATATCGCAAATTTTTTGGAGGGGATCTTCTACGGTGCCTGGAAGAGGTGGAGATTCCAATCATGTTGAAGGAAATTCATGAAGGGGAACATCAAAGGAAGAGGAAATTATTTCTCTAGATACACGAGAAATACTATTGGCCGACCATGGAGGATGATGCAGCTGCATTTGTTCAAAGCTTCCACAAATGTCAAATTCATGGAAACCTTGTTCACGCACCTTCTAGTCCTTTACACTCGATAAGCAGTCCATGGCCATTTTATAGCTGGGGACTTGACATTATTAGGAAGATCAATCCACCGTCATCAAATCATCACGAGTACATCATAACTGCGACAAAATATTTTACCAAATGGGTTGAAGCCATTCCTCTACGAGGAACTACCGGAGCAACGATTGCGGCTTTCATTAAAGAGTACATTATTTGTAGGTTTGGCGTGCCTAAGCATATCATCACCGATAACGGTATTCCCTTCACCAACAAACATGTACGAGAGTTACTTGAAGAATATGGGATTAAACATGTCTTCTCCACCATTTACTTTCCTCAAGGAAATGGACAGACTGAAAGCACCAACAAAATATTAATTTGGATTCTCAGTCGAACAGTATACAACAACCCCAGAGAATGACACGAGCAGCTACCGATGGCGCTATGGGCATATCGGACGACACCTAGAAGTTCCATCGGGGTTTCTCCATATTCACTTGTTTATGGTGCTGACGCAATTCTCCCAGCAGAAATAAAGATTCTGTCAGCCAGGATTGCAATAGCAAGTGGGGTCCACTGGAGCGAGGCTGAAGCATCTAACTCAAGAATTGCTGAGTTGGACACTCTGGATTCTAGAAGAAGCAAGGCAGAGGAACGTGCTCAGGTGTACATAAGTGGGATCTCCAGGTCGTATGACAAGACTATGAAGCCACGTGTTTTTAAAGTAGGAGATTTGATCTTGAAGACAGCCAAGCACATTCAGCAAGACATGTCTTCACCAAAGTTCTCTCCAAAATGGGAAGGTCCCTACGTGATTACAAAGGCTTATAGTACCGGCTACTACAAAATCATTAAGGTGGATAGAGGCAAATTAGAAGCAGTCATTAACGGAAAATGGCTCAAGGCATACCATGCTTGATCATTGTCCCGCTACTGTCCCATGACATGACAATGTAGGCATTCTCATTACACGTTTGAATTATCAATTTATTCAACAAAAAAAACTTCATCCATCTACCAAGAAACCAATGCAATTCATTTCTCAAGAATGTTCAAAAGGAAAATTGACAATAAGGAAGCGTGGCTTAGAAGAGGCCATCCAGCAGATTGTAGTTTCTTGAGAGCATCATCTTCATCCTAGTTTGGTATCTCTCCGTCCTATCCTTCAAGTCTTGAACTGCCTTCTCCACCTTCTTTGATTCTGCAGCCAGGGCCTTCTCCTCCTCCAAGATAGCTTTCACAGCGGGAACTACATTCACGAGGATACCAGCTCGATCGACCTTGATGATATCAAGGCGCTACCGCAACCAACCCACATGGAACTTCACGGATTCGCAGGTAGATACCATGTTCTCCCACTTTTTGAGGTTTGATTCAGCAACATTGTGGATAGAAATATTCTCCATCTCAGCAATCATGGGAAGAAGGAAGTTTACCGTGGTGACCAAAGCAGATGAACAATTCCGAACTACATTCCTAGTTGCGATGTGGCCATACTTTCTCTATATATTTGTGTACAAAGGCACAAACTCCTTCCGCACTAAGAATCCACCGATATCTCGGTAGCTGGAAGACAAGCATTTCATGTGGATATCGAATGAAAGACCCGCATTGGGGTATTCGTAAGATGAGATACCCAGATCATCATCTTCAAGGTCCGCATGGGTAGGCGTATTTGAGTTCGAATGAAGAGGACTAGTTAAGTCGTCGTCATCGATAACCGTCACGCATGTTCCAGTGGGGTATCTCTATAAAAAAAAAGAGGATTATTCGTATGATCATGAAGAACAAGCAACTGTTCGGAAGAGAAAAGGAAAAGAGAAACGAACAGGTATGATCTTCTTAACTCGGAGAACACGAGCAGGAGATTCATCATGAGGATTAAACACAAGTCATGCACGTTTAGCAGAAGACCCTGGATGGTATGAAGAAGATGATCCACTATTGTTTGACATGATAAAGAAATGGAGTTTCTGCAAGAAGATCCTATTGCAAAATTGTAAAAGTGGTTCAAAATCCCTACATATACATATATGTTGAAGAAACCCTAAAGGGAGACTAAGGAGGATGCGGCGAAGTCTACCCGATATATGAGGATTCAACATCGACCAAATCGTTCTTTCCTTCGAACCCTAATCAAGAGAAGCTGTTGGATATGAGCAATTTAACCAACAATGTACAAACACCCATGCTAGAGGAATCCCAGTAGAAGGAAGATTCATTTTCTAGCTTGAACACCGAAGGAAGGAAGCCGGTGCCACCAAAGCCCCGTACACACGCCGCGTGTTCACATGGACGATTTCTAGTAGTCGGCCAAAGCACCTCCGGGTAAGCTTCCTTTATCTCGTCTTCTTACGTTATATATGTCACCATCTAATGCATACCCCACAATAATGTAACCATTATGTGCTACGCATGGGACTTAATGTTGATGGTGGATTTTAGTTCAGGGATAAAATTGTAAAATCCAAATTTTATATGTTGACATCCTGCAGAGGATAAGGCTATTTGATAAGTGATGAATACTTCTTCGCATCATTAATTCACCTAGAATGGAGCATGTAGCAATAATCCCAAATGTTCTGTGAATTAAATACACAAATTCATCCAGGATGGAGCATGTAGAAACAATCCCAAACAGCCCTGTGAATTTTAGCATTTTTAATTAATGCATGAATTGTAAGGGTGCACAGGAACCGAGCCGGACCGATGGACCGTCCCGGAACCGTACCTGTTTTTGTACCGAACCGAGGAAGGGGGTACAGGTACCGGTCCAAAAAATAGGAATCGAGGCTAGGGAGGTACAGGTACACGGTCATATCCAAGTCACGTACCGTCCCGGACCGAATGTACCGAGTAACTACACCAAGTAACTACATTCAACAATCTTTCTCTGGATAATGCACCATCCAGAGAGACGTGCATTTAAAGTAGTGAGGAGGAGGTCTGGTCAGTGAGTGATATCACTCAGTGGTGGTGGTAGTGGGGGACCTTCCTAGTTATATAATAAATCAGTTGCTTTAGTTGGAAAAAGGTTCATCAGATCATTTATGCATGCCACAAGAATCAAATTTAATTTCATGAGATTGATTTCAACACATCATAACTCAAAACCGCGATACTTTTTTGGAACATGTACAGTACCTCCTATAGCTAGCGAAAGAAAAGTACTCTGTCTGAAATGGTTCTTGTTCGACCCGATTCATTCTTCACTTTTTAGGTCCAGTTTGATCACTGTGATTAGTGATTGCTACAAATTGGTAATTGGATGAAGACCAGAACCATCCAGATCAAGATCAATAATTCTTCATAATTTTGGGAAAGAGGAAGTACTCCTTAAACTTGTTTCTTTGTTGCTGCTGGTAATAATCCAACTGATGGTTTGATTGATTGAGGTCAGATCAGAATATGTTTGTTTGCTTTTTTGATCACGTTGGTATCATCATTTTATGTCTCTCTTTTTCTTTTCTCCCTTTTTTTCCCTTTTCCAACTCTTTTTTTTCTCAAATATTTGTCTGGAACCGAGACTGGTACCGGAACCGTACCTAGTACCGTACTGGTCCCGAATAGTACCGGAACCGAGGTACATGGTACATGTACCGGTCCAAAAAATAGGAACCGAGGCTAGGGAGGTACAAGTACTCGGTCTCGGCAAGAACCGAGTTGAACTGTACTGTGTGCACCCTTAATGAATTGCCCTGTATTTCCTGTGTTTTTCTCAACATGACTCTCATTATTGGTGCGGCATGATGAATGATTGTTACTCTCAGCAGAGTAACATGAATATCCAAGTGTCAATAGTGAGGCATGCACTAAATACCCATATAGGCTATATCTCTCAGTGTGTTATATTAGCACGATTGAGCATATTTGATTCCCTAAGGGAAATCTGGACTGTCCGTGTCAGTTTTAGAAAACGATCACGGCCACGCAGGTTGGCCGTATGATTTAACCATCCTAGACGAACCCTAGCAGGAGCAGGCTATCACCACAATGACCAATAATGGGCCCGTTTTTGCCCCAGCCGGTCGAATACATATCATGCCTCCAAAACAACCACCAAACGCCATCCCGGAAAAGGATGGTCGAACCGGTGTGAAGCATCTTGGAGGAAGCTTATACGAGCAAAGACCGCCAACAGCAGTCTCAAAATCAGCCACGACTGTCCAACTTCGCCGGCATGATTGAACGGCATGGATTATCCCATGGACGGTCGGTCAAGTGTTGTTATACACTCTGGCGGGCCCACTTCTTACCTACGTAATCGACTTTCTCAAAGACTAGCCATGGAGCAGCATGTTGCATGTGTCGCTAATCGATCACGAGCGTCCATCTTCGCAAGCTTGGATGAAGGGTGTAGACGTATACTTAAAAGATTTCGAGCATGTCAACATGATCACCATGGACCCATCTACACGCATGACCGATCGACCAAGGCCAACGATGGCTGGACGTATTGAAATGCGCTCCCGAAGTAGGCATGTCGCGCAATATCCAACTCCTTTGCGGTATGGGATTTCTGTTTCAAATCGATCTCAACCTCTCCTCTTTGTCGGTCAAATTGAGTGGCCTAGATCGCACCTTCATGGGACAGTGAGGTACGGATGTGTACACCGGAAATTCATCTACATGCATGCCCGGTCGTCCTGCCTAAAACACCTCCCATGCTTGGTTTCGACCAAGCTGAAGAGTGATGCTTGCGCACCTCTTTAAAACCCTAAACTCTATCAACGGTTGCAGATGAGCGTCACAAGATCATCTCGTCCTTCCAACTCTACCAGCTTGGTTGGTCAGCCCTGGCTAGTAGGTAAGCGACTAATGATGCATCCCCATGATCACCATCCGCCACTCTTCCACATAGAGTGATCGGACAAAGCATGGCTCGACCATACAGTCTCCAAACGATCACTTGAAGATGGTTAGACGTGATGCTATTTTAAGACGCTTATCCGTGACTTACTCCGTTAAGCCTTAAAACAACGATGCTTCATACACGCTTAATATATTCGGTACATTACATGCATATAATACACACGATATTTCATAAATATCAATTTCCCAAATAACTTAGTTATTTAACCTAGCACCTTATGCTACCTTATGTGGGTCCCAAGATCCACACAATCGAGACATCAAGCATGTCACAAACTAGGGGATACTTACCGGGGTATTGGTTTGGTGGTTTACAATGTGCATCGTGCAATGCGCCATCACAAGAACGTGTCAGGAAAGTATGGACGGTTAGCGATGATGGGAGAAGTGGGCTAGGACATGATCGTGCAATCATCCGCATGACCCACTACTCCATCACTCAACTTCCTCCACTTCCTACGAGATGAGTGTTTGCGCTCTATGACTTGTATAAATAGGTCATTTGCCTATTTTCCAAACAACACAGATAAGCACAAAAAACCAAGTGATGTCATTCGTATCCAGAAAACACCAGAGTTGATTGCTTACATTATTGCAAGCCATTTCGATATTCTGATACAAGTCATAAACAACCAACATCTTCACAATCTCAACACCTTCTTTGCTTCCCTCCCTAAGATCAACCCCATCTCCTTCACTTTGTGACCTAAGCAAGTCTGGAACGACCATTTCCTAGTTTAGGCCAGAATTGTATTAATTGATCTCTTGAATCAAAAGCACTCATGTGTAGTGCATTTTTTTAGGGTTTAGATTCATTTCTCATCCACACACCCAAAATTACCAAAACTAGCAGAAATAGTTTTTACCCATAAACAAACATCATATAACTCATCCGGTTGGAGGTTCTTGGCAAACTTCTTTGGGATCCCCTGTTACATAAATACCCAATAACAATTCAAGCTAATTTCAAGAGGCTATTCGAGATATTAAGAACCCTAGTTTATGAATTTTAACATAAATTTAAGCTACATATAAGGAAAAAAACACTTACAATTTGGTTATCTTGAATAGATGAGGAAAGAAATATCTTGAAGAAATGCCTAATACTTTTCTCCTCCTCCATAGAACTAGGTTGCTGGTGATTTTGCTCGGAAAGGATTATGTTTCTCCAGTTTTAAGTCTTCAAACTAGATTTGTTCTCGTGCTACGCACATGGCATATTTTTTCTTTTAACTTGGTGTGCGCGGAGATTCGCTCCACCCCGTGGAAATGATTTGGTGTGCGCGGGGATTCTCCCCGCCCCCTGATTATGAATTTTTGATTTGGTGTGGCAGGGCAAATACATTGAATAGGTGGAGAATATGTGCATTTTTTTTTATTTTTTCATTTTAACTTGGGGTGCGTTGGGCTACGCCCCGCCCGTGGCTATGCATTTTTTATTTGGTGTGTGAGGGGTTTCTCCCCGCCCAATGATGATGTATTTTTTTATTTGGTGTCGCGGGACAAATACATTAAATAGGTGGAGAATATGTGCAGATTTTTATTTATGTTTTTCTTTTATTTTCGCAGAAAATATATGGATTTTCCCCCTTTATATATTAATTTGGAAAAAAAAAGAGTCCTAATATAGTAGTTGTTAGAGCATTTCTCGGTCGAACTCGCATGCGTTGCTATCTCAAGCATATTTGTCAATGTTAGTGATCAAAACTATAAGTCTTGATTTCTAGTCTACTATAGCTAAGGTCTCGGACTTGAACTCAAGAACTCCATGGCAATCATCATACAAGATGAAGGACTACTTCAGGAACTGGTGGATCTTCATCGACTAAAATGTATGTAGAGACTTGAACTTATCTATCACTCTAAAGTCTATTTATCTCTTATCTTGAGATAAAAGTCGTTTTGCTATATAGACTTATATTATACACATTTGGTATTTCGAGCCGAGTTTACCTCGCCTATCTATTTCTCGAAATATGTGTTGGTAAATCTTTCACTTTATCCAAGTTCATATTTTCCTAGTGACGAAAGTCATGTTAAGTTTCAATCACTTTGAAGATTGCTCTGATGAAAAATGGTATGTGAATAACAACTATATAACGTCTTGTTGAGAATGTTTCAATGTTTGGAATGAGAGTTTAGAATTTATAACCATTGGAGGATATAAGCATTATTATGGAAACACATATATGTATAAGTCCTTATTCCTTGAACCGAAGTTTGTGAACTTTGTTGATCAAGAGAACCGGATAAGTGCATGAGCTAAGTCCGTGAACTCAGTCCGCGAAACCAGTCCGCGAACTGGCGGAAGTTATCGACCCGAGGATTTTTGCTGGAATTTGTGAACTCCATCCGGGAACTTAAGTCCGCGAACCCAGTCCGCGAACGTGAGTAGGTTATGTCTAAAAACGATGTTTGTGAACTTATCTTTATAAACTAAGGAATGCAATTGCAAACCGTGGCTATATAGTTCATGAACCGATTCGAGTGAATCAAATCGTTTTTGCTTCAATTGTGTCTTGTGTAGTACATGAGATTTCCTTGCAATTGAACAACTCTCTAACTAGTTCATTTGAGTCATTTGAACTAGTTATGGTAAAGAAGAATATGGTTGATATGAAAGTTATCATATGGCTAACCATTTGGTTAAATATTGTTGAACCATCTAATGTACAAGTTTGGGTACGGTTACACAAGCCTACAAACATGCATTTCATGTCTGTATAACAAGCTATATTTTCGATCTAACGGTTAATAAATATTAGCTTGAATCTAATCATGTTTTCATCTAACGGTGAATATTGAATGCTTTGTTACCAAGCTAACATTGATTGCAAACCATGATTTGAAAGACTATATAAGGGAGAACTCTAGCAACTGGGAAACCTAATCCCCACACATTCTATGTGATACTAGTTATGCTAATCTAGAGTCGATTCTCCTTTAACCTTTGGTTTCTTATTCTAAACCAGGTTAACGACTTAAAGACTTCATTGGGATTGTAAAGCCAGACCGATACTACTTTTCTTGTAGTTGTGTGATCTGATCTTGCATATTCTATCGTACGAGTACAATTATAATAATTGGCTTGAGATTTCTATCTCTGATAGGCAAGATATAAAAGTAATCACAAACACTTCGTCTCATCGTTTGTGATTCCACAATATCTTTTTTCGCTGCGTCGATTAAGATTATTGTGAGGTAATTGATAATACTAGGTTGTTCTTCGGGAATATAATTCCGGTTTATCAATTGGTTCTTGTTCACCTTGATTTATCAAAACAAGGAACAAAACTCGTAGGTATATTCGTGGGAGACGGATTTATCTATTACCATAGAATTTTCTGTGTGATAAATATTTGTTTATTAAAGTCTTCGACTTTGGGTCGTAGCAACTCTTAGTTGTGGGTGAGATCATCTAAGAGAATCAAGTACGTAGCAACCTGCTGGGATCAGAGATGTAGGAGCATAATTGTACCTTGGATCAGTGTGAAATTGGTTGGGGTTCAATTACAGTCCAAACCGAAGTTAGTTTAAAGTAGGCTAGTGTATGTAGCGGCTTAATACTTTGTATGTTCAATCTGGACTAGGTCCCGGGGTTTTTCTGCATTTGCGGTTTCCTCGTTAACAAAATTCCGGTGTCTGTGTTATTTCTATTCCGCATTATATTTTGTTATATAATTAAAATATCACAGGTTGTGCGTTGTTCAATCAATTAGAATATCCGACCTTTTGGTTGTTGATTTAAATTGATTGACACTTGGATATTGGTCTTTGGTACCATCCAAGTTTATCTCTCTTGTATTTAAATTGAGACTCACAGTTTGCTTGAGTAAGATTTAAATCGAGAGATAGAGATATAAAAACTCTTTGATATACTTTTCTACTGATTGAGTCTAATTGTCTTATTGTTTCTCATAAAAGTATATTGGAGTTTGTTCATACAGATTGCTAAGCAAAATATTGGGTGTGTTTATTATTAGACCCCCACTTTTTAAATATGATTATGGATGAGTCTATCTCTAATAACGTACCAGTTCAGAAATTACCAGAAGATTCTAAAAGATTGGATTCACCTGAGAGAATAGTCACATCTAAGTCAATATCTAAACATTCTCTTGATGTAAAAACTGTCGATTGGGAAACTCTCCTAGAAAAACAGTTGGATGAACTTCCTGATGAAGGTGATTCAAATATTGATAGAGATGTTGATGAGGAAGTCTCATAGTATGTTAAGTTTTTGGATTCGTGGAATATGAAGAAGATTACAACTTCTTATGTCTCACCTCTTCTGACTCCTCTCTGTCGAGAAAACAAGAAATTGAGAAGATGTTACACATGTGTTTATTTTTTGAATTGTTCTAATGAATCGATCCTCAAGGATTCTGAGGAAAACCTGCGTATGAAGTCACTTGAATGTGATAATCTTTATCAAAAGTATTTTTTGTTGGAAAAGAAACTTGCAGAATCTGAAGCAAGGTTTAACTCTCAACAAATTAGTTTAGATGACAGAGAAAGTGCTTGTCTCGTTCGAGAAAAACGCCTTGAGGCTGATTTAAATGATGCTCTTGATAAAATCAAGATGTTAGAAGATGACTTGAAAAAGTTCAATACTAGTTCAAGCAAATTAACCACTATGCTAGGAGCAAGTAAAAATCATCGCGATACACGAGGATTGGGCTATAATGGAATATATGCTCCAAATATTAGCAAAGAGGTAAAAAATTTCAAGGCTAGTGATTCTTCTCGACAAAAGGTTTCCACTGATGGAAAAAGTAAAATACCTTCACCGGGAGTTAAGGTTCAAAAGAGCAAAGTATATCAACCTCCAAAACCAGCACGCATGAATCCGGGTAAGAACGTTCCTTATATTTGTCATTATTGTGGAAACAAAGGTCACCTGGAAAGGAGATGTTGTTTTCGTATAAGGAATGAAAAACTTCATGATATTCTTGTTTGGGTGTCAAAAGAAGTGATTAAACCGGTATCACATGTTAAGGCTAACACTCTCGACATTACGGGTTATAAATGTCCAACCTTCGGGCAAAGGAATCAGTGTTGTAATAATCCTAGATTTTCCTATAAACATCATACGAAGTCTTTTCACAATCATAATGGTTATCAAAAGGATAACTTCGTAAAGACTAAGACAAAATCCGATGCTCCCAATTGGCGAAAGACTAACTAGCAAAAGAATAATCAATTCAATTCTCTTCCGAGAAATATTGAAGAAAGTAATGGGAAGAAGGTTCCGGTTGTTCCTAAACACACTCAGAAGTGGGAACCAAAGAAAGCCAATGATGCTTTGAGTGTGAAAAGGAATGATATTCCAGAAAAATCCATGACTATGGAGAAGGCAGTATCCATGATGTTGGAACTTAATAAGTTTTTTGGAAAAATGACATTGGATGTGAAAGGTTCTAAAAGCTATCTCTTTCGTGATAATCCAAAGGTCACTTGTGTTGAGCAAAACATTATTCATCCCAACACAACTTGGTTGTGTTGTAAGTGCATCCTCACCAAGGAATGCCATGCTATGTATACGGTGAGGGAAGTACGAGAATTGGGGCACACAGATTATGTTCGGTAAGACGATTGGATTCTTTTAAAAAGGTATGTCTATAATCTTGAGCAATATTTGTGTTTTTATTTACTTAGAGTACTTATAATGATCCATGTACCTTGCTTATCGTTCATTTCTACCTAACTTGATCTGTGTTTAAGGTTCTTAAATATTTAGGTTTGAAAATATTAGTTCAGGATGTTTGGACTTCATGGTACACATACCAAGTATTCATAACATCATTTAAAACCAAAATCCATGGGCTTAAGTTCGCAAACCCCGTCTGCATACTGCTCCAGGATACAAAAATTCGTTTGCAAACTCGTATGCATACTTGACGTCAATACTCGGCAAACTTGTTTTGGCCGTAACTTCTTCGTCCGAACTAGGATTGACCTCATTCATTTTGCAATCTCTTCCTCTTTGAATTCTCTTTAAAATGGAGATGATAAATCCTGAATTTGAATGAGTTAAGATTGATATTTGTCCTGTCTCTTATTTTTGAGTGTTTTGCTCTGTTTTGTCGCACTTGCTCCACTTATCTTGGACTTGGGAACTTGAATTCATGGAGTAATGTTCTTCTAAGCTCATTTGTAGCTTTTACAAGAATTTTGTTGGTGAATCACAAAGAAGGAAGTTCAAGAATGAGCAGTAGTACGCATTAATATGGGATTCTTGAATGTTCACAATCATTTTATGTGAACTATGGTGCGTGGTCGTTAATGACTTTGTATGTTCTTCTTTGTTAATAAAATCTTTTTATACGCCTTTGGTAGCTTTTCTTGGTATAAATCCGGGAAAAAAAGATTGATTCTACCCTCTAAGGACAAATCATCTTATATGTGCATTACGAGTTTGTCTTGATGCCTAGGAAACTTCTTATGACAATTTATTTTTGTTTTTGAGAAGGATTACTATAGTTTGGAATATCCATTATTTTGAGTACACATAGATATGTACAACGTTTTCATCTTGCAATGTTTTTAGATTTATTTATTTAAACTCTAAAATTGTTTGAAAGATGATTTTTGCAGTATTAATTTTATGGTTTTATATATTGCAATATTGTTATGGGATATGTGTGTTTGCGTCCGTGAACTTGATTGTCCCATACCTTGTCAAAAGTAAAGTCGTTCATGAGTTGATATGCATATATTGATAAAAGAATGAATTGATTTTTGACAAATACAAAAGTTAAGCCTATTATGTCAATTCTTGATGGAAGATAGGTTAAAATATATTGTGTTCAAGGATTATGTCTATTATATATCATTGTGAAAATAGTGATGGAAAATAGAATGAGTCATTGTTTATTCCACGGTATAAGGTCGATCTCCGATCCAAAAATTTTGTGTACATACTGTATTGTTCCATAAGGTGACTTATGTTGAGCTCTATCGACTAAGTCATTGTTTTGGCATAGTTGTTGTTCCATGAGATACTTTATGTCAAGCATATTGAACTAAATTAATCATCTTGTTTGGTTATTTAGTTATGACTCCGTAATTTTTCTTATGTTTGAGAATTTTTGACTGGGTTGATTATTTTCATGATTACTTAGTCATTGCTCCATAGATTTTCTTATGTCGAGTATGACCAATTAAATTGATTACTTTAGTGATTAGTTTAGTTGTGTATTTCGATTAGATTAATTATAGGTTCTCTTGTGATTAATCTAATTGAATATTTTTAAGTCTCCATAAGTTTACTTGTGTTGAGCATGTTCGGATAAATTAATTATGAGTTCGCTTATGGTTAATTTAATTGAATATTTTGGATTCAAATTCATACTTGTATGTGATTTGTTATGTCCAAAGAAATCCTTCTTTTCTTTTGAAATTAAGGTCGCTATTGTTGTTCTTTCGGGAGGGGGAGTTCTTAATTGAATTTGTGCTTAATTGCCAAATCTTTGTGGGGAGCGCGGCTGTGGAATATTATAGGGATTATCTTGTATCTTTATAGACTCCTTGATGAATGCATTTAGATTCGGATTTATGATTGTATCTAAATAGGATGACATATGCTTTCTTTTGGTCATGAAATGTCTCGTTTGGAAATTTCATTAGGATCCCTTTCTTGTACCTTTGCCAATTTTATTGAAAAAAAGGGGGAGAATTAATATGTAGTTCACACTACTAATACATATGGTTTTTGGATCATTATGTAAGAGAGAGTGGTTTCAATGTGAAATGGAGTATTGACTAAGGAGGAGTAATATCTCACCATAGTATTGTTGTTAAAGTTATGATACAATTGGACTTTGACGATGTGTAATGATACTATGACACTATATAACAATTATTGAGAACTCTTGTTTTCTCGTTGTTATAGCTACGGATTTTCAACAACGATGATGCTAAACTTACAACCTTTGGGATCATTGGAGTACTTGCAAGTCACGAAGATTTCAAGTAATGTTGAAGATTAGACATGTGGAATAGGAGCTACAAAAGTTTATTTATATATTTTTTGTATTCTATATGTATTGATAGTTTTGTCACTAAAATTGACAAAGTGGGATATTGTTAGATCATTGCTCGGTCGAACTCGCATGCGTTGCTATCACAAGCATGTTTGTCAATTTTAGTGATCAAAACTATAATTCTTGATTTCTAGTCTACTATAGCTAAGGTATCAGACAAGGATAGAAAGTGTAGTTGAGCTCAAGAACTCCATGGCAATCATCATACAAGATGAAGGACTACTCAAGGAATTGGTGGATCTTCATCGACTAAAAGGTATGCGGAGACTTGAACTTATCTATCACTCAAAAGTCTATTTATCTCATATCTTGAGGCAAAAGTCGTTTTGCTATATAGGCTTAGATAATACACATTTGGTATTTCAAGCCGAGTTTACCTTGCCTATCTATTTCTCGAAATATGTGTTGGTAAAGCTTTCTCTTTAGCCAAGTTCATCTTTACCTAGTGACGAAAGTCATGTTAAGTTTCAATCACTTTGAAAATTGCTCTGACAAAAAATGGTTTGTGAATAACAACTATATAACATCCTATGAGAATGTTTCAATGATTGGAATGAGAGTTTAGACTTTATAACCATTGTAGGATATAAGCATTGTTGTGGAAACACATATATGTATAAGTCTTTATTCCTTGAACCAAAGTTTACAAACTTTGTTGATCAAGAGAACCAGAGAAGTGCGTGAGATAAGTCCGCAAACTGGCAGAAGTTCTCGACCCGAGAATTTCTGCTGGAGTTTGTGAACTCCATTAGGGAACTTAAGTCCGCAAACTTGAGTAGGTTATGTCTAAAAACGATGTTTTTGAACTTATCTTTATAAACTAAGGAATGCAATTGCAAACCGTGGATATATAGTTCATGAACCGATTCAAGTGAATCAAATCGTTTTTGTTTCAATTGTGTCTTGTGTAGTACATGAGATTTACTTGCAATTGAACAACTCCAGTTATGGTGAAAAAAAAATATGGTTGATATAAAAGTTATCTAAACTAGTTCATTTGAGTCATTTGAACTAGTTATGGTGAAGAAAAAGTTATATGGTTGATATGAAATAAACCCACACACAAGCACAATGTTTAGAGTTAAAGAGTTTACAAGTTATCATATGGCTAACCATTTATTTGGTTAACTATTGTTAAACAAACTAATGTACAAGTTTCAACAATTAACAACCTAGTTTCCTTCAAGTAAAAGACAAGGACTTAATACAAATAATCTCTTCAATTTCATGCCATAATAATGTTCCACTCATTAACCTTTTACTAAAACAATAATCGAAATAAACCATCCTTGAGATGTTAACAACAACTTATAAAAACAACACCTATTAATTTCTAACACTAAAAACTGGCAATTCACACAAGCCACTTAACAAGTTCATGCACTAAACTACTTTTCATGCACTTAACAATTCTAATTTCACCATCTTCCACAGAGCAAAATGGATATCTACTAATCCTACGTATAATCGTCCCAGAACTAACGTGCATTTCATGTGTGTATAAAAACAAGCTATGTTTTATGATCTAACGGTTGATAAATATTAGCTTGAATCTATTCATAATGCTATTTGATTTTCATTTAACCAGTGAATATTGAACGCATTTGTTACCAATCTAACATTGATTGCAAACCTCAAAGTACATTTTCAGTTTGAAAGACTATACTCAAGGGAGAACTCAATATCACGGTTGTTAAGTGAGTTAACAACAATTCATCAAAACCAACCAAAATCGGGAAACAACTAATCCCCATTATATGACCAAGAAATCATTCAATGTGATACTAGTTGTGATAATCTAGAGTCGATTCTCCTTTTTCAACCTTTGGTTTCTTCTTCTAAACCAGGTTAATGACTTAAAGAATTCATTGGGATTGTGAATCCGATTCCGATAGGTTAAGATACTACTTTTCTTGTAGTTTGTAATCGAAACGGATCCCGGATATCGGTTATCCATTGCCATCCCTATTGTGCGGTCTGATCTTGCATATTCTATCGTACGAGTACAATTATAATAATTGGCTTGAGATTTCTATCTCCAATAGGCAAGATATAAAAGTAATCACAAACACTTCGTCTCATCGTTTGTGATTCCACAATATCTTTTTTCGCTGTGTCGATTAATATTATTGTGAGGTGATTGATAATACTAGGTTGTTCTTCGGGAATATAAGTCCGGTTTATCAATTGGTTCATGTTCACCTTGATTTATCAAAAGACTAAACAAAACTCGTAGGTATATTCGTGGGAGAAGGATTTATCTATTACCATAGACTTTTCTGTGTGATACAGATTTATTTATTAAAGTCTTCGACTTTGGGTCGTAGCAACTCTTAGTTGTGGGTGAGATCAGCTAAGGGAATCAAGTACGTAGCATCCTGCTGGGATCAGAGATGTAGGAGTATAACTGTACCTTGGATAAGTGTGAAATTGGTTGGGGTTCAACTACAGTCTAAATCGAAGTTAGTTTGGAGTAGGTTAGTGTCTGTAGCGGCTTAATACAGTGTATGTTCCATCTGTACTAGGTCCCGGGGTTTTTCTGCATTTACGGTTTCCTCGATAACAAAATTCTGGTGTCTGTGTTATTTTTATTCCACATTATATTTTGTTATATAATTAAAATATCACAGGTTGTGTGTTGTTCAATCAATTAGAATATCCGACCTTTTGGTTGTTGATTTAAATTGATTGACACTTGGATATTGGTCTTTGGTACCATCCAAGTTTATCTCTCTTATATTTAAATTGAGACTTGCAGTTTGCTTGAGTAAGATTTAAATTGAGAGATAGAAATATAAAAACTCTTTGATATACTTTTCTATTAATTGAGTCTAACTTCCTAGTTGATTCTCATAAAAGTATATTGGAGTTTGTCCATACAGATTGCTAAGCGAAATATTGGGTGTGGTTGTTAGACCCCCACTTTTTCAGTAGTTACTCTCCAAATTGAATTTTGACTTCCATAAAATTCCAAACACAATAAGTTAGGTTTTCCGTTTAAGTTTGTTATTTTTAAACCAATCATACGTTACCAAGTGTCTTCACCATGTCATGAATTCCAAATTGAATTTTGTTTTTTTAAATATTTTTCCTATTCTTTGTAAATTTAAACCAATCATATGTTGCCAAGTGTCCTCACCAAAAGCTTGTTTCAGAAAACTCAAAAAAGACCTATTTTGGCCAATGAGAAGCGTGGGTTTTCTCACCATTCAACGTGGGAGCTTTATTTGTGTAGGCCTTTGAGTCTTTAGATATCCAAGTTAGAGAAATTCTTGTCGTATGGTTTCCAAAATCGTAACGACAGAATTACAGAGATAAGCAACCGCGGGAGCTAACTGTTGTTAGTTCTTCTTGCCTTTCCCTTGCCCTTGGCCCATCAAATCTATGAGAAGGTCCAAAACATGAACTCTCCACCGAACCGGGTTGCGCATTTTTCGTTTAATGGACTGGTGCTACACTGCTAGAGGAGTGCTAGGCTACTAACTAGTTATTTTACTGACTGTGTTTGCAGTGGAACTGATATTGGAAGTTCTGGTGCTGCGACGAAGGATAGCCCTTGCAGTGGTGTAGGTTAAGTTTCTGCTATAACATAAACTATTACTTGTAACCATGTGCTTCACCCAATTTATGTTTTTTCATTATTTTGTTATTGTGGGATTTTTTTTTTGATGGAAAGACAAGTTGTATTAATCCCATATTTATGATCTCATTTTTGATATCCTTTTTGTCAAAAAACATTGGAAATAACACTAGATTTTAAAACTCTTTGCTGAATATGGGATGACATGTTCTGAAGATGCTTTATTCGAGCTTCTTTAGCGATGCAATCCGCTGCATAGTTATATTTCCTGTTTATTTACTTTACCTGAGCTTGTGGAAGATTTTCCAGTATTGAGATAGTTTCCTGAATGGTATTATCTGCACTCCAAGGAGAATCTTTGCATGTCTTGTTAATCGTCTCCGCCAGTGTTTTGCAGTCTGTTTCTATCGGTACACTAGATAATATATTTTTACTTAACCATGAGGATGCTTTTAATAGGCTTTTGATTATGCATGAAAAGATGAGGAGGCCCACTCCGATCCTGCTGCAATATGCATGAAAGATTCGTTGTCCACTGAGTAAAGTAGAAACGCATATCTGATTGTTGAGTCTTCTTTTTTAAAAGCCGCATCAATAAAAATTATCCAATCCGAATTTAAGTCGGACCATTTTTCCTTGGGGATATTTCTTCCTTTGTTCTTCATTGTTTGTTGGATCTTTCCTTGAGGTGCAAGAATTTATTGATTTGCTCTATGAGTTGATCCGGATTTGGATTGATTTTTTCAAAGACCACCGAACATTTATATTTCCAAATGAACCAAGATATAGTTGCGATTTTATCAGACCATTGCAAGAAATCTTGATTCGTGATCCACTCATTTATCCAATTAACTATGGAGTCCGAACAAATTCTCATATTCACATCTTCTAGAGAAAGACCAAACCAAATGGATCTTGCGAAGGGGAAAAAGAGAAGTAAGTGTTGTTTTGATTCTTTCTCCTGTGAATCTCCGAGCCTTGAATTCGTTGGGAGGGTTTTTGAGCTAATTTCCAGACGAATAATTTGATTCTCGGAATTACCTGGATCTTCAATATTTTTTGTCATGGCAAGGCATTTAAGTTATTGTCTTCTTGGTTTTGATTTATAAGAAAGCTATTGTCTTACTCCATTTTTACCGACTGTATATAAACTCAATTATGTTATATCTCTTGAAATATAATTTATTCTCAATTTCTTCATTAATGAAAATCAACACTTTCGCCATGTTATTATGGTATCCGAGTGCAAGTACTTTGTGCTTAGTTTTCGATCCTGTTTAGTTGAAGAAGAATTACTTTCTGCTTATGTTTTTTGAAGTTTCTTAATCCTGTTGGTATTTGTTGGTATCTCCAGTGGAGAACAAATGTATCCACATATGCTTTCTCCTGTGTTTTTTTCTGATCAAATTCTATTTTTCGATCTTGATCTTATCTTTCTCATTCTTTTGATCATCCTATTGTGACTTTCTGACAATCAGGGGCGGAGGTACAGCCGGGCTTCCCCTGGCTGAAGCCACCCCAAAGCCTACAAAAAACATTTTTTTGACAGCCTATTTGTATTGGGCCAAATTTTGATGTGCTAATTTTAGGCTTGAGCCCAGGGTGAAAAATGGTCAAGCCAGGGCTTTCCAGCATTTCTGGTTCCACCCCTGCTGACAATTTCTCATTCTCAATTTTTGAATTTTTGATTTCATTTCTTGCTTTTAATGAACCTTCCTTTTAACACAATTTCTCATGTTATCTCTTTAAAGCTTACAAATGATAACTATTTGACATGGAAATCATTAATGTTACCTTCGTTTCGAAAATTTCAAGTTCTTAAGTACATACGATAGTACTTGTCCACGTCCAAAGAAGTATACTTTAAAAGCTAACTAGCCCTTAACCCGTGCCGTAACGGCACGTGCCATGATGTTGGTTCATTTTTAATATATCGTATAATTTGTGTCCCGACTACTTATCAACTCCTTGTGATTTAACATGTGTTTGGCATAAAAATAGTTGGGATTTTCCTCTCTTTTGTCTTTGTTTTTTCCTTTAATATTTTACCGCCGGAGATTTGCTCAAACGAAAGAAATATAATCTTAACTTCCATACACCTTTTTATTTAGGTTCATTGTTTATAATGAGATAATGCTCTACATGAACATGGAAGTTTAAATATTTTTTGCAAATATGTCGTCAGCAGCACTCATCTCAGTGAAATCAACTAATCAATATCGTTCATAAAAGTCTCCACATGCTCCTATTTCGCTCCATCTGACTCATCTATCATGGTCATGTTGTCGATCCTCCAAATAGGCAGAGAATAATATTTTTTTTGCATCGAACGAATGATACAAACTATCCAATGTGACATGATTTTCCTGTAATTTTTCAACACCCATTAGATGACAATGTTTAAAATGTGTACCCATTACCTTTTCGAAGGGATTGTATATATGCGAACCTCTGCCATTAAATCTTCAACAAAGTATTATTCCCATCAATTCGTCTTAACAAAGGCTTTGGTAACTTCAAAAGTCTTGGACATTTTGTCACTTCCATATGTTCCTACCTTCTCTTGGAATACAATCTGGCGACACATTACCTCATAAAGAGCCTTGAACACATATTGTACTCCCTGATCCTATTTCAAATTAATAGGTTGTCAATAGATCCTTTACCAAAAGTTGACATATTCTACGTTGAATATTTATATAAAAAAATTATGGTATTGTGGATCGTTGCTTTCTAAGATTGTAGTTTTCAAAATTGGCCTCTTCAAGTCCCACGGCTTTCTAAGTTTATATATCTTGTTTGTTTTTAACATTTTAGTTAGCCATATTATGTTTGTTACTAACTTTAAAATTGATGTCATCTTCTACTGTGAACTTTATGTGATTTCAGAATCGAAATAGTTATACCTCTTTCATTCGTATCAAGTAATCCGTTGTATATCCCAACAATTCTTCTACAACAATTCCTTTCTTTTGTCGTTTCCGGACCATCAGTAGCCATTATTGTCAAACACAATCTGTCTAATTTTTGTTGATATTATGTATTTGTAACGTTCATTTTTCTTAATTAAATAGATTGTGGAAAAACTAAAAAAAAAAAAAAAGAACATAAATATTACATCGGGTCAAAGTTACTATATCCAAAATACTCCGGACACTGCTTCTGGTTCCTTGTTTCCTCAAATTCCTCATTGCATTCTAGACAGTACATGCAACATTAATCATTTGCGAAGTAAGATATTTGCGCAAGTGTGGTCAATGTATCCCTTGCATGTACTAATAATAACAACACGTCAATGTTTTTCAAGGCATCCAGTTGTAATTGGTATGAATCTAATAGATTTGAATTATACCTCAATCTTAGATATCACTTTCTTCTCACATAACATAGCAATTCAGGAATGACAAATCTTGACCACTCTTTACATATGCAGAGCTAGCCAAACTATGTTTGCAATTGTCTTACATGAAAATTATTATTAATCCATATTTTAGTCAGCTCCTATCGAAGCCGATCTAATTAGTCCTATAAAAAGTTAATCGTAAATTTTTGACCTTATCTCTTGACCAAATTATTGAATTATTCTCAGTCATGTTCTGCTTTGTGTGATCTACCCATTAGTGTCCACTCTACCTTCTAACCCAGTGAATCAAACCTATACATATTGATCCGTAATTTGATATTGTTGATATAAGGCTTTATATCGGGAATTGAGTGAAAGTTGTTGTCTTTGTAGGTAGTTGTCGCGAAACAACTCGACATTGATGGTCTTTCAGGAAAAATAATGTAATAGTACTTGAGATAGCGATAATGTTCTCTTACGTGGGTACACCAATTGACTTTATATAATACGGGTGATCGAACATTCATGATCATATTGTCTTATACGTTCCGGTATCATCCTCGAAATATTTGGTTTTTGTCCTTATCAATCGTGTTAAACACAACCAATTACATCTTTCACAATACAATATTGCATGTTTTGTGAAGATTATTTTTTACTTGGTCAATAAAACTCACTAAAAATCAAAAACTATTATTATACACTACTAATACCAACACCCACCACCATAAAAACCATCCACCGCCACTGTTTCTTCCACCAATAGTAATGTTACCACCTCCACCATTCACAAACACCCGCCACCGCTTATACTAACCCTATTTCCACTACCATAATTAGAATTAATATAGTTTTTAGTAAAATTATTTATTAATAAAATTATGTATTTATGTTAGATTATTAAAGGGACATTTATATAGAAATTTAATTAATCATTATGAACAATCAATGAGATGCTAATTAATAAAACGTTTAAAAATTGTTAAGTTGAACAAACCCAAGCAATAAATTTATCTTTGCCAAGGAAAAATCCTGACCACTCTTTACATAAACAAATCGATAATAAATAATTTCATATGTTCCGATCTTGATTCGTGTCGTTCGTTTAGTTATTACATAACATGACAATTGATTGCACCAATTTTTTAAAATGGACATGTGTTTTATCGAGTTTATTTTAACATTAGAATGATCAACCACGTTTTATACTTTTTAATATAACGTTACACATTTTGTGGCGTTACGAAATTAGCATAATATGTTTTTGTTCACTAATGCCCGCCACCACCATAAAACCATATGAATCCACTTTTTTTATCCACCACCACCTAGTGGCGGAGCCAGGGGTTGACTAATCTGGCTCTAACCCCTTAATTTTTTTAATAACTACATAAATATTTTAGTCAATAGTATAAAGCAGAGTTTAGCTAACTTTGCCTATCTGAGTGGTGGTCAGGATTTATCCTTGGCAAAGATAAATCAAAGGCTGTGGTTCTCCATGCCACACCCTACAAGTCGCACACATGGTGTTCATTCCAATATTATGAATTAAAAATGAATACTCAAGTCAAGATATGGAATTTCAAAAATTATAACGGGGAGGTTCGAACTCATGACCTATCGTGTCATAAGAGTGGCCTCTAACCAGTGTTCCACCTTGGTTGGAATTGATAGAAAAGATAAATCAACAGTAGTGATTTGTTGAACTTAAATACCATAATTGATTTATTAATTAGTGTTTCACTAATTGCACATAATAAATAATCTATTCATTATAAAGTGTTTTATTAATTAGTGTTTCACTAATTGCATAATAAATGACTAATCATTTTTTAATTATAAATGTTTTCTTAATTAATTATAATATTTATTTCTATTAATAAGTAATTTTGATAAATAATATCAATAGACATTTTCTGCGACAATGAGTAGTAGCAGAAGTGGAGGCCGAAAGATTAGTGGTAATTAAGGGCGGAGACAAGCACAATTATATTTATTTCTGTTATTTTATCGTAAAATGGGATACAAAGTCCATTTTTCACATGTATCCAACTTGCCAAGAATTTTTCTCCCTCTCTTCTCAAAATCTTGGCTCCCCCTGGTTTGTTGAAGAAGTAGTGACGGTGAATGCTAGTGAGTAGTGATGGACAATATTACTTTTATGTTATCTTTACAACATCGATATCATCATAGTGTGGAAGATGTGGTTGGTTGTTTTTAACACTTTTGATAAATGAAGGTACCATATATTTCATGGATGATATCATACAAGACAATATTTTCATAATCGTAGTTGGATCACCCAAATGGTACCCATGTTATATTTGGTACTATATCGTATAAATCATGATTTTTTAATGTTAAAATAAAATTGATTGCAATACAAAAAAGAATATATACACGGAAAAAAATCATTAGTATAAAACAAGGCTTGGATAATTTTGCCTTTGTTAGTGGTAGTCAGGATTTGTCTGGAAATCCCTGTTGTAATGCTACTATAGAAAATTGCTTCCAAACGACAATATAAAAAAATTATGTTCTTCTGATGTTGGTACCATTGGATCCTGCTGTAGCAAAATGTCTGTTTAGTTCCAATCAAAAATTCATGTACTGTGTATTTCAACTTCTTTGGGTCGATATCAATGCCTCTGAATGAAAGAAATGCACTTCCATTGGATTATAATTTCCACCATACATCATAAAAAAATTGTAAAAATATGATAATTTAAAACAATATGAATTATATTAAATCCACGACCTAAGACGAAATATAGTTGAACAGACATAATTTGCCTCCACTTAAACTCTTATTAATAGTCACCAAAAATCCGTGGACAACCAATATGTCTCACCACACTTTAGGCAGAATTGTAATTCTGGAATCCTTAAATGGCAGTTCGAATTGTGTGAAATTTGAGAACCAAAACCCATTAGCACCAAAATGGCTAATAGTATATAATAGACAAACCTAACGGAATGTTACAAAATAAAATTATTGGCAGTAAGAACTAAACCAAAAACCCAGTGGCACGAAAATACACCAACAAATGCTTGAACCAATACTAAATCATTTTGGTGTGCGAATTATCTAACAAATGTACCCATGTGATATGGAAGCGTCAACTCAAGTTTAACAGGCCAATCTCTAATATATAAAAATGAGCGATGCACTGATGCAGTATTAAAGTCATTCACATAAAATGGCATGTTGCAATGCGAAAAATGAGGTTCATAACTAAGGTCCTAAAAACAAAACATAAGAAAAGTTGTTGAAGGACAGAACATGATGATAGAGCATAATTAACTACTATTACTATCAGGGCTGTTGACACGTTGGTAAAATGGTATTCAAACAAACCAATAATTAAACACAGAGAACAATTTTGACTAATTACTCAATGTAAGGTTTGCAATAATTTGGCTCAATGTCCTGCTATATGTCATCGAGTGGAACAGTTTGATTAGGGCGACCTTCTTAGTTACATGCTCCTATTGAGAGTTGGAGCTTCCAACAACTCTTACCGGGGAAAAATGACCTTTGCTTCATGATGGAGGTACAGGTAGGGATTGGAGGTCAATTCAGGCGATGATGTATCTTCTTAGCTATTTTTTACTTCATGTTCAGGTGATGATGCATGCATATATGTTTCCATCTACTATATTAACCAAGTACTCTAATATCTCTGTATATGATCCGTGTATATAAAAATATCCTATCATTAGGCTCATTATCGATTACTCTCCCCCCACATGTTCT
Organism: Papaver bracteatum; assembly: GCA_023529315.1. NCBI lineage: Eukaryota > Viridiplantae > Streptophyta > Magnoliopsida > Ranunculales > Papaveraceae > Papaver > Papaver bracteatum. The sequence continues at coordinate 825,418 of JAJJWX010005418.1, read as the reverse complement.
CCAGTGTGATTCTACAAATAGGTTGCTGAAGACTTCAACACTTTAAGAAATTACAAATAACCCCAAGCCATTTTATTAATCCAACTTTTATTTCTTAATATTCCCCAAAACTCCTTCTTTTAAGCATTTTCTGAAACACTTTTAAGGGCAGAATCACTATTCCCGTGTAGACAAAGCTCCTTAATCAAACTATGAACAGTTTGTAGATTACAGTGATAACCCCTCTTGAAAAATTCCACTTTAAAAACAAAACCTATAATAATTGATTGAAATGTCTATCAGATTTAGGTCTGGCAAAATTCATCTTCGAATGCGAAATAATTAAACTCAATAAAAGATTGAAGATGAGGAACAAATTTTATAACAAAAAAGCTGAAAGAGCTGGAGTGAAATAAATAACAAAAAAACCTTACATTAATGACAGGTAAGAACTTAGAATCGTTAGATGATATACCTAAATGGAAAGCTCCATGAATAATCATGAATTCTACTTTGTAAAGGGCATCTGCAATTCTCCATTCACATTCAGGGTCAAATAATTCAATCCTGCTTGGAAAGATCTTTGAGTTGCTCCAACTGGATCCAAGAAACAACACCAATGTAACTGTGAGAAAATTATGGCTATGATTCCTATAAATCAACCGTATTTCACAAATTATATTCTACAACAATATCTTCAATAGAGTTTTAAGAATAAATTAAAATCTATCGATATCGCAACTAAACCACTGATTTAATCAAAAAGTAAGATATAAAATCACACCTGCAATTTCTATGGTTTTAAATCTGAAAACCCATCATCACTAATCAACATAATACTAAACCCAGTATAGACAAAACATGACTACTGAATTTATCAAAACAAGGTATCCCCGTGATAAATTCTTTAAATTTATGAACCAAAGTTCAATTCTCAAGATCCCAAAATAAAACACAATTAAGCAAAGTAAACCTAACAAAATCACAAATACAATTGCGCTCAAGGATTTTGGCCGATACCCCTTGACTGAGATCAACACGCAGCTGATTCAAATTCAATGAGTAATGGGGCGATATTATTTCGAATCGTCTGAGAGATTATATGTTGAGCAACCATAAAATCAATGGATGAGCGTTGGATCGGGGAACTGAGATTATATTTGAAGAGAAACAGATAGGCTCCAAGAGTCCAAGGGTTTATGAAACGTTATGGAATATGAGGAAGAATATGAGGAAGTTAAGAGTAAAAGATTACTCAGGAACATGATGAGATGTTAATGGAAATATGAATGAAAACCCAATGAAAGGCCTTTAGTTATTTGTGCGTTACATACAATGAAAAAATTTATGATTCTTTTTTTTTAATAAGCAATTTATGATTCTAGGAGGGACAACCAGCCATTGGATCCAATACGTTATTGTAAGATGAGAGGGAAGATCACAGCCGGTAGTTAAAAAATCCAATGTATCCTGACCGCTGGGTGACACACCAAACCCTCCTGTTATATAATCATAGATAACAAAAAAACTTCCCCCACTATGAGATTCTGCTTGATTGATGATTAAATATAAATATATATATATATATATATTTGATTCCAACTTTAGCTTCACGGTAGAACTCGTGCGGATGACGTGATTTAGGAGAATTAGAGAAGATGCAGAGACAAGAAGGAGAATATCTTATTAGAGAGAGACATCATTCTGATACATAGGTTTCTTTATGTACAAATAAAGGGGAAACAAGATGGACCGCACATCCATGGGCCATAGGCCCTGTAACAATCTAGATTATTATTTGAATATACACATTTTGTAACTTTAATTCGCATTATATCTTCACATGTTACTACACAATTTGCTTATGAGTGAAGAGATAATAACATATTACTCTACAAAATCTTATATTGAAGCCAAAGCATTTTTTTCCACTTCTTTTCAACAAGCCTAGAAGTAGATTCATAGGTGGAATTCATACAATTTCTTTTAAAGACAAAGGCGAAGATATCCAAATCCTGTTATTTTCTTAAGACTTTCATCTGGTAGAGGTTATTCTATGTCAGACAAGCTTGTTTATCAGAGTTGAAATATTCCAGGTCATACTGCTATGATTTGCAACCAAAGTTAAATTTCTCATATCAAGGCAGCGCTCCATCTCCAAATTTGGGTGTTATGTTGGCTGCAACTGAAAAATTTGATGACAAGCAATAGTATCCTAATAGAGGTGCTAATAACCACATAACATATGATCCTGCATCTTTGGACATCTGCTCCTTATGAGGGTTAAAGGAGCTTACTACTTGTAGATGGTGATTTCTAACCAAAGAGGCAAAATGGTCATTTGACGACTAGGGGAAAAACAATCATTTTGCAAAGCGTCTAGCCTATTCCAACTTCGGTTACCTAGTCAAAACATACTTGGGCCTCATAAGCACCGTACAACTTCCAGCTTTTATGAAATAATATTCGAGCTTAAGCACAAGATAGAAGTTTAGTCAAGATGAAACTCGACCTTCAACAAGATGAGATTTTGTCTAAGACCAAGACTAGGATCAACATTCAAACCATACGAAGCTCATACTTCGGGGAATATGAAGATCGTTCATCAACTCGGGTGGCGGTGAAGCCTCTTCCAAAAGAAAAAAAAACACTTAAGCTTAACCTAAGCTAAGGCGTGATCCAGTGCGACACTCATACACAAATAAGGACAAGACTAGCTAACTTCCAGACGCATATGAACTTCAACCCCGACAAAGGCATGACCTAACTACTAGCAACCATAATGAATATTCTATGGTCAGTCGTGTAGCTAAGACTCTCCAACCAAGCTCAAGACTTTTATAGTCTTAAGGATATCTAAAAAAAAATGTTAAGTTCGTGACATCTGAGATTCGTTTGAATTTTACAAATGTATTCTGGTTGTGTTACCCCTCAAGGTTCACAAACTCAGCTAAGGAACCTTCACGCAAAATTAAGGTTCTGCTCTCTTCAAAGACATACACCCACCCTTCGTCCATCCATATACAAATGACCATATTTCCGCTTTTCGCTTAGAAGATGGTTATGCTAGGTTGACACTCTCCTTCAGCCTTCGCCTTGCTCATATGGTTGGATAAGAAATACCGTCTTTTAGCCTCACTTCAGAGCATGCCTATAATTTTCGCTCGACGGGTCTCAATTTATTTTATTTTCTATTGGAAGATAAAAAGGAATCTTCATTCTTGTTTAAAGATGGTTTTTGTTTGTTTGTTTGTTTCCTTTATAGACTCTATCAAGAGAGACAAAGAACCAAAAGACTTAATAAGTACAATTATGCTAGTTGGAGCAAGGTATTGAAAGCGTGAATCGGAGCGTGAAGCGTTTTTCATTTTGAGGAAGCGATGCGTATGTCGAAGCGTGAAGCGTCGCTTCATGGTTGATGTTTGAAGCGGATGTTTCCTTATAAATAAATTAGTCGTAACTAGTAATAATTATAAATTTATTAGGAAGATAATATCATATAAATTTTATATAAGTCTAATCTTTATCAAAAACAAATCGTGTGTACACCAATTCAACCTACTCCAGATGAGTAGGAGGTGGGGTGTTCAATTCCCCCTTAAAACATTCATATTTTTTTCTTCAAAAAGCTTTAAATAAGAGGTGGGGTGTTCAATTCCCCCTTAAAGCATGCACATTTTTCTTTTAAAAGCCTTAAAAATGTCGTCGAAATGCTGAAATTCGAAGCGCAAAATGCTGAATTTGAAGCGAAGCGTACGCTCTGAAGCGTGAAGCGTACGCTTCATGAAAGATGCGCTTCACATGACCTCTTCTGAGCGAAATTCTGAAAGTTGAAGCGAAGCGTACGCTTTTAAAAACGTTGAGTTGGAGGCTTAACCCCAGCCTTCGACTCGCTCCTATGAACGGATAAGAGCTCATCCTTCTCTTAAATTTGGACACCGACTCATCTTGGTCCCTTGACTGGTGTTTTAGGTGTAAAACAAATAAAGTGATAGTTGGGTTTTTTATGTGAGTTCGAAAGATCATAAATCATATAAAGATTGCTGAAACCAAGGAATCAATCGAGCACTTCTCTGGTCACAAAGAGAGGATGATCTTATGAAGGAAAGTATAGAAAGAGTGAGAAATAATTGTGGTGATGTGATGATAGGTAGTTTTTTCGAACTGTGAATATCATGTTCTTAGACTTTGCTGTAAAATTACTATATTAAGGATTCTTTGTGTAGAACGGAGAGAAGACTGAAAATATCTGAGATAATATGACACTATCAAGATGTTTTCTTTTATCATTTGTGAATAAATCGAGTCGCCTATTTATGGTAGCAGTAGTAGCACACACTTCTCCTTTAAGAAGTGGAAAACGTGGTAAAAATAGAAGAATCAAGAAGACTTGAGAAAATCTGAAAAACATGGTAAAATCCTTTTTGGATTGTTGGGAAAACTGAATACTACATGTTCACTTATCATGTGAGTGATCGAAAAATTACCCTTGTGGCACCCAGTCGCGCAAGCCAAAACTCCCCGATTCAGCACTCTTAACGGAGTGACTGAGCCTTAAAACTTCAAGGTTTCCCCAGGAAAATACATGTCTATTTTCCTTTGCAAGCTTGCTTAAGGCAACTCCTATGGGAAAGAAAATCATCCACATCTTTATGATTATCCGCATCTTATGGACTAAAAAAACACCACTATGAATACATTTATCATCCATATGTTTGTAAAATCCATATGCTACTCCATAGATTTGAGGGGGTCACTATGGAGAGTCCATCCAGACACTTAATGTCCGGTTGTATTATTTTTTTTATTTCTTCAATCCGGTCACTCAATGTCCGGAGGAAAAAAAAAACAATTCTTCCATCCGGCTCCTCAGTGACCGGATAAGAGTTTTACTTTTTAAAAATAATGTTTTTATATTAATTCAAATGTTTTAGCAACGGTATGCCCAAATTAGGAACAATTGGAAGTGTTACTAATTTCAAAATTTTGAATCATGTCAAATATTTTTCTAATCCGGTCAGGGAAGAGCCAGATGGATTAACTTATAATATTTTTTCCCACGGTGGGTTTTGACTCCACAAATTACCAAGGGTCCACAAATATGTGGATACTCCTTAAGTTATGGATGTTTTTACCTCAACACCATAGGAGTCTCCCTTAGCAAGGATGATACCTTAAACACAGATTCCACATTGTTCCAAGTTACCCTTTTTTTGCAAAGGGTAAAAGGCCATAAAGGCTAATGTTATTGCATATTACATGCACTAGTGGCATAAGGCATGCATGTCATGGATTTGTATATAGGCCATTGTAGACCTATTTCAAGATTCTTTCTTAACTTCACATTGATCTAATATCATGCACTGATCTTTCTCCTGCCAAGGGTGCATCAGTCAGGCTCATGCCATTCTTATATTGCATCATCCTTATGATGCAATTGGCATATGAAATCTCCCCTAACATGCGTACCAATTTAGCTTCCTTTCATGGCCATGACAAAGGTTTAAATAAATTCACAGAACATCATTCTTTAAGGGTTGTTCATGTCTTGGGAATCAATTACAATGAGAGTTTACAACTTTGTGTGCATATTACCAATGTTATGAAGCATTCAGATAATTTAATGTTATGGAGCATTTAGATAATTAAACAAACCAAAAAGAATCTAATCATAAGAAAAGGTGTCGGTTTAGCAAAAGGAAAGATAATGATAACTTGGTTTTGTTGGACTCATCTCTATCTCGAACCCATGTTGAAATTAAGAAAAATGAGGAAAGTGCACAATTGTCATTTCGTTCTGGCTTGATATCCCCATGCACCTCAACAAAAACAATGGTACACAATCTTTGGTTTGGGATGAAACTAAGTCACCGTATTTAGCATATAAAATAACTTCATCAGGTGAACGCTACCGGTTGTTAAAGGATAGGAGAATGAAGACATGTCCAACTTACCTGATGCCTCAAAACTTTTCCACAAATCATCAAGTAGAGACAAAGGCATTGAAAGATTGGATGAAATAACCAAGTTATTCACACGTCAGACTCAATTCACTTTCGTTACAGTTTGTGTGCGAGATACCTATCTAACTTATGGATATCTAGTGAGAGATCTTGGCCTAAAAACTTATTTAATATATTTTTTTATTTTTTTATTTTTTATTTTTTTGGTGCCTAGAAACATAATTTTATATTTAAATGCACACCATAATTAAATAAAGTACCAGGTACTTTATAGTATATGAGGTTTTAAACTCCCATTAAACACTAGTATAAGATCTGCAGTGCTGATGGCATTGATAGTGCCACTCTTTCAACATACAAAAATAAGTAAACAACTATTAGTAATTAGTAATTATATATTTATGTGGTATGTTACTTGTAAAATGAAAACCTTTCCTTCTTGTGCAACATATTCCTAATAGCTTCGCCAAGAAATATCTAACGAAGAGCATAAAGAATGTCATGGTTCTAAGTTCAGACAATAAAGCGTGAACCTTGGATATTGTGTCATAGGTTGTGCAAATAAACTATCTACTGGTTGGACTCCCCTTAGACGACATTTAGGTCTAACAGAAGAAGATGTTTGTTCCTTTGAGCTGCTCAAGGATAAAGTTCCATAAATGAGAGCTTTTATTTCAGTGAGATTGACAATGCTCTCACTAGGATATAAATGTGGTACAAAAAGGCATCATGCATACGTTTATCTCTAAATGCTAATGTATGGTAATTTTAACTACTTTTAGTATGTATCTACTAATCAAGTGCATTAATCAATTTCATCAGTGTTGTATTTCATCAAATTCAACTAAAAATGAATTCCCAATAACTTGTGCGGGATTTATGCCCATTGCTGCTTGGAACTATATATTGCAATTGATTCAAGGTCTTGTGATTCATGTAAAAATGTGTGGCCTTCCCACAAAAGGAGGTTATGGAATTTCGACTAAGTGTGTAAAATTGCAGTAGCAGTGTAAGTTTAAGCATCTTCTCTTTTTAAATCGAGCAATCAAGCAGTACATGAATAAGTAAACATGTAGGAATTTGATAATGTATGATCATATATCATTAGCTGCACTGGACTACTGCACCTAACCATAACTAGAGAGGACAAAAATTTCAGACTGTCATTGTCCTTTTAAATTCACAAAAAAATGCGTTTATTTCCTCCTCAACAATTTGATCAACATGAAACTGTTGATGGGGAAAAATAATTTGCTAGTTTTTTAGGAAAGTGAAGAGATGACCATGCGGAAGGGACTCCTCGACCGAGCATACTGCTCAACCCAAAACAGATGCACTGCACGGGAGTTCTTTGGGTTCGAGAGATCAATTTGTAGGACTCCGGCCTAAACCAAGACAATGGCCGTTCCAGAGTCAATTCGGTCACAAAGAGGGAATATGGTTGATCTGTAGGAGGGAAGCTAAGAAGTGTGTTAGATCAATGATGATCAAGGATTGTTAATGTGTTGTAGGTTTCTGCAAAATTGATGAACTGCTGGGTTCAAATAAGTTTGAATTATGCTCTGTTGAGAGTGATTGTTCATATGAGGATTCTTATGATAACTCTCGTATATCTGATTGTCTATCTTATCATGAATTCAAAGACTTATTTATATATTACAAGAATGTTGACACATTGATCCCAGTAAGTGTGACGGTTGCTCGAGTGAAAGAGTGGGAAAGTGGGAAATCGTGGCTAAACCAGTTCCAGGTCGTGCAAAGACTTGGTATATTATCCACCACTACTTTTCCAACTCCCTCAACTTCTTGCATGGACTTACTCACATTTCTCATCGTGGATGAACACACATGACGTAGGCCCCCTGAACAAAACCCTAATTAATACTCCCCATGTGACATGATTGATATCTCACTACTTTTCCAACTCCCTCAACTGCTTGCACGACTTACTCACATTTCTCATCGTGGATGAACACACATGTCGTAGGCCGCCAGACCAAAACCCCAATTAATACCCCTCATGTGACGTGATTGATGTCTCACGAACGTGGATTCTACAAGGCAGACATGTATTTAATTAGTCAATTGTTGACTTGATTAGACGATGAGTCTAAGTTTTGATGAATCTACCATGATTGAGGAATGCTCTATGATACATGGATTGAACATGTCTGTTGGGATGTATGTATAATTCTCGAATGCATGTTGATAATTGAATCAACATGATGAATATTGATAGCTTGAGCAAATATGGATCGTCTGAATGAATATTGCTCGATTAATGGATTATTAAATATTATAATATTAATGGTCCGTGTGAGAAAATATTTCTCATTTGATGGATTACAGAATATTGATAGTTGAATCAATATTGTCAGTCTGAGAAAATATTGCTCACTTGAACAATTATTGGTAGCATGACCAAATAAAATATTAATTTAAAATATTGGCAGCTGGACCGAATATTATATAATTAATCAATATGTTGATTTATGGATCAACATAAAATTATTAATGTTTGAACTTGCTCATATCTAGGATTTGCAGAGCGTTCAGTTCAAAACCCTAATTTTGATCGATTGTTGATCAATTGATGATTTACTGAAAATAAATCATTGAGTGAGAGAGGGACCAGCTACATGGGATGATGGCCGACCATGTAACTCCCAGGTGCTCGAGTGAGCATGCACCGAAGTCAAGTTGGTGAAAGGACGATTAAATGCTGGTTTAATTAATTTATTAAAAATAATGCTCGTCCGAGCATTAGGCAATAAAACCTAATTATGGAGAGATGAGGGACCGACCAAGGGGTATGAAACCGACCCTTGGTGGTCTTGGGACTAGTTGGTGGTCTATTGAACAAGTTCCAAGTTGGTTGGAAAGAGTTTGAACCCAATTATAAACTGCAGAAGATTAATTAGGTAAAAATTGTGAAAGAGTGTGGGACCAGATCCTTGCAAGCCTAAGGGACGACCTTCGTCGGTCAAGGTATGCATGCCTATGTTATCATAGTGTCCGTATCTCAGTCCTGAGAATTTTGGTATTTTATGGTGCACGTTTGAGCAATATTTTGGATTTTCAGAAGAGTTTGATCTTGACTAAAACTCTCGATTTTGCTCGTGCGACCAATATTATGAGAATATTAAAATAATAATATTTTAATATTTGTTGTGAGTAGCCTAGCCGGTCATGTGACCATTTGACTTTTGGCTTTTGATGGTTTGAGCAATATTTGAGAAAATATGAAAAACTAGGGTTTTTGCTCAAACGAAGGAGTTTCATGAGATGAAGGAAATAATAATAAGAAGAAGAAAATAAGGGATCATAAGTTGTGGGACCGTCCATGGCCGACTGGATAGCAGGCCCGGTCCCATGACACCTTTCCCTATTTTTAATTATTTTTCATCATGTGAAGGAAATATGGAGAAACTGAGAGTTTTTCTCAAACGAGGGAGTTTTCTCAAATGAAGGAGTTTTCATGAGATTAGGAAAAATAATAAAATAAGGTAAAATAAAAGGAAGAGGCATGGGACCGGCCATGGCGGCATGACTGGCTGGCAGGTGGGCCCAATCCCTCTGGGCGCCTCTTTATTATTTTATTACTATTAGTTTTCTTCCATATTTTGCATAGGTTTCCTCGTTTGTCCATATTTTTGAGTGCTAGTTTTTGCACTCGGGTGCTCGTTCATGCATTATTGCTAGTTACACTCATACCATTTTCTCGGGGCTTACTCGGTGGTGGCCCAGATGCCCGATCAATGAATATTTTATTACTAATTCATGAAATTTAGCTGAGAATCAGTCATGAAACAAAGTAATAAAATAAATTGAGTATATTACTAATCCATGTAATTTAGATGAGAATTAGCCATGAAACGGAATAATGAGATAGAGATTATCTATTACTAATCCATGGAATCCAGATGAGGATCATCCATGAAACCGAGTAATGAGATAAATAGATTATTTCTAGGAATTCAGTTGATGAATGACATGCTAGAATTAATCTATGAATTGCTCTACACTAGCATGTGATATGTCTAGGAGAAGGTTTATTCAAGAATCGAGGTATGAGATAATAGAAGCATCATATTCGTTATGAATATTTGGGGTGTATAGTTAGGGAACAACAAACATTGTGACGTCCTAAAGACGTTAGCGCTCTATACTAGCATGCAATATGTCTAGGAGCCGTCCAATCGTTAAGACATTCTATACACGTTCTCTCTACATAGTCAGGGAACTACAAATAGTGTGACGTCCGGAAGACATTAATGTTATATACTAGCATGCAATATGTCTAGGAGATGTCCAATCATTTTGATTCTACGTAGAGGTGATGATGAAATGTGCAATAGTGTCGAAAGTTCAACTGAGAGGCTTTTCGAGGAACATATTCATCAAAGCTCTGACAGGATGTTTGCTCAGTCAGAGATCGTGAAATGGTTCACGGATCATAAAATATGAGTTTCACATACATTTCTAAAGATGGGTTAGAAATATGCTGTATCATGATTTTATGATATTACCCTTTGTCGAAAATCCACCATCAACAGAACCCCATGTTGCCCTTAGGCCAAACATTATATGGCACTTTAAATTCCTTGGCTACGGCTATATTTTGGCCAAAAGAAATCACTATAATTCATCCTTTGGTAGAATGCGAGAAATATGTAAAGCCTTGTTGTCTTGGCTAGTGAGTTTCCCCAATGTTTAAAGTATTCTAGCTAAGTGACTCACTTTCCGTCAAGTAACATCGTAGATCCACCATTTAAGCTTAACTTTTATGCTTTATGGGCGATGGATCTAAGATGTACTTGACGGGAACTGAGCTATGAGTAGTGGATCTAAAAATCTAATTGACGAGAACTGAGTTTCCGTCACACTAAGCCGAGGAAAGTTATTTCTCATATGTTATATATGGGTGTTTGGTGGCTCAACCAAAAGAATTGAGGGATTATAATGCTTGGCCTTAGGTTTCATCTTCTCTTATACATTAGTTTAGCATAGATGTCACTGTAGTACATACCGGTGGCCTGAATTTGAAACTCGTCATCATCAAATGCTTTACTGATCGAGGAAAAAAGATTGATTTAGCATTTAAAGAGAAAGACCCGATTACAGTAGAAAACTCCATTAATTAATACTCTATTATTTAATAAACTCTCTTAAATAATATTTTTAGCCGGTCCCGAGTCAGGGACAATGTGCCAAATTAATAATTCGCTAAAATTACAAATTAATATATTTTTTATTACTTATGTAGACCCCATATGAAATATAAATTAATAATCCTTTATATATAAATATATTCAATACACTAATGTTTTATGAAGATTTCTAGAAAAATAAATCACTTGTCTTCTGTTTTTTGTCAAAATCAAAATCACACTGAACTAATTTTTCTTATCATCGTAAGAATTTCTTGTATTGTTTCTCATAGCCCAGTGAGAAATTATTTAATTTGATTGTCGCTTTAACAACCTTGTTTCGTGGGGTGGGGGTATATTGTATAACTTTCATCATCTTTTTTCCATCTTTATCAATTCCCATAACGCGCTTAATTATTTCTTCATCAGTCAACAATTACGTAACTTCATTTTCTTCCAGATATTCACGACATATTGACATTCACTGGATTGCGATAACCCAACTTTTCGATCAAATTTTGCTAGTCTTAACTGATATCACCGTATAACTGTTCATCCAAATTGTCCAAACCTATGTTATTCATTGATCAAAGTTAAATTTATCGATATAAATTAATAATTATTAATTTATCGATTAATTAATATCTCACCTAATTAATAAATTTTTGTGGTCCCAACCGCATTAATTTATACAATTTCTACTTATACAGTAAGAATAATTAAGGTTGCACATGAGCCGGTACGACCCGGTTCTCTTGTGGAACCGGTCCCTGTACTTGGTGTTGACCGGTACCTCAATTTGAGGACCGGTACCTGTACTTGTACCTGGTGTTGTACTTGTACTTCTGATACCGGTCCGGTACCGGGTATTTACCTGTTCAAAAAACTAAAACAACATTTCCATTTTCCAGTTCAAAAGTTCAATGCTAAAACAACATTTCCAGTTCAATGTTACATGCATACTTAAGTTCAACATCTTCATAACTTCAACATTACAAAATACTAAAGTTAAAGTCAGTGAAAACAACATTTCCACAATCATAGATCTATAACATAAGTCTGTCTACTACAAGAAATAAAATGCAAACAAAAAAGGATGGTTTACAGCCTGCACTTGCAATCCTAGGCCACAAAATCTGCACATTCCTCTCCTCTCCAATAAGGCCAGTGATAGCGCAACTTCAACAAAATCCTCCGTGCCTGCACTTGCAAACAAATTACATTCAGATTCTTGCAACAACAAAAAATTATATCAAAATCAAAATGAAACCAATATCATTTTATGCAAAAATACAGACATACTCCCTGCCTGGACTATGTCTTTGTAAAGTTTTGCATAATTTATGGAACAACAAAATCCTCCTTCTAAGGATTGATTGCAATCATTGTCTGTAGTGGTTAAAATGGATAACAAGAAGTAATATATAAAACGCTAAGGCAAATTATGAGTGGTCACCAACAAAAGTGTATCACAGGAAGTTCACTTTGTCAATTTCTTTACCAAATCTCAATTGTTTAGCAATATCATCATCCATCTATTGATTAATAAAATGACAGATTCTTTTTATCTAGTGATGATGATGAGCCTCACATTTATTATAGAATAGGGATTTTGGGAGGTGGTCAAGTCAGTCCATATTGGCAGCATGTCGTTAATATTAGTGCTTGTCATGATGATTCTTCAATAGCGGTGGTTGCTGATGCACGAGTGTATCAACAAAGCAGAATTGATGATATGAAAAAAATTGCGAAAAAAAGCAGTGTGTTTGTGATAAAATGGACGGTTCAGAGTGAGCTTTGGAATTACAAGGCTAGAACTACAGAATTCTACAAATAATAAACATACTCGAAAAGATCCGGAAAGCTGGAGAATAAAGGTTGAACAATGAATGCCTTCCGAGGAATGGTTCAGAGTAAGTTTTCAAACTAGAAAACTATAACTACAGATATCCTTTAAATAATAGCATGAACTCGAAACAGATCCAGAGAAACGAAATGAACATCTACCATTATCAAAAGAACAAACAGAAACAAAGAAAGAAAATGAGTAGGCAGGATTCAACACTTTACTTAGGTGGAACAGGATTCTTGTTAACAAATACATAAAATTTAAAATTCCAGGTAATCACTAATCATGCTCCTAGTAAATCCAGGTAATCATGCTCCTAGTAAATCCAGGTAATAATCCCTAATTTCTTTCCCTGAACTCATTCACCCCAAATTCAGAAACCCCATATCCCCCTAAGGCCCTAACCATCTTCTAAAAACATAAAACCCCAATTTCTTAGAACATTTATCTTTGATTGAGATACCCAAAATGAAATAAGATCAAATCACAGTTCAGTAGATGAACAAAGGAAGAATAAAAAGAATGATTTACCTTCAGTCCTTCACTCAACTGAACCCAATTTCTTCAAGAATATATAGAACTGAACTCAGATGAGTTGAAAGAGATGGAGATGATGAGTTGAACTTGAATCTGTAAACAAGTAAAAACCCTAAATCAATCTACATTCAAACCCTAAATCAATCTACAATCAAACCCTAAGGAGAAGAAAACTTACCTGATAGAGATGGTGATACTGATACTCATACACTGATACTGAATCACTGATACTCATACATTGAATCTGAATGCTGGGAAGAACATAGAAGGAAGAATGCTGCCGCTGAGAAAAAAAGAAGAAGAAAAAAATTCGAGTGAACTGTGAACTATTCTCAAATCGTTATCCCTTTACCTATCTTAGACGGTCAGGATTAAAAACCTATCTAGATCTAAACGGCTAATACTCACCGGTACAAATGGTCCGGTACAAGTTCGGTCATCCCAAGAACCGGTGTCTGTACCGGTCTATCCCGATTCTCAACTTCTAAAACCGGTCCCTGTACCGGCTAGACCGGTTCCGGTCCGGCCCCGGTTCGGTATTTTCGGTTCTACTCCGGTCCAGGTCATCTCAACCGGTTCTTGTGCAGCTTTAGGATAATGTTATCTTGACATTTTGACACAAACTTAAGGCTTAGTCCTATGGGCTAGATATTTAGCTGGTAGATTGGCCATCCACGTCAGATAGGGCAACCTCCTAACCCTATGGGATGACCAATCTAGCAGCGAAACGCCTAACAATTCGGCTTTAAACACCTAACGATTCGTCGTTAACAATTATCTCTCATTATTTTCCTCTTTTTCTTCTCTTTTTTTTTTCTTCTCTCTCTCATTCTTTTCCTCCCTCCTCTACGCTTCTCTCACCCTCTTTTTCTTCTCTCTCTCATTCTTTTACTCTTTATCTCTCCCTCTTTTCCTTTTCTCTCCATAAAAATTTATATAACACCGAATAATTCAGCGTTTGTGTTACTTTTTGAGCGCCGCTCTATTCGGCGTTTCAATCTCGCCGATAATGCGACTACGAGTAGATGCTAGGAGAGAGAAGTAGTCAGATTGAGTGTTAACTTTTTTCCCACACTTTTTTCATGATTTGCAACACTTTTTAGCCAATCTAGCAATCCAATCTAGCCCATAAAACTTAGCCTAAGGTCAACTTCTCTTATTTTACTGCTATTACTTTACTTAGCACAATACGGTATAATTTAGACCGTCCAATTTTTAAGTTAAGCTATTACCTAAACGTTGTCTAATTTGGGAAATGGAGGCCACCTCTAGATCATAAGAAAGAAAGACGGAACTACACGTGTATGAAGAGGGAAGCCTGGACTAGAATCTAACTAAGTTTGGTTGGTCCGATGTGCGACGTACCAATACGCGAATACAAGATGTTGTAGCATAACAACATCATCAATAATAGTGACAGACACCATCACCAATGACTCTGTGTACTGCATAAGGATACAACCACTGATACAACGCTTTCAAGTCTCTGATTGAACGGCTGAACCCACATAAACTATGTATTTGTAGGTCCACTGAATGGTTTTAACCAATTAAAAGCGCCATTTTAGTGATGTAACTTAAGAAGAAGTTGTTCCAGTTAGAGCTGATACAAAGCATCTGACATTGATATTGAGCGGAAGTGTGGAACTGACATTGTTGATATTAAGTGGAACTGACATTGTTACTACTGTTAGTAATACCTACTCCATGCCATGGCTTACTGTAAATAGAAACCAGAAAACCACTAATAGGCAGCCATTACCCACACCATTAATGAATCACTTTATTTTTCATCGTTTATTTTCCTTCATCTTCTTCTTCTTCATTTTTCCTGTGAAATTTGGGTTAGGAAAGCTTGTTGTAGACGTACACAAGAAATGGGTGCTCAGCGAAATTACAGTAGACCCTCTTTTTTCAAAGTGATGTTTGGAAATTTCAAGAAAAAACTTGTAAGTTGCTCTAATTTCTCTTCTGTTCTAACATTTTCATTTTTCCACCGATTTTGAAAATGGGTTTGTTTTATATTTTTGTTCCAAACAAAGAAGATGAAAACAAGTGAAATCCTGTTCTGATCTTTCATCATTTATTAAGGAAAAATTGTTGCTTTAAAGTTGGTGAGGGTTGGACGAAGAAGATTTATATCTACATAATGTTACAAATTACTTTTTTTTCTTCTTATTTCTTTCTAATTTACTTGATTAAATACCTGAACTTGTTTATTATTATGAATCAATTATGCAGAAGATACCAGTAAATTTCATTGGGAAGTTCAAGGGGATGATACCCTATGATTCGATCCTTAGAAGTCCATTAGGAAGTTGGAAAGTGAAGATTAGAGAAGAAGAAGATGGTGGTTTATCTTTCCGAAAAGGATGGTCTGATTTTGTTGAAGCACATTATTTAGGCCATGGGGATTTTGTTACTATGAAGTACATTGGTGATTCACTGTTTGCTGTTAAGTTGTATGGTATGAATGGATGTGAAAAGGTATTGCCTTCTACGAGTAGCAATGGCGTAAAGTCGAATCCCTCAAGGAAGAGGAAAGAATATGGGGTAGCAAGTAAGGGAAAATTCACTGATTATGGTTCCGAGGCTGATCATCATAAGTATCATGCAAGCAATAGTGGAAGAGATTCGATTTGTTCTGACAAAAGGAACAGTGAGTTGTTCTTGCAATATATGCATATTCATTTCTTTATAAAGTTTTATGGCTCAGGCAATTATTGTAATTTGTAATCCTATCCAACAGTTTATACATGTTTCTATGTATAATGTGTAGGTGGATTGTTTAAATGCGATGCCGCGAAGAGAAAATCTACCGTCAATGAGGGAAGGATAAGGGTTGATCAAGCAGAGTGTTTGCGTAAAGGGAAGCCATATTTTCTCGTTATTTGGACAGAAAATAAGAAATATCAAATGGTGAGATTCCTTATATGAATATCATTTGAACTGAATGTACCATGTTGTTCATCGTGATGTTAATGTACTTTTCTACTAAAATTGAAGTTCATCCGTGTATAAATGATTTATGTCTCTTGCAGGAGATTCCCAAAAAGGTGGTAAGGAAAATAGGAAGGACATTGTCTGATATTGTCACTCTGAAAGATGCTAATGGTAGACTTTGGAATGTGGAATTGAAGAGATCTGAAGGCAAGGTTTGGTTTTACAAAGGTTGGAAGGAATTCGCAGAACATCACTCTTTGAGAGATGGCTATACTTTGGGTATCAGTTACAATGGGAATTCACAATTTTGTGTGCGTGTTACCAATTTTATGGAGCATGTAGAAGATTCTGGAAACCAGGGAGAGTCTAATCCTAAGAAAAGGTGCCGGTTGAGAAAAAGGGAAGAAGAAGATGATGTAATTTGGGAGGACACACCTCCATCTCGAACTCATGTTGAAAGTAGGACAAATGAGGAAAAACCACCGTTGTCAGTTCCTGCTGGTCTCGATATCCCCATGCAACTTAACAAAGATAAAGGTAAAAAGTCTTTGGTTTCTGATGAAACCAGCTCACCATGTTTGGGAAATGAAAGAACTCCATCTGGTGAACGCCCACCCACTCTACCGGTTGTTAAAGAAGAAGAGAGTGAAGAGACGTCCGATTCACCTGACGCCCCAAAACTTTTCCGTAAATCATCACGGAGAGCTGAAGGCAATGAAAGAGTGGCTGAAGTAACTAAGTTATTCAAGTCTCAGACTCAATATCCTTTCTTTGCAGTTTATATGCAAGCTTCCTATTTAACTAACGCATATCTGGTGAGAGATCTTGACCTAAAAACTTCACTGTTTAATATGCATTTTTTTTCTAATTTTTGTCTGGAGAAGGAATTTTAATGCTTAGCTACCAATTATGCATAAGTTTCGTACTAAACACCTGGTGGATGATGTACCTAAGTGTTAGGATATCTACAATGCACAGCATAGATAGAACAATTGAACTCAGAACAAGTTTACTATACTAGAGTTCCAGGTTTTTTGTAGTAGTGTGAACTCAGAACAAGTTTACTATACTAGATGAGGTTTTTTAATTTCCATCTAAGACTAGTAAGATCTGCAGTGCTGATGGCATTGATAGTTGCTCCACTAGCTCCATAAAAAATGACATTATCTAGATATAACCTACTCTGCTGCCATCTGCTAAAACCTTTAGTTTCTTCACTGGTCGTGCTCCATAGTGGTTGCCTGCAGTATCAAAGATAGTTTTTCCACATCATGCAATAATTGCCTATAATTGACCTGTAACTGCCTAACACAAAACTTAGTCTGTTATGTGCCTATAATTGAAGTGTTAATACGAGTTGCAGTTCTATTTTGTTCGCATTTTGACTTTGCCTTGAGGTTAGTGATGTACTAATGAATGATCTGCACTGCAAAAACGGGTTCTTAAAACTTGCTTTTCCAATCACATTGTTGCACCTACTCTTTTCAACATGCCAGAGTTCTAGCAGCGTTTTCAATATTGTTTTTTCATCCTTTTTTTCTTTTTAGTTTTTGTTTTTATAGGCTTACTTGCATGAAACCATGTTAATATCCAACTTCGAACAAAAGCTGAGTTGTTGTATCGTTGTCTCATCTGTTGATCAATAAATGGGTTGGGTCCTCAAGTTCCGCAATAAGACACATAGGACATACATTGCAAGGTTCCCCTTACTGGAAGAACATCATCTATACACCAACATTGCTGTAATTCCCCATTTTGTGTCACCTGTACCTGTGTTGATCTTTCTGTTGCAAGAATAGTCTTAAATCCATACTCTAATCTATTACTAATTGATTTAGATTGGAGGCAATTCACTGTTGTCAACAATGCTTTCTCCACAGGCTTTTAGCTTTTGAAGCCTACCCTGCCTTCTGGGAATGCTTACATGGAAAACCCATGATTTTGGGCTTGTCACTCTTTCAATCTACAAAAACAGATATTACTAATTTGCCAATTATTTACGTGGTGTGTTGCCTGAAAAATGAATTTTTTTCCTACTTGTGCAGCATATTCCTAAAAGCTTTTCCAGGAAACATCTACCGAAGACCATAAAGAATGTCATGGTTCGAAGTCCAGACAATAAGGTGTGGACGCTTGGATACTGTGTCAGAGGTTATGCATCGCAGTTCTCCAACGGTTGGACTTCTCTTAGACGACATTTAGGTCTGACAGCTGGAGATGTTATTGTCTTTGAGCTGCTAACTGTAAAAGATAAGGAAATGAGAGTTTCTGTTATCAGAGAGATCGATAATGTGCTCACCAAGATATGATTGGGGTACAAAGAGGCAACATGCTTACGTTTATTTTATTCTATCCAAGTACTAATGTATGGTAATTTTAACAGCTGTCCTGATTTAGCTATTAATCCTTTTCATCATAGTCCTGATTTCATTTTTCTTTGTGAAACCAAAGTCGATCCTCAGAGAATGATTTCCATTGCTCAAAGTCTACATTACCATCATTACACTTGGATTGACAGAGTTGGTTTGGCCGGTGGCTTACTCCTTATGTGAAGGATGGTATAACTTGTGACATTGCTAGTACAGCTGATAACATTATTCATGCTCTTATTAGAATTGATCCTAGTAAACCGGAAGGATGGTATAACTTGTGACATTGCTAGTACAGCTGATAACATTATTCATGCTCTTATTAGAATTGATCCTAGTAAACCAGAAGTGCTTATGTCCTTTATGTATGGTTCTACTTACAATGACCCAAAAAAAAAAAAAAAAATGGACTTTCTGCATGATCTTAGTGAAGTAGTTTACCAACCTTGGCTAGTTTTAGGTGATTTAAATTTTCACTTGGCTAGAAATTGTAGAAGCTCTGACACTTGGGTTCAAAATAGGGTTAGGGATATTGGCCTTTCTGATCTGGGGTATGAGGGTAATGATTACACTTGGACTAGTAATAATTTTGCCTGGCGAGATTGGGGTATACCTAGATTAATTGGGGTATACCCAATAAGACAAAATAGGGTCATTTTGAAGTAAAGCTAAGCCACCCCTTAACTTAGATTTTTCTAAATGACTAAAATGCCCCCACAATTATTAACTCTAATTTAACTAAAATTATTAGATTAGTTAATTTAATTAGATTAGTTAGTTGATTTAGTTATATGTTGGGTTTTAGAAATCATTTAGAGAGAGAATTAGTATGAAGTAGTAGAGGAGGTTTTGGTGTGATATGAGTGAAATGAGTGATTCAAATCCTGATTTTGAAGTGGGGGAGCCTTCTAACTTTCCTCCTACAGATGAGTACTTGTATGATGATCTACCAGACCATGATCGAATGGATTATTTGCATGATCCTCACTTTTATTTTCCTCAAACTCAAGATGGGAATGGAAGTGATGAATGTCTCGAGCCAAACGTAGAGTCCAATGACCAAGAAGAAGATAATGGAGCTGCAAGTAATCAGGTAGACAACCTAAGTAGTGAAGATTGTGATTTTTCCATGCAAATGATCGATTTTTGTTTTTTTTTTCCACTTCAGCTGTTCAGGGTCGGCAAGGTCGACGCTTTTCGATCATGCCGGCCGTGAAAGCCGGCGTGGTTGTACTTTGCACAACGTGCCGACTTTTCATGACCAGTATCAAGCCAGCATGGTATAAAATTTTAACCTTGCCGACTTCCATTTTTTTGAAGCACAGGAACCATTACTTGAAAATGCTTACGCCGGCATTTTCAAGTTTTAATACATTGCCGGCTGTTTCTATGTCGGCATTGTTTATATTCCCTTACGTGCCGACCTTTTTCTGCCGGCAGTGTTTTATATGTAGACCATGCCGACCGTGGTAATACATACTAACTACACTTTTGATGTTTTGTAGATTGTGGCATTGGTACCTATGGCGGATCAGCCTCAAGATCAGAAAATTAGGGGTCCTGATATTTCCGAACATTATGCTAATAATTTGGAATGGAAGGAAAAAAAGGACGCGGTAAATTGGATTATCGAGAAAGCAAGAGAGAAGATGTGCGTTCTAGTAAAAAACACCCAACAAAAATCTACGCGGTTTGAAATGGTATGCGAGTGTTATGGATCGCCGGACGAAAGTCACAAGAGAAAGGGTTATGTGTATGATAATAAAACGACTAGGGTGTACAAGACGAAGTCTAAGAAGTGTGAATGCCCATTCAAGATTATTTTTGGGAGGAAAGAAAAAATCGATAGCATGTGGAAAATGAGTAGAGTTGATGTTGGTTGGCATAACCATAAAGGTCCGCAAAGTCTTGTTGGGCACTGTCAAGTTGCCAAGTTGAAACCGCACGAGTTCGAACAAGTAAGAACAAGTTGGGGAATTAAACCAAGCAAGCTCCTTCGTAGGTTCAAGAGGGACGACCCGCATAACCTCTCTTCATTGTCTACAATTTATGCGGCCAAGGCAACCATTAAAAGAATTGAATGGGATGGAAGAAAGGTGATGGAAGAATCACAATGGTTGGCACACAAATACAACTACACGGTGAGACACCATGAGTCACCGGATGGGAAGGTGGATCGTATTTTTCTTGCGCACCCCGATATGATTCAATTGGCGCGTTGCTTTTACCAAGTTTTGTTCATGGATTGTACTTATAAGATGAATAGGTACAACATGCCTTTGTTGAACATTGTAGGACAAACCTCGGATAAGAAATCGTTCACGGTGGCATGGTGTTTTATGGATCGGGAGAAGGATGATAGCTATATTTGGGCATTGGAAACTTTGAAGCTTCTCTACCACGAAGACGAAACTCCGGGGGTTGTAGTGACCGACAATGAGAAAGCATTAATGAACGCCGTGAGGATAGTCTTTCCCAATGCACAAAATTTCCTTTGCACTTGGCATATACAATGCAATCTTAGAAAGAATTGTAGAAGTCATATCCAAAAACCGAAATAAAAAAAAGGAACTAAACGTAAAAATGAGGAAGATGAACGTCTTAGCAAACTAACTAAAGAGGAGAGAGAGAAAGAGAAGAAGAAAGAAGACGAAGAATGGAAAGAAGGTGAGATTAAGTTTGGGTTATTCATGAAAGCGTGGGATAAGGTGGTTTGGTCGATGAGTGTGGAAAGATATGAGTTAAACTTGAAGGATTTCGAGGATGATTGGGGGACTAATTACCCCAAAGTAGTGGAATATTGCAAGAAACAATGGTTGAGGCCACACAAAGAGAGGTTTGTGTATGCTTATACTTACGACTATAAACATTTCAAACTTGAATCCACAAGTATGGTAGAGCAAGCTCATGGGAGACTAAAAGGTCTACTTTTCACGAGTCAAAATGGGATTGTGACGGTGCAACATGCTATCCATGAGTACACTAATAATGATATCGACAAGATAAAAAAACAATTCCAAGAAAGTAGCTTCCGGAAGTTGAAGGAGTTTAAGGAGGATGATTGGTTGCTTGTTGGTATACATAGAAACGTCTCACATTGGGCAATACATTTCATGATGAAACATCTTGCATTGTATAAAAAGTATGATGACCCGACCACTCCTTGTAAGTGTAGGATAGTGAAGGCTATCGGACTTCCATGTCATCATATGCTTGGTAGGTATAAAACTCCCATTCCTCTTGATGATATTGATCCTTATTGGAAGCAATTATCTTTCAAACCATCTCCAAGAGAAGATCCCGGTGAAGAGTTTGACGACATGGAATTTGGGAGAATAATCCTCGACAAGTACCCCAAGTTGAATAGGTTGGACAAACAAACTATGAAGCACAAGTTGATGCCGATTGTTTAACCTTTTATGGAAGAACTTGAAGAACCAGAGAAACAAGATCCTAATGGTAGACCAACTACCAAAAAGACGAGGGCGGAAGAAAGAGAACAAATCAAAGAGTTTTTGAGTACAAATTGCGATCAAGATCAACCCGAAAGAGAACAAATCAAAGAGTTTTTAAGTAGAAGTAGTGATCAATCCAAAATGGAAAACATTAAAGAGCATTTGAGTACAAAGTGTGATCCATCCGGACATGTTTATACCGAGGCGCAATACAAGGAGGAGCCCGCTAAAAAGAAAATAGGTCGTCCAAGGAAGGATTCAACTACACCAACGGTCTATAACTTGAATACAAATGGCACTCTACCTCTTGAGAGTCAAGCAAGTGAGGAGCCCGCAAAAAAGAAAAGAGGTCGTCCAAAGAAGGATTCAACTACACCAACGGTCTCTAACTTGAATACAAATGGCACTCTACCTCTTGAGAGTCAAGAAAGTGTGGAATTTGTTGGAAATAAAAGGGGTCGTCCAAGGAAGGATTCAACTACACCAACGGTCTCTAACTTGAATACAAATGGAACTCTACCTCTTGAGAGTCAAGCAAGCCAAGGAAATGTTGTGAAGAACAAAGGTCATCCAAATAAGGTAGTACAACCGGTGTTGCAAAAGTATCGCAAGCAACTCCCTCCAATTATTCAAGATTTCGTGATTGGTACCGACGATGTTCCGAAAGATGGAAATTGTGGGTTTCACGTTATCTCGCAACAATTGGGACACCTAAGTGGAGCGTTTGAAGAGAATCTCACCCAATGCAAATACATTAGAAAGAAGATGGTTGCTCGACTAGAAAACGACAAAGAGTTCCATATCTCAATGATGCTAGAAGGTTCCATGGAGGAGAAAGAAGCAACTTTCAAAGGTTTTCTAACTAGTGTTAAAGGCCCGGAGGGAAATGCACCTATCAAATGGGAGCATTGGTTGAGAATGCCGGAGTGTGGCCATATATTGGCGGATATGTGGAATTGCGTGGTACATTTCTTTAGTGAGGGACTATCTATAGCATTTGCACCGAAACATGCGGTTTGTGTGAACCAACTCAAGCATAGAAGAATTGTCATTGCTTTGGTGGATAAAAATCATTTTATTGGTCTACAACTCAATAAGGAATGTCCATTACCTCCTCTATGTAGGTTTAGTTTGTGGGAGAAGTTCACAGACAACAAGAGCAAGGAATGGATGAAAACTTATGAGGACAACATGGCCCTTTGGAATGTTATAGATGAGTCTAGGGAATGTCCAATAGATTTGACTAAAGGAGGTTCAATAGATTTGAATGAAATCCTTCCAATATATTTGAGTGAGGAGTGATTATGATTAGGGAATAAGGAAGCTTTTTGTGTAGTGTACAATGGAGTACTAGACAAAACATTCGTACTTTTTGGAGTACTTTTGTAATCGCATGCGTGTTTTGTGTAATGTACTTTGGAGTGCTACAAATGAATGAAATAGATGTGTTTTTTTGGATGTATTTTCAATTTTCCGGCATCATAGTTATTACACAACCCTGCCGGCTTTACCAGGGTCGGCACTGTATTATCTCATCACACTGCCGGCCACAATGCATGATAGTAAAGGAAAAACCTGCCTCATATGGCTGGCAAGGTATTGCTTTTATCAAAATGCCGGCGTTAACTATGCCGACAATGTTTATGAAATTCACCATGCCGGCGGATAACTCCCTTAAAAAAATTGTTCCTGGATCTTTTTTTCTATCAGGCCGGCATGTTCTAGTTTTGCCAAGTTGCCGGCTTCTATTGCGCCGGCATTGTTTTTGAGGAGAATCATGCCGGATAATAACTCCCTCAAAAATTGTTCATGAATGTTATCAAGCCGGCAATGTGTATTATAATATCCATGCCGACAGAAAAACCTTCGGCAGGGTTTTAATTTCGGATAATTCCGACTAAACGGCCGCCAACAAGCCTATATTTAGAACATCACCGACTATACATCGGATACAAACCTTAATTAAAGCATAAAAACGTTAAAAACTTAACCCTAAGACATTTGGGACATAGATAATATCTTCTTCCGTTACACAATTTCTTAGGAGAGGTAATTAGCTTCATCTTACCGTCGCAATATGGATCTGTGCATGATAGAAGGTTGATTTTAGCAACTTCATCTTCATACGGAGCTAGGCGCTCATCTATCTAATAGAAAAACCCACAACAAGTGCATTTTGAAGCATACAGCTGATATACACCTCCTACTGCAGCTTTCATGAGAAATAAGAATCCCTTACAACCTTTAATAGTGCATTTGCTTCCTTCAAAGGGACAATTGTTTGCAAAATGACCACTAAGTGTACAAAGACTACAAATATTTGGTTTTGAAACTTCCATTCTTTATGCAAGGTTGAAGATGAAGTTTGGAATGCTTTTATAATAACAACATACCTAATATCTTGATTTGAAATTTCTAGCCGTTGAGCATTCAATGGGTTATACTTTGTACCTAAAAGGTGCAACTAACATCTACGCCGTCAAGGTATAGATTTAATACCATGCCGGCCTCCAGTACTATGTCTATTACTAAATAAGATAGTGCAACTCCAATATTGTCCAAAACTGCACAAAAAAGAATAATTTCTAAAGCAACTAAAACTGAAAATTAAAATAAGTTTAACAAGTCTAAAACTACACTCTAAGAGTTCAAAACATAATGTAATAGTTCAAACCAGAATCTAAGTTTCTAAAGCAAGTAAAACACAATAAAGATTAAGAATTTCAAGGATCCTTCTCATTTTTATTATCTTCCTCCCCATCACTAGCTTTTTCACCAGCATCAACTTTTGCTTTTCCCTTACCCTTCACTGGACCTATGTAGTCACCATCCTCATTGTAATAG
Organism: Papaver bracteatum; assembly: GCA_023529315.1. Classification (NCBI taxonomy): domain Eukaryota; kingdom Viridiplantae; phylum Streptophyta; class Magnoliopsida; order Ranunculales; family Papaveraceae; genus Papaver; species Papaver bracteatum. Next base: position 800,329 of record JAJJWX010005418.1, on the reverse strand, counting down.
GGGTTCACTCCAGAAAAGTCAGATGCCCTGAAAAAAGGTCCTTGGATCAACCTCCTCTTCTTCCTCTTCTGATGATGTGCATTCAACATAGTTGAGGGGATTGCTAGGACTGTTCATAAACCTTAGAAATTCTTCAGGATCTTATTTACCCATCAAACATAGTTTTCTTACAGGGCAATTCTTTTCAATTTCATCTTTAGGATCTTCTACATTGGGATAAATTGCGTCAATAAATTGGAATAAATCTTCGGCATTGTTAACAAGGCAAGGTAGATCTTTTTTTTCCTCTGGGAACCTAAACAATACACAAATAAGAGATATAAAAACAAACAACACTATTGAACGCAAATAAGAGATCAAAATTGTTACACATTGAAATTTGGTTCTGGTCATCTATAAGCCAGCAAGGTATAGAATATACACACTGTCGACCAATATCTAGTCAGCATGGTAATAACCATTCACTTAGCCGACCAAAACACAGCCGGCATTATTGTATTAAATAATGATGCCGGCTATAACTTCAAAAATATCAAGTTTCTGATGCCTGCAGTCGGCATGGTCCAAGGACAACTCCATGCCGGCGATAAGTTAGCCGGAAGGTGTCTGTTAGTATACCCTGCCGGCCCTGGTTATTGTCTAACAACATCCATGGATGATATGAAAGGTCGGAAGGTTATTCATCCTCATACAACGCCGGCGCTTAGGAAACAACAACCGCCGGCATGTTGTGAAACTATCGTCCGTGCCGGCCGAAAAGCGGAAAATCTAAATTTTCAGTTTCTAACCTAATCTAACAATCAAAAAACACTAAACAATATTGGGTTTAGTTTAGAAATCAACTTACAGTCTTCTTTTCACCGATGGAGGGTTGTTTTCAACATTCTCAGGGATTGAACTTTCGGGTTTACTAGTTCCATCTTTTCCCTTACCTTTTTTCTCTGATTTGGATGTTTTGATACTTCCTGTTGAATCTCTCTTGCTGCTGGATTTTTTAGAATGAACCATTTTTTTAGGAAAATCAAAATTGAAAATTTTGGTTGGTTTTGGGTTTTTGGAATGAAAGAGGAAAGGGATTAGAGTAGAAGGATTAGAGAAGATTAATCAGTTTTTAGTTTTTAAGTTTAGGGTTTAGTGTTAGGTTAATTAATATAGGGTTTAGTTTTAGGTTAATTACTGTAGGGGTATTAACGTAACTTTACCACATTTTGGCCTCCCCTTAGTAAGGGAACATGTCCATTTAAATTTGGGTATACCCCAATTAATCTGGGTATACCCCAATCTCGCCAGGTAGTTTTGGAACTGGCACTAAAAAAGCTAGGCTGGATATGGGTTTAGGGAATACTGATTGGTTTTTGCAATTTCCCAATGCTAAAATTTGTCATTTGAATCATATTGCTTCTGATCATTGTCCTATAATGCTTGTTACTGATCCCATTCCTAAGAGGATTTGGAGACCTTTTAAGTTTTTTGGTAAATCTTTTTAAACAAATATGTTTCATGCTTGGAACATAGATGTGCAAGGTAGCCCTGCTTACAAATTTAGTAATAAGCTGCAGCATACTAGATTCACTTTAGCCAGGTGGAATAAGCTTGAGTTTGGAGACATCCACAAAAACATTAAGCTTCTTCAAGAAAAATTGGATATAGTTCAAAAGGAGCCAATTTCTGTCAGTCAAGATATGAAGGTTAAAACTTTAACTCATGATCTGGAAAACTGGTATAAAATACAAACTAGTTTCTGTTACGGCACCAACACCTCTTGCCGTATATTTCCTTATTTAGTTTGTTTTAGTTATCTTTATTAAGCTTAGTTTAGTTTCCTAGTTTGAATAGAATTCTTAATATTAAGTTTACTTGTTTACGAAGGCTTTGAAGCTATAAATAGCCTGGCCATAAGTTGTTTTGGATTATCAATTAATATATCAAAGTTAAGTTTATTTAGTTATCTTCTCAAAAGCTGGTGGATAACCCCCAACTCAAAGGGTTTATCAGGTTCTTTTCCTTGGGTTTAATCTTTCTCCAGTGTTAAAAGGTCTAGAACCCTAACACCTGGATCAGAGCAGGTTTTGATCAAACCCTAAAATTCTACAATTTTTTTTCTTTTTTCAATGGGTCATGACTATACTGATAATATGAAGACTGTGAGTGATGGTATCACCGATCTGTCTAAAAACCTCAATACCTTGATTGCTGATTTGGCTAACCAACATCTGGAAGAAGCTGAGAAGAAGAAAACTGATGCGGTCGAAAAAAAAACAGTTGAGGGAAAAAAACCATGTTGCTCGCAAACAAGAAACACTTGAGAATAATGAATTTCTTGCCGATGCAATTGCTACCAGTGTTACAAAAGCTTTGACTACTTTGTCTACCACCTTATCAACAAGTATTTCAACGGCTTTATCTACTCATCTCTCTCAAAACTTATCAACTGAACTCGCCAATTCCTTAAAAACAGTTTTCCCTAATTATATTCCTCAGCGTCGTACTAATGGTGAGGGTCATGGTCATGCTCGTGATACAATTCCTCCACCTCCGCCTGCCAGACCGAGTGTGATTAACCTCAAGTTTCCTTATTTTGATGGAGAAGATCCTGATGGCTGGATTTTCAACGCTGATAAATATTTTTCAGTCCATTCAGCTGATGATGCTCTAAAGATCATTATTGCTGCTGCTAGTTTGAAAGGTGATGCTAATGTATGGTATCTTTGGAAACAAACCAAGGTTACGATAGTTACATGGGCAGAATTTTGTTCTCATGTTCGTTCTAGATTTGCTCCTGCCAAGTTTGTTGATGCTCGACTAGCCATTAGCACAATCGACCAAAAAGGGTCAGTACGTGAACATATTCCTGAATTTGAAAGATTATTAAATTTTGTTGATTTTCCAGAGGATTATTTGATTAGTTGTTTTATTCGTTCTTTAAAACCTCATATTGGATGTATGGTTAAATTGCTTGCACCACAATCCTTAGCTTAGGATTTTACCAAATAAATTCACCAAGAGGAAGCATATGTGGCTACTAGGTTTGTACCTCGACAACCTTATCGTCCTCCTCATGTCAGGCCTTCTACTAATATACAACCTACTCTATACAATAAGTCTGCACTACCTCCAGGAGCACGACGTTTGTCACCAGCTGAACAAAGGGAGAGAAGAGCTCAAGGCCTTTGTTTTAATTGTGATCAATTATTCACACCCAATCATATTTGTGTGAATCCCAGGTTAACTTTATTGGATGTTGACGAAGATACAGTTGATGAGGATATTGTCGAACCAATTGCTGCGCAAACTGAAGAAACAACTACTTTTGATAATGTGGAAATATATGAATCCAACCCTGCTATCTCCTTGCATTCATTGTTGGGATCTCCTTTTCCTAGAACAATGAGGGTTATTGGTTTTACTAAAACTCAGCATATTACTGTGCTTATTGATTCGGGATACACACACAATTTTCTTCATCCTTCTTTGGCCAAGAGATGTGGTTATTCCATTCAATGCAACACTCTACCACTTAGTGTTACTATTGGAGATGGTGGTAAATTAGATACTCGTGGAGTTTGTCTTAATATTCCATTTTGTCTTCAGAAGCAGAATTTTACAACAGATTTTCATCTACTTGATATTAGTGGATGTGATGCAGTCTTGGGGGTTCAATGGTTGCACACTTTAGGAAAGATTAAATGGTATTTTGCAAAGTTGACAATGCAGTTTCACATTGATGGCGCACCTATTTCATTAATTGGAGATAACATCCCTTCTGTCATGATTATGGAAGCAGATTCAATGCAGTGTTTATTATGCACTAAAACTTATGCAGTTTTCATTCAATTATCTGCAATGAATACTTCATTAACTACCGATTCAACCCTAACTCCTGCTTCGAATCTTCCCTCTGAAATTTCAACATTGCTTTCACAGTTTGCTGAAATTTTCAAAACCCCTACATCTCTCCCACCAGAAAGGGTTCATGATCACAAAATTCCTTTATTACCGGGTACTGCTCCTGTCAATGTGAGGCCTTATAGATATCCCCATTTTCAGAAGGTTGAGATCGAGAAGATAGTTCAAGAACTTCAAAAATCTGGATTTATACGACCGAGCTCCAGTCCTTACTCTTCTCCTATACTTATGGTACGTAAAAAGGATGGTTCTTGGCGTATGTGTGTAGATTATCGAGCTCTAAACAAGGTAACCATCAAAGATCGTTTTCTTATTCCAATGGTAGATTAATTGCTAGATGAGTTGTTTGGTGCAACTATTTTTACAAAATTGGATTTAAGGTCAGTGTATTATCAAATTCGACTTCATGGTGATGATATTCTCAAAACTGCATTTAGAACACATGATGGTCATTTTGAATTCTTAGTTATGCCCTTTGTATTATCCAATGCTCCTGCTACATTTCAGAGTTTGATGAACCATATTTTCAGACCACATTTGCGAAGATTCGTTCTTGTTTTCTTTGATGATATTTTAGTTTTCAGCAAGAATATGAAGGACCATATTGAACACTTGTCTATTGTGTTTAATATATTACGAGCAAATTCTTTATTTGTCAAAGAATCCATGTGTACTTTCGCACAACCAACAGTGGGTTATCTTGGTCATGTTATTTATGCTAAGGGTGTTTCAGTGGAAAATGACAAGATTCAATGCATACTTTCATGGAAAATTCCTTCTACAATAAAGGAATTGCGAGGTTTTCTTGGCTTAGCTGGGTATTATCGAAAGTTTGTCAAAGATTATGGAAAGATCGGTGCTCCATTAACACAACTGCTCAAAAAAGATGCTTTTGTATGGTCTGACAAGGCAACTACGACATTCCATTTGTTGCAAAAAGCTCTCACTACAACTCCAGCATTACAGCTGCCAGATTTCTCAAAAGAGTTTACTTTGGAATGTGATGCTTCTGGAAATGGCATTGGTGCTGTTTTAACTCAACAACAACGTCCAATTGCATTCTATAGTAAATCAATTTCTGGGAAAAATCTTAATCTCTCTATTTATGATAAAGAGATGCTTTCCATTGTTTCCGCAGTTCAAAAATGGCGTCCTTACTTACTTGGCAGACACTTTAAGATTTTTACTGATCATCGCAGTCTCAAATTCTTCCTTGATCAGAAACTATCTTCAATGGAGCAACAGAAGTGGTTATCTAAGTTATTGGGCTATGATTATGAAATCGTTTTTCGTCATGGCAAAGAAAATATTGCAGCTGATGTACTATCAAGAAATGTTGGCTCAAATTTTCATATTTCTACACCTGTCTTCTCTGGAGTTAATAAAATTAGTAAAGAATGCCATGATGATGCTGATTTGGGAATTCTTATACAAAAATTATAGCAAGATAAGACTTGTAAGGTACATTTCTCATATACTGATGGTATATTACGTTTTAAATGTCGTATAGTTGTTCCTTCAAATTCTACTTGGTGCACAAAATTACTTGAAGAATTTAATTCTAACCCTATTGGAGGGAACTCTGGTTATTTACGGACTTACAAGCGTTTGCAGCAAAAAAATTATTGGAGAGGCATGAAACATTCAGTGAAAGAATTTGTTTCTCAATGTGATATATGCCAGCGTAATAAGTCTGAGGCATTATCTCCACCAGGGCTTTTAAGTCCTCTCCCTATTTCAGCTGACATCTAGATGGACATTTCATTAGACTTCATTGATGGATTTCCAACTTCTAGTCGCAGGAATTCTATTTTGGTCATCGTTGACAGACTATCCAAGTATGCTCATTTTATACCTCTTTCTCATCCATATACTGCAAGTTCTGTTGCTGAAGTTTTCGTGCGCGAATTTGTCAGACTTCGTGGTATGCCAAAGAGTATAGTAAGTGATAGAGACCAAATTTTTATCAGCAATTTTTGGGAAGCATATTTTTCCATGCAAAATACCAAACTATGTCGTAATACTGCATACCATCCACAATCTGATGGGCAAACAGAGGTGACAAATAGGACTTTAGAATGTTATCTTCAATGTTTTGCAGGAATGAAGCCAACTGAATGGGTTATATGGATGCCATGGGCAGAATGGTGGTACACCACCAGTCATCATTCCGCTATTAACATGACACCGTATCAAGCAGTTTATAGCAGACTTCCTCCAACAATTTCCAGTTATCTTCCTAGCTCTACGACTATAAATGATGTTGATATCAATTTACGAGCTAGAGATCATACATTGAAGATTTTGAAGTTTCATCTTGAAGCAGCCCAGACATGGATGAAGAATAATGATGATGCAAATCATACTGAAAGAAAATTTGAGGTCAATAATTGGGTATTTTTACGTCTTCAACCATACCGACAATCCTCAGTTGCTACTAAGTCTTTCTCAAAAAATTTATGGTCCTTTTCGTGTCACTGAGAAGATTGGAGAAGTTGCGTACAAATTGGAGTTGCCCAATACAAGCCGTATACATCCAATTTTTCATGTTTCACAGCTTAAACTGAAACTTGGTGTTACTGCTAGTGTTGAAAAAACTCTTCCGGGTATAATTGATTATGAGAAATGGGAACCTGAGCTTGTCTTACAACGTCAAATGTACAAGAAGAATAATATGGCTGGTACTAAGTGGTTAGTTCAATGGAAAGGACATCCTACAGTTGAAGCAACATGGGAAGATGCCGATGACATTATTTTGCGTTTTCCAAAATTTAAGGCTTGAGGCCAAGCCATTTTTTCCAGCAGGGTGGGATGTTACGGCATCAACACCTCTTGTCGTATATTTCCTTATTTAGTTTGTTTTAGTTATCTTTATTAAGCTTAGTTTAGTTTCCTAGTTTGAATAGAATTCTTAATATTAAGTTTACTTGTTTACCAAGGCTTTGAAGCTATAAATAGCCTGGCCATAAGTTGTTTTGGATTATCAATCAATATATCAAAGTTAAGTTTATTTAGTTTTCTTCTCAAAAGTTGGTGGCTAACCCCCAACTCAAAGGGTTTATCAGGTTCTTTTCCTTGAGTTTAATCTTTCTCCAGTGTTAAAAGGTTTAGAACCCTAACAGTTTCTATAAAGAAAAATCTAGAGACAAACACATTCATGATATGGATAATAACACTAAATATTTTCATTCTTTAGTCAATAAAAGGTTACATAGAAATAATATAACTGCTCTTATTGATAATGATGGAAATTGGCATAGAGACAGAGAAAGTATAAGTAATCTAATTACCACTCATTTTAGCTCCATTGCTTGTACTAGCAATCCTGTCTTGACTGATGCTGCATTTGATGTTATTCCTAAAATCATTAATGATTCTGATAATGTGGGTTTGCTTACTGTTCCCTCTGCTGATGAAATCACTAGTTTTGTTAAATCTATGCCAGCTTGGAGCTCTCCTGGACCATATGGTTTCCAAGATGGTTTCTACCAATCTCAATGGGAAATAGTGGGTAAGGATATTATTGATGTTGTTCAATATTTATTTAATACTGGTTTTATGCCTAAAGATCTTAATAAGACTTATATTAGTCTTATCCCTAAGGTTAAAGATCCTAAAAAGCCTTCTGAGTTTAGACCTATAGGTCTTTGCAATGTCTCTTATAAAATAGTATCTAATGTCTTAGCTAATAGGATAAAGCCTTATTTGAAGAAAATAATTTCTCCTTACCAAGATGCAATTGTTCCAGGGAGAGCTATTCATGATAATATCATAATAGATCATGAGATTATTCATACTATGAAGCAAAAGGAAGGTATTGGAGGTACTATGGCCTTAAAATTGGATAGCTCTAAAGCTTTTGACAAACTTGAATGGTCTTTCCTTCTGAAAATTTTGTCTCAGTTTGGTTTTAGCAAAGATTTCTGTGGTTTAATCTACCAATGTGTTAATACTACAAGCATAAGAGTGCTTCTGAATGGTTCTCCATGTAAGGAGTATGTTCCTTCCAGAGGTATAAGGCAAGGAGATCCATTATCTCCTTACCTCTTTATCATGGCCATGGAATATATTTCTAGGAAATTGAGTTTTGTTGAATCTAATAAGGATATTGCAGGTATCAAAGTCACTAGAAGAGCACCATCTATCTCACATCTTTTATTTGCAGATGATATACTCATCTTTGCTAAAGCTGATATGAAGAATATTACTGGCATTTTAAACATTTTGAATGATTTTGGTAATCTTTCTGGTCAGACTCTAAACTTTGATAAATCTTGTGTCTACTTTAGTGGTAATTTGGATCCTGATTTTTGTGATGATTTGGCTAAAGAGTTGAACATGAAAATAGTCAGTGACTCTGAAACTTATCTAGGAGCTCCCCTTCTTTTAGGTCATTCTAAAGTTAAAGCTTTTGACCCAATAGTTCAATCTTTTGAGGCTAGACTTAATAATTGGATAAGTATTACCTTGAACCAATCTGGTAGAACAACTTTGATCAAATCTGTATTGAACTCTCTTCCTACTTATCAGATGGGTTGTTTTAAGATTCCTACCACTCTTATTGACAAACTTGATTCTTTGCAGAGGAACTTTTGGTGGGGTCACAAAGCTAGCAAAGGTATTAAATTTGTTGGTTGGCCTAATCTTCAAAAACCAAAGGAATTAGGAGGTTTAGGATTTAGAAATTTGGAGGTCTTTAATATGGCTCTTATATCCAAGATAGCTTGGAGAATTTGCTCTAATTCTGATGATTTTTATGTCAAGATTTTAGAAGCCAAATATTTTAGAGCTACTAATTCTCTTTATTTGGAAAAACTTGTTGATAAAAGTTCCTGGGTGTGGAAAGGTATATACAGGCAGATTCAGTTCATTAAGGATAATACCTTTTGGACTGTTAGATGTGGTACCAAAATTAAGATTTGGCTAGATAAATGGGTTATTGGCTTAGACAACCCTTCTGCTCCTAAAGCTGGCTCTACTGTTTTTTCTAATTTTGATCATGTTCATGAGCTCTTTTTGCAGGCACTAGAACTTGGAATGTGCAGCTGATTCAGAATATTTTTGAACTGAATAAAGCTAACAAAATCATCTCTATTCAAATTCCTAGAAGTGGTAATGATACTCTAAACTGGGTTCATGATAGAAAAGGTATGTTTAGTGTTAAAAGCGCTTACAAAGTTCTTAATAGTCACTCTGCTGATCCTTCAGTTCCTCAAAGAGTTAGTAGTAATGTCTGGAAGTCTCTATGGGAATGTAAGCTTCCACATAAGGTTAAGCTCTTTGTCTGGAAGTGTCTTAAGGATATTGTTCCTACAAGAGACAAAATATCTAAGTACAAACAAGGTATTGAGGTACATTGTAGTGTCTGTAATGCTACTTTTGAAACTGTTGAGCATATGCTATTAGATTGTCCCTATGCTAGATATGTTTGGCTTGGTGTTAATGTGAATGTTAATAATGTTAGGAACATGTATGGCACTTTGATTGATTGGGTCATTAGTTGGTTTAATACTAGTGCTTCTATCAATAATGTTTCTAGCACTAACAGGATACATTTTCTATACTTTCTTATGATTACTGTTTGGACTTTATGGAAAGATAGATGCACTGCTGTTTTTCAAAATAAAAAGCCTAACAAAACTTTCAGCATTAATAGCATTCTGTCTCTTCTAGCCAACTGTAAAAAGAATGTTTTTATTGTTTCTAACAGATCTTCTAGTTTGCAGGTACAACCTCAATTTTGGGATCCTCCAGAAGAAGAATACATTAAAGTTAATGTTGATGCTTCGTTCCTAAAAGATAATTTAACTGGAAGCACTGGTCTAATAGCTAGGAATTTTGCAGGGCAATGCTGTGGAGCTAAAGGGAGCTACTACAATGGAGGAATGATCAAAGATCAGGAGGTAGAGCAATTGGAATGTATGGCAATGCATGAGGCAGTGGACTGGGCTATATCCAAAAATCTCTCCAAAGTTATCTTTGAGTCTGATAGTGAAGTGCTAGTTAAATCAATAAATGAAGACATCTCTTATGTTCATTGGCTAAATCAAGGAATAGTCCTAGACATTAAATCTTCCTTTCAAAGTAATGTTAATTTTGTTTGCCAATCAGTCAACAGAACTAAGAATAGAGTTGCTGATTTAATTGGTAAGAAGTGCACAACTTGTGGCACTAGTTTTGAATTCACAGACAATTTTCCTTTGGACATTACTTCATGGATCCAAGAGGATATTATAAGATGTAACATCTCTATTTGATTAATAAATATTTCTTGAATAAAAAAAAAAATGCAGTAGCAATGTAATTCATTATTCAGTTCAGGTATCTTCTCTTTTTAAATGAAGCAGTAAATGAAAGAAGTAGGAACTTGATCTTATGTGATCAATGACATTACATTACCTTCTTGTCCTTACATCAAAATAAACTAGGTTTGTAATAGAGATTTAGACAATACACGCATCAATTGAGAAACTAGCTAGTAATAAAAACTATTAAGAAAGAAATGGAGTTATTTCCGAACAAGCACCGGTATCCTAATGAGAAATGATAGTAACGACCAGTAAGTTAAACAGTGTCCTGGTATACTCAAAAATTGTAAAGCCATCTTGAGAATACCCTTGGCAACTAGCTCAAAGACAGTCATCATCAAACCACATCCTGAGCTCGCATAATGGTAACATCTATCTGGAGATTATCCCTGTCAATCAGCTCAAAAATGCAAACATCGCCAACTTCTAAACGGTTGTCCAAGACAAAATCGGACCAGCCAGTCACCAGTTTAGTATGCTTTTCGCGATAAGTTGAAATCCCGACATCCCATGTTCTCCCTTCGGAATCTCTAAGAGTGGCGATATCACGATCAACTTCTCTAAAAACCTTAAACCCAACAGGTACATGCTGCACATAAATAAGGAGATGTGCATCATAAAATTATATAAATGTAAATTTTGGAAATGTCTGCAATAAAGCTTAAGAGAATCTTGGGTTAAAAATAATACCACCACAGTTCTCCCTTCACGCACATAAGCTGGTTGCATGACGATCTTGAATGTAAGATTCCCAGACCGAGACTTGAAAACATTGGTTTCTCTTTCAACTCTGCTTTTTCTTTCTTTTTTCGCTGGTAAGGGTATACGGCGGCTAGCTGGTAAGGGTATTCTGCTAATCGGGCATGGACAAAGAATCTCCGAGTTCTCTACATAGTCGGTTTCATCTGTTGTAGAAGCTGAAGAAACACTTGTATGACTGGATATCTCGACATTGCTTGAATGGAGAGGGTATTTTATCTCCGAGGCAGTCATATCACAAACAAAAATATGAAAACGTGAATTCCCATCATATCTAAGAATCAGAAAATGGCCGACAGCAAGAGGAAAATAATCCATGAAGTCTTTCCATCCCCTCCCAAAGAGAATTTCACCTTTAGCCTCCCTTAACTGTACACGCCAGACCTGACCATTTGGAATAGTGATAACTGCAACATCAGACAATTCCGTCCTAAACTTCCCAACAAATTTCTTTGGAAGAGCCTGCATTAATGTACAATTTTTTTTTATTTTTTTTTTAAATGTAGACAAAGCTGTAAGAGATCAAAACAATGAAATTTCATCTAAACTAAAAAAAAACACTTCAGAGAACTTCAATTTCTGTCCACTCGTACAGCATATGAGTGTTGGACGATTAAGAATCTGAGGCTGTGTCATCCACGATCTATGTCGTAGTAATTGAAGATCCAAGTTTATTTTCATCTCTTCATACATAGACCCTCAACTGTCTGTAGTAGACTACTATGTATGTGTCTAAGCTAAAATAGAATGAGACTTTGGGTTTCAGACACTCCTCTCTAGATTCACCACTAAATGTGTTATTCTAGTCAAAAAGGTATTTGCCCTTAGTTCCCATCTTCTCTTAGGTATAGCAGATGTTTTCTTGTGTCCTGTACTAATCTAGTGTTTATTTACATTATTCCTAGTTCAATCGACAAGAATCCACAATAAAACCTCTAAAATATGCATCTAATCACATTCAATTAGCTTTGGGTTGTGGTTATAGCATTAATCTATGCTTCAATATCATCAACCTGAACCATATCAAAGAAATCTAATATGAGAAAACTACACATCATACAACATTGAAAACAAGAACAGATAAAACCTTCTTCTTGTTTTTATTGACAATAGAATGTAAAATAATCAGAGAAGGAAGCAGAAATCTTACTAGTTCCCCTTTTTCAATGATTGCAGCATGAATAATACAGAAGAAACGATATGCCATTTTCTTCCAATGAAAACTTGGAGTGTTTTTTTTTCCTGCAAAATTCTAGGTTTTCTCTATGAAAGTTATTACAAATAAAATAAAATGAAATGAAATACCCCAGATTTCTCTGTGCCTCTGTTCTTCTTCTTTTAGGGCTTAATAATAATAGCTCTTTAATTCTCTTCATCAGCCAGATTAATTGTTTCACCAGCTTCTTTCTAGTACAACAGGCTATGATCGTCATCACCAGGATGTTTTGATGCTTTCAAAATTTTGATAGCTTGAAATGGTAGCTTGTTTTTCTGATTTTTGTTATCAACATTGATTCAAAGACCTTGCATCGAGAAATGTAACAGATGAATCTTCCCCACGTGTAATAGCTATTTAATTATATTAATAATATACATGATTCAAAAAAAAAAAAAAAATGAGTAGAAAGAATTTAAGGCACACCGATCAAAATTTTCAAAGATGGCCCCCACTAGGTGGAGTGGACCCTAATTAGTAAATTCGCGAATTTTTTCGTATCACGAATTTTACCGTTTTATTCGCGTACGTTTGCAATTCCGAACCCAAGTCGCGTATTATGTGGCATTCCCGGATTATTCGCGAATCGTTCACGAATTTTGCGTATCTCGAATGATACGCCCGCTTAATTCGCCATAAATTCTTTAGCTTTTACGTTTTTAAAGGCCCCACTTTTTGGGGTTTACTGCCTCCCGGGCATACACGACCCAATATTAGACGTTGTTGTAATTTTTATGAAATAAAAATGGCTGAAATTTTTTGAAGGTGAAGGTGAGAGAGATCTCAAACTCACTGACCAAGCATCTAAACCAGTATACCACGTCCTCTTGGATGACTAAGTTATATATATTATTAATATCATCATATTAATTTTATTTTTTCTTTAAATAACTCACACATATGCATAAAAATTGGTCTATGACCTTATAAATATAAATTATTTAGTATATATAGATACCGAATTTTCAGAGCCGAACTCACATTTATAAATCGAATTATACACGTATATATGCCGTTCTGAATTACTGACGAATCACGTCCCGTTGACCGAATCTAAATTTTACAAAACCGTATAATACTCGTATGTTTGTCGTTCCGTACATTTTCCGAATTCCGAATTGCTAACTAGGGAGTGGACTGTGGCCCTTTAAGACTAAGTCTTATGGGGTGCTAGTCTAGCACCTAGATTAGCAGTCAGGAATACCTCTTAAATCTTATGGGAGTGCTAATCTAGCAGCTAGATTAGCAGTCCACGTCAGCCCAACCAATCTCAGCCGTCAGATCAAAAATAAATCCCTTAGCGCTGAATCATTCCGCGAAAAGGTAGTTTTTATAGCGCTGAATCATTCTGCGTATCAATCTAGCATGCTACTTCACATGCTAGCAACTGGTAGGAAAGAGAACTAGTGTTAAAAATTTTGCTACACTTTTTTTTGGAATTGCAACACTTATGTGATAATCTAGCACCTCCAATCTTTTTGGAATTGCAACACTTATGAAGCTTACACCTACACAAATGTCTCAGATCTGATTGACAAACAAACGAACACATGGAAGGTACACCTGGTTAACCGATTATTTGAGCATGGAGACGCTTCGACAATCTTGAATATGAGAATTCCGGTTTCAAGGGAGGATAGGTTGGTTTAGACACTGACAAGGAATAGGGAATTATAGTGAAGTCAGCTTATAACAAGCTAGTGGAAATAAAAAGGAATTCAACATCTACTGCAACTATTCCTGATGCACGGCTATGGCAAAAATTGTGGAAACTAAATACTCTCCCACGGATTAAACATTTCATTTGGAAGTGTATGAATGATATAGTCCCTTCTAATGAACGTATGGCTAGGATATTGCGGAGATATATGCCCTATGTGTAAACAAGATGTAGAAACTACTAAACATATGTTGTGTGACTGTACTTTATCAAGAGCTGTTTGGTGCTCTGTTCCAGGGGATAGGAGGAGTATGCAAGATTCTAATATATCAGTGCAGGAATGGATTACAAGTTGGTTTAATAACGATATGTGTCAAATTGATGAATACAGGATAGTGAAGATGGATAACACTGCCTGGGAAATTTGGATCGCGAGATGGAACTGCACATTTGAGAACATAAAACCAAATCCAATGGTGATTATTAAACTGGCCCAAGATTTAAACTCTTCAACTAGAAGATCTATGCTTGTTACTAGACAGGCAATATCAAGCAACCGCATGGAACCTGTGATTCAAAGAAGATGGATACCTCCATCTAGTTATTTCTTTTCGATTTGTTGTGATGCGTCTTTAAAAAAATATGATAGCTATACTCAAACGGGACATGGTCTAATAATGCGTAATTTTGAAGGAAGATTCATACAGGGATGATGCAAGTATGTTGTTGGACACCTGAACGCAGAAGAAGCCGAGTGCCAGGGTTTACTAGATGCTCTGATTTAGGCGGAGGAACTAGGAATGCAATCATGCTGTTTTGAACTTGACGCAAAGCTGGTGATAGAGGCCGTCAATGTGGATTACAAGATTGCAGCATGGGAAATCCAAGCTTTAATCTTAGATATTATTACTAGATTGAAGAATAAACCTCTTTGGATATGTAAGTTCATTAAGAGGGATTGTAATAAGCCTGCGGATAAACTAGCAAGGCACGCAAGAGTTTACAAAATTTCAAAATGTTGGCTTAACCATCCTCCTAATTTTATTGCTTTTGCAATAATGGAGGATGAAAACAATGTTGGGGGTGATCTTGTTTAATGCTAATTCTTTCTGTTTGCATCAAAAAAAAGTTACTAGTAAGTCATTTCTGAGAGATAAGAAAGGGTACAAATCCGAAGAACATACATAAACACCAAAAACCATCAGTCTTGAATATCTGACATGGTATAAGAAAGACATACTTGGCATTACAACAATTGGGAATTAAGTATTCGACCCTCCCCTCACTCTCTCTTACTCAAATGGCATTTGGATTAAAACTCAATTTTTAGAAAAATAACCCATCTTATTGAAATGACCCTTAAAAAAAAGGAGGGTCATTTGGATAAAGATATTTGATGATGTTATCAAATGATAAATTATATCCTTTAAGGGTATAATCGTCATGCCAACTTAAACATAACATGTCTCACAAATTATACGTAAGAATTCAACAAATTTTATATATTTGGAAAGCTTTTTAAAAGAGCTACACAACGAGCGTAAATACAAATATCAAATTTTCATTTCATGAAATTTTTTATTACTCTAAATAATTTTTTAATTTTTCTTCATATTTTGTAGTGTGCAGATAATATGCACACTGATTTTATGTGCAGGAAATATGCACACTGATTTTTGTACATAATTTTTTAAAATTTTCTTCATATTTTATAGTGTGCAGGTAATATGCACACTAATTTTATGTGCAGAAAATATGCACACCGGTTATAATATTCTAGGGCCACTGTAATAATTTGCAAATTTTATTAAATAATCCTGGGGCCAAAAGAGTAAGACCCACAATTTCCAGGGTCATAAGAATAAATTTCCCTTACAACAAAGTGCAATTATCTTCTGGACTACATATAGTACTATCCACAAAGTAGCTTAACCGCATCTAGTGATAAAAACACGAAACTAAAACAGTGGTGCTTGCACGTTGGAGCTTGCTTAACTTGTAGAATTGACCCGGAAAATGGTAACATTCAGCTCAAGGTTATCCCTATCAACTAGCTCAAACACGCAAACATCACCTTCCTTCAAGTGATTGCCCAACACGAATTCATACCATCCCTTCAGTAAGTAAGCTTGATAGTTTGGAAAAGTTGATGTATTACATCGAACGTGCCACATTCTCCCATCTGAAACCCTCAGAGTGACAATCTGACTTTGCTTTGTCAGAAAAGGCTTTACAAATTGAGCAGGGCATAGGCTGCATACACACAGGAAATTATTCAAGAATGACAAAATTCACTTCAAATTAAAAAAAAAAAAAATCAAGGTAAGTAAGGAGTTAAAAATCATACCCCAACGCACCCTTTACGCACATAAGATTGCCTCAGGATAACATCGCATGAAGGATGCTTGGATTTGAAAGCATCAGCTGCTTGTATGGCTCTATTTTCTGCAGGAGCTGTCGCGCAATTCATCTTAGGGCCTGGCAGCAGTTTAAACTCAGGACCCAAGTATTTAATCTGTCTCTTAGTACTGATCAACGAGAAACCCTGTTTCTCGATGTCAGATTTTTTAATGATGCAAACATTCAAGGTATTTCCTTTTGTGTAGTTAACAAACTCAAATACACATGCATCTCCTTCAGATAGCCTATTTCCTAGCGAAAAATATAACCATCCCTTCCCTATATGAATACGACCATCTTTCCTTAACGAGATGTTTATAGGCCATAACTTCCCCTCAGGATCTTGAAGAACTAAACTGTTCTCTGTGCTGAGTTGGTACTTCCTCACGAAATCCCTTGGAATAGTCTGCACAGCAAAAGAATTTCAAAATCAAATTTACCAAAAGAAAAAATCACATTGCAAGTCACAACACAATAAAGAGAGATGAGTGTATATTTTCATACTCTTCTGAATTTATTTTTTAAAGAATTGCAAGACAGGGATTCTACACACCATAATATTTTTTCTGGAATTCCTCCAGATAAAAATGAAATTCTGATGATCACTTTTGGCGGGGAAAGCAGATTTAACTCCGATATCTCCCCTCATTATCTTCATTGGTGCAGATCTTTGTTCAGAGCTGATGATGGCATTGGCTTCTTTTATACTACCCCTTCCTTTTGCAGATGTTGTCATACAAGCTGTCATGGGCCATTTTCCTAAATTTCGCGTTTTGAACTCAGGATCCAGGTAATAAATTGGTCTCCTGGTAATCGGCACCTCCCAACCTTGTTTCTCTACTTCAGCCTTTGGAAAAATGAGAACATTCAACTCATCAACTTTTGTTTGGTTGATAACTTGGAATAGACAGATATCACCTGCTGATAACTTATTTCCTACAGAAAATTGAGCCCATCCGTCAGCCATATTAATGCGACCGTCAGCCACTTGAATGAGGTCCACAGGCCATGACCTCCCCTTAGGATCTTGAAGCACTATACTGTTCTCCTCATCGAGTCCAAATTCTTTGGCAAAATTCCTTGGAATTGTCTTCAATTCAAATTCAAACAAAAATTAAAAAATCAAAGAAACTTGGGTTATCAAGAAAATTGGTTCCTCTTTCGACTTTGCATTGTCCCGAAAAGAAATTTTTTGTAATCTAAACCTCAAAACCAAAATGAAAAGTATGAAAAAAGAATTCTGGTTACCAGATGACTTTTTCTGGTGTCCCTCCAGACAGCAACAAAATGTGGATGAGGCAGCAACAAAACCTGAGCAATGAAACACAATGATGCCCTCAGACAGCAACAAAAATGTGGATGCTCATCCTGGGCATCGCTCAACACCCTTTCTCTGCTCATAACCCTTCACAACTAAGCGTGCTTTGTACCTTGGTTGTGAGTTACCATCTTCATCTTGATTCTGTACCCACTTGTTCTTGAATTTTACTCGTTCTCGGGCTTGTCAACCAAATCAAAAGTGTCATTCTCATCTAAAGAGCCAACCTCTTCTTTCATGGATTTCAACCACTTCTGACTTTCAGGAACACTAAGAGCTTCTTCATAAGACTCTGGTTCACCTGCATCTGTGAGCATCACATACTCATGTGGTGGATACTTTGTTGCTGCACTTCTTGCTCAACATCACCCACTGGAACATCTTCATGAGCTTCATCTTCATTGCCATTACCATCAACATCATCATCATGTTGTTCAAGAGTAGGAACAACTGGATTTGGATCCAAGGTCATATCATCTTGAAGCTTTGGCATCTCAATCTTCTCAAAGTCTTCAATTGTCTGGTCTTCATTTAACAACTCCATTTTTCCTTTCAATCTTCACAGCAGACTTTCTTGGTTCATTGTATCCATTTCCGTATGTTTCTTCGTCAGTTTCTTCATCTAGTAGAAATAGCGGTTAACAAGATTTTAAATTAATTCAAATTATCAACCACGCACAAAAATATAGACAACAAATAAGTCAGTGGTAGACTCTTTTACCTTCTTCTTGCTTAACTTCCAAAATTGGCCCAGTGAACTCTAAAGGCAACTCCTTTTCGCACCCAGTTTTTGCATATACTTTCACATGAAACTTGGAATGACCTTTGTATTTGAAAACTACGAAATCCTCATGTTGTAAAGAATGTGCATGTACAAACTCTGGCCAACCATTATAGAAGAACAACTCCTTATTGCCATATTTCTTCATTTTTATGGTCCAAGATCTCCCAGTAGGACTTTGTAGGATCAACTTATCGGGTGTCTTCCCATTGAAATGCTTGATAAAGGCCGGTGGAACCAGCTACAAAAAATGAATAGTACATCAATCATCACAAATCATGGAAACAACCTAAAGTAGATTTTCAAAAAAAAAAAAAAAAAGAAGAAGTTGTAACTGTATCTTACTCTTGGATAATGAAGAAAATTATGAAAGATAGCAGAGAAAAAAGAGTAAAGTAGTAAACGATACATATCAGATAGAAAGACAAACATTGGTGTATGATTATGGTACTAGATTATGCATTGAAATAGTAGGATTTCATGAAACATCAAATTTATATTCCGATTTACTACTATTCCAGATAAATATGCTCAGCCAAAAAGGGTATGGTACATGCAGATAAAAAAAAAAAAAAAAAGAGATGGAGTGGTTTATGAGAAATTACCAGTTTTTCTTCGAAATGACCAATCTGCATTATTTTGAAAAATGATGTTTTGTTACTGATAATTGTAGAAGCATTAGACCTCAATTTTCTCCTCATCCTGCTCTAGCTACTTTGTGTTGCCTTCAGAAGTAGTAGCACTAGCAACTTATGAGTAAAGAAGGAAAATTAGCAACTTCTGATGGTTTGTTTGCTCTTTAATGCAATTTATAGATAAACAATAACCACACCCTACCGACTCCTTATTTCGGGTGAAATAAATCTTGTCATTAAAGATCCCCAAAGTCAATAGCAATGATGAAAGCATGCACGCATGCATCTTTTTTCTATTCAATGCTGGGGAGTAAGTGATGAGACGTTCAATTAACACCCTAACCCTATGGAATGGAAGTAGTCCGAAGCGTTTGGTAATACGAAGTTAAAGCTTACATGCATTCACATCTTTTGGTCAACTTGTCTTTTTGATGAACCAAAATTAGCACACTGAAAACATCATTGGATTATAAATGAATAAATAAGACAGGAAAACTAAGAGGAGAGCAAGGCATAGCCTAAAGTTGAAACACATGTACGAAGGCCTGCACATTGCACATTGCACCATTTAGTTAGTATACCCCCTTCAAACGTTGTATTCTAAAAAAATTAAAACAAATCTTTATCTTTTTGACGTGGTCTAGGCGACTAGGCGTCCAGCAATTTGTAACCAACTTCAGATTCAAAGGCTTAAAGAATCATTTCATGCTTTGCGAGTCTTATTATAAAGTTCTTGTGTGTGCACAGAAAACACCGATGTTGAGTTTTAGATGGTCTCCGAGTTTCTGAAGAACGCGTAATTGAGGATATGAAAACTAATCGGGGATATAGCTACAAGACAAAATAGGAGTCCCAATAATAATTCTGGGTCACCCCTTATGTAATTATTTTTTTAATTCCTAATCTACCCCTCACTAATTAGGTTTAGTGGTTAATAATAATTAGTAAAAATCTTAAGTATTTGGGGATAGATTAGTGTGTATTTTTATTTGTGTTTGGGCGTGAGAGTAGAAGGAGGGAAAAAAATATTTGAGAGGATTTTTTTTTTTTTGAAAATGGAAGATGATTGTGATGAGAGAATTATTGCTAATAAGAGGTTGAAAAATTGATTTTTTTTCTTTGAATCCACCATTGTTGCAGCTGAAAAAGCTTGGTGCCGGCATGGTATTCAACCAAAAACCCATGCCGGCAATTGTTGGAAATGTTCATAAATTGTTTGACACTATCTTTTTTTTTGGTTTTGATCTTCAGAATGTTGATTTTTTTCTGGTTTTGAACAGGTACCGGCATGGTAATCTAGTTTTCGAGCATGCCTGTACCCATTCCGGCATAGTATTTTGCTTAAATTTCTATGCCGGAACAGGATGAAAAGTATCCAGAATGTTGATTTTTTTTTTTCACTTGACTACCGGCATTGATAGGAAATTCTCGAGCATGCCGGTATCATGTTCCGGCATATGGTCTTCATCAATTCCGGCATGGTCTTCATCACTTCCATTTTGAATTTTTTTCTGGTATTAATCAGTCCACTGCCGGCATGGTCACTTGATATGAAGACCATGCCGGTATTGTTTTCCGGCATAGCATGTTGCTTTATTTTTTATGCCGGAAAACAATACCGGCATGGTCTTCATATCAACTGACCATGCCGGCAGTGGACTGATTAATACCAGAAAAAATTCAAAACGGAAGTGATGAAGACCATGCCGGAATTGATGAAGACCATATGCCGGAACATGATACCGGCATGGTCTTCATCAATTCCGGCATTGTCATCATCACTTTCAGCATGATCTTCATCACTTCCGAATAATAAAAAAATTCGTTTCTAAAGTGAGGAGAAGAGAATTTGATATAGAGTGGGGAGAGTTTAGAATTTGAAAGGGAATGGGGAATATTTAAGTTTCAAATCTCTACCCCTAAATAAGATTAATAAGAAGTGGAAATGGAAATGGGGGATATGATTTTGTTTTTTGATTTTAAGTTTTTTATTTTTATTTTGTGGGAAGGGTATTTTAATATTTTCATAACAAAAAATAACCCCTTAACACATACCATGGGTTGGGGGAAGTAATTCCTAATCTAGTTAGTAATTCAGAATTCGGAAAACGTACGGAACGGCAAACGTACGAGTATTATACAGTTTTGTAAAATTCAGATTCGGTCAACGGGACGTGATTCGTCAGTAATTTGAAACGGCATACGTACGTGTATAATTCGATTTATAAATGTGAGTTCGGCTCTGAAAATTAGGTATCTATATATACTAAATAATTATATAGACCAATTTTTATGCATATGTGTGAGTTATTTAAAGAAAAAATAAAATTAATATGATTATATTAATAATATATACAACATTAGTCATCCAAGAGGACGTGGTATAGTGGTTTAGATACTTGGTCAGTGAGTTTGAGATCTCTCTCACCTTCACCTTCAAAAAATTTCAGTTATTTTTATTTTATAAAAATTACAACAACGTCTAATATTGGGCCGTTTATGCCCGGGAGGCAGTAAACCCGAAAAAGTGGGGCCTTTAAAAAAATAAAAGCTAAATAATTTATGGCGAATTAAGCGGGCGTATCATTCGGGATTCGGGATACGTAAAATTCGTGAACGATTCGCGAATAATCCGGGAATGCCACATAATACGCGACTTGGGTTCGGAGTTGCAAACGTACGCGAATAAAACGGTAAAATTCGTGATACGGAAAAATTCGTGAATCATTCGCGAACTTACTAACTAGAATTCATATCCCCCAATTAGTTTTCATATCCCCAATTACGCGTTCTTTCTCAATCATGTTTAGCAATTAAATTAATTAACAAGTTCAATTGTGAGAGTAAAAAGAAAAACAGATTTTTAAACTTGATTTTGCTTATTCGATTCCAGTTTAGTTCTTAGACAGTCGTTCTAGTACATAAAGAGACTACAAAATCCATTGATATATCAATTGACAACACAGTAATTTCAGAAATTCTGATAATAAAAAGTACAATATAGTTCCCAAAAGAAATGAAATTAAACCGCATCTAGTGGATAGGTCTAATTGGACCTATAGTCCGGAGAAGGTAACTTCCAAGACAAGATTATCCCTGTCAACTAGTTCAAAGACGCAAATGTCACCTTCCTTCAAATCATTGTGCAGCCTGAATTCTTTCCATCCCTTTCGGAAAGTAGCTTCATATTTGGCAGAACCATTATAAACAACACACTGGACATCCCAGAATTTCCTACCTGGAGTTCTTAGGGTCGCAGTCTGACTTTGTCTTTTCAAAAATTGCTTGGAAAATTTACTAGGTACATGCTGCATACACATAAATAAATGTTAGCAAAAGCAATTATGATACAGTTTGTAATGGTTCATGGTTAAGTAGTTTGAGTTAAATATCGTACCCCCAGGGGGGAATTTCTGTTATCGACATAAGATGGGTGCATTTCGATTCTGAATTTAGTATTGTCGGGTGCGTACATTTGACGAGCTGGAAACCCTGACCTACTATGTTCTTGTAGATGTGCTAGAACTGTGCTTCCATGTTTACGTTTGGTTGACACAGGATACTAATCATTGCTTTCACTAGAATCACTACCAGAGGAGATTGAAATCACTTCAGTTTCACGCCTAAAATTAAAAACCCTTGGTTTTCCTTGGTCATGTACATTTTTTGGTTTATGTACACCTTCGGCATTTCGATTACGGTTGTTCTCAGCAAAACCAGGGGGACAAGAAAAACCAGAAGGGCTAGCAAAAACTAGGGGGACCAGGTACAAAACCATAGGGACTCCCTTTTCAAAAAAAAAAAAAATATAGGGACTAGATAACGGACTCTCTGACTTGTCACAACTTCTGCTTTCGCTAGATCCTGAAAAAGTATCACAAGTAAATTTAGCTCTCTTAGCTGCAGCAGGTGTTTCACGAGTTTGGCGCCATTGAGATGAAACATCCAAATCTTCTGCGAGATCGTCTTCTTCTTCTTCTGTTGAGACTTCTACATAATGGGATTCCCTTGCGTTGTTACTTTGCCATGGATATTCTATCTCACAAGCACTCATGTCACATATATAAACATGAAAACGTGAACTTCCAGCATATCTGAATATTAAAAAATGTCCAGAACGAAGCGAGAAATACTCCATAAATCTTTGCCAACCATTCTCAAGAAAGATCTCACCTTCATGTGTTCTCCTCATTTTTACCCGCCAGATTTTACCTCTTGGGTCTTTGATAACTGCATCCTCGGAAAGTTCTTCCCCGTACTTCCTAACAAACTTTTTTGGAAGCTCCTGTCATATGCATGATATTTACTTATTTAGTACGTTGTAATTGAGAAAATTAATTATGTCTAATTTTGCAATGAAAAAAATGATAAGTATAAAGAGAAAAAGTAATAAGAGAAATCTTACTAATCGTTCGTCTTCAATTATGTAATTGTGGATTATTTGGAAAAAATATGAACTCATCTTCTTCTGGTCCAAAAATTACTGTAGGTTTTATCTTGGTAAATAACTAAAGGATTTATATACTGGAGATTGAAAACAGATACATATTGCAACAGTCGCCAACACCCGAATTAATTCAGTTTTTCTCTTTGTAATTATCATTCTAATTAATGGTTTCTTTTTTCATCTTCTCTTCCTTAAATTCATAATTTCCAACTCTCTGATTCTCGAGAAGTTAAATCAACATTCAGTTTAATTACTTGCAAGTTGCATCCTAATTATAGCTTTCTTACTTGCATGCACCAAATGTCTGACTCCATCTTGTCTCGTCATCAATTAGACGGACCTAAGAAATTTGCACCGTTTAATTTTATAATAACACCCGCCTCTTTTATTGAAGGCACCCTCGTCAGATTACTAATTGCATGCTCTCTACAAACACAAATCAATGGTGCTAAATGTGAACCTCATTCCCCATAACTGCAGCACACGGAAAAATTGTTTAAAATGTTCAGAAACAAAAATTAACAAGCGACGCATGTGGGAATGTTTTTTTTTTTTTTTTTATAATCAAATGCCTGAGAACAGGCTAAAGGTGAGCTGCAACTGTTGGAATTAGCCAAGTAGGAGGCATAGACCAGAACATAAATGTTTTTTTTTCTGTTTTTCCCAAAGAGCTAACTCATGGGCAACAAAAAATGTTGAATGTCTTTAAAGATAGCATCTGTCCTATCATCACCTTCAAAGATACCTAAGGAGAATTTTTCCACCAAGTTTTTTGCATCAGTTTCAACAATGATTTGAGTAATCTTCTGTTCCACAGCTTTCTTGAGTACTCCCCAGATAGCTCTAGCTTCAGCTTCTTCAGCTGACAGGACTTCAAAGACCAAGGCATCACAGAGGGAAGCTTTACTAGTGTGGTCTCTCATCACATAACCTGCACCATTGTCTCTAGAGATGTCATCATAGGCTCCATCAGTGTTACATTTGAACCATCCAACCATAGGGGGCATCCATTTGTGATTCATGCCAACAGTACTAGAAAGAGTGGTAACAACAGAATTCTTTCTAGTAAGAAGCATAGCTTTAGATCTTTCTAAGACAGAATTATGAGTTTCAGACAAGTTTTGAAAAACCAATTTATTTCTACTAGTCCAGATAGACCATATAATAGCAACAAAGAGTTGTTAATCCTCATCAGGCAGTCTAGAGTTTTTGTCCAGCAACCAGAAAACAAGCCACTGCTGAAAAAAAAAATTGAGTAAAGAAAGCAGTATTTATACAAAACTTAGACAGAAACCAAACTTTAGAGGATAAAGGACACATAACCAAAGCATGCATAATAGTTTCAATAGGATCCTTACACCTAGTACAATCAACAGAATGCATAGGTATTCTGGTATGGAGAACAGTTCTAGCTGGTAAGGCATTTTTAGCAGCTTTCCAAAGGAAAAGTTGAATTCTGTAAGGAACTCTAATTTTCCAGATATGTAACCAATGAGTCTTATAGGGAGAGGGGTAAGAGCCTCTGAGTCCCAGATAAGCAGATTTAGAATAAAATTTCCTATTCTTCAAGAGGTCCCAAGCCCTCCTATCAGGAGTGCAAAGCTGGCTTAAGGGAATTGTGATAATCTTCTTAACAGAAGCATCATCAAAATGAGTAGTGAGTCTAGAAACAATCCAAGTTCTAGTAGTATTATCAATGAAATAATCAACAGTTAAGCTGGGATTTAGAGGAGTACAAGGGTTAGGAATAGCAGACCCTAAACTTGGTATCCATTTATCACACCAGGGGTTGATAAATTTACCATCTCCTACAATCCAGGACACAAAGGGTTTTATCAACTCCTTTATAGCATGAAGATATTTCCAAGTCCAAGAGCAATGGGGAGGACACTTGGCATTGAGGAAATCAGTCCTAGGAAAATACCTAACTTTTAAAAAAATTGCTAACGAACAGTAATGGTTTTCAATGATTTTCCAGGCATTTCTGGCTAGTATAGCCAAATTATTTAACTCAGCTTTTCTAAATCCCAGACCACCTTAAGATTTAGGGGAGCAAAGAGTATCATACCCCAAAAGATGAAGCTTTTTATCTTTTGGATCTAAGGATTCTCCCCATCAGAACTTGCATAGATGGGAATCCATCTGTCTACAAAGGTGCTTAGGGATTAGAAAAGCTCCCATTTGGTAGAGGGGGATAGCCTGGCCAATGTGTTTTACCAGAGTAGTTATAGCATCCTGGGAAAGAAGTTTATGGAGCCAAAAAGTTATTATGGCATCAACAAATTGTAAAATGCTCATATGGGTTTGAATTTTAGAAAATTGAAAGACAGTGTGGGTACCCAAATATTTCTCCCCCAAATCCCTGCTTTGGATATCCAAAATATTGGCTAAAATATCTTTCCTATGTTCAGGGATTTTTCTACTAAAAAGAATACCAGACTTTTCAAAATTTATTTCCTGATCAGAAGCAAGACAATACTTTTGAAGATAACTCTTTATAACATTGAAATTTTCAGTAGTAGCAGAAGAAAATAGAAGAGAGTCATCAGTAAAAAGGAGGTGAGTCATCTCAGGGGCATTTTTACAAATCTTTATACCTTTAAGAGAATCATTTCTTTGGAGACTATCTATATAAGAAGATAAAGCCTCAGCACAGATAATATAAAGGTAAGGGGATAAAGGATCCCCTTGCCTTAGACCTCTCTCATGTTGAAAAAAACCAGTAGGACTACCATTAAGAAGAACATAATAAGAGACAGTAGACACAATTGATTTATGAGTTTAATCCTGTTTTCAGCTAAGCCCATTTTTATCAGAACTTTTTCTAGAAAACCCCATTCCAATTTATCATAAGCCTTAGACATATCAAGTTTAATAGCAGCAGTGCCCTCAACTTTGTCATTATGATTGACTGAATATATGGCTTCATTGACAAGAAGAATATTATCATAAATACTCCTCTTAGGTATGAAGGCACTTTGATATTGGGATATAATGTTGTTCATAAAAGGTTTAAGTCTGTTAGCAAGAGTTTTAGAGAGAATTTTATAATTGAAGTTACATAGACCAATGGGTCTATACTGGTTGACCAGCTCATCCAGAGGTACTTTGGGAATGAGAGCTATGTTGGTATGGTTGAAAACTTTTGCAATATAACCAGTTCTAAAGCAAGTCTGGGTCATATCCACTACAACTTCACCCACTATATCCCAGTGTTTTTGGTAGAAGAGACCAGTAAAACCATCTGGTCCAGTATCTTTTTTGCCTCCCATTTGAAAAACAACATTTTTGATTTCCTCAGCAGTGAGAGGGATATTCAGCAAATCATTATCCTTAGCCGTAAACTTAACAGGGAGATCAATTAGGATTTCTTCCAGAAATTGTTGGGGTTGAGAGGAATAAAGATTTTTGAAATAATATAAGATGGATTTTCCAATACTATCTCTATCAGTTAGAATAGCATTGTTAGAACCCTTGATCCAGCTGATAGCATTCCTCTTTCTTCTGAAAAGAGTAACTCTATGAAAATAAGGAGTATTTCTATCACCCTCAATGAGCCAGACTTCTATAGACTTATCTTTCCAGTAGATTTCCTCTAGGGTATAGAGATACTCTAGTCTAGCTTTAAGTCTAGAAGTAGAGGTGGTATCAGTGGGATTAGATATCTGTAGATTTAACAAGTCTTTTCTAGTGGTAGATATATCAGATTGAATATTACCAAAAGAAGATTTGTTCCGATCTCTTAGACCCTTTTTAGTGTTCAGAAGTTTGGCTTTTAGTTTATAGGCAGGAGAGCCTATGATATTGACAGACCAGGAATTATCAATGATATCTCTACAGGTAGGATCCTCTATCCACATAGCCATAAAATGAAAAGGCCTATGCATACTATTTTCCTCATAATTAAAGCCTATATGCATAGGACAATGATCAGAAGAATCCCTTGGGAGATTGTTAACACATAATTTAGGACAGCTCTCCTCAGCCATTTGGTTAAGAAAACATCTATCAAGTCTTTCAAGAATTATATCAGGTCCTTGTTGCATAATAGACCAAGTGAATCTTGGGCCAGAAAACCCAGGATCATGTAAACTGTGAGTAGAGCAATTTTTTTTTTAAAACTCAAAATCATAATCATTCACTTCTAGACCACCATTTTTATCCTCAGTTCCTAAAAGAGTGTTAAAATCACCAATAACAAAAACTAGTTCACCAATAGGAGCAATAGTCTGCTGACATTGTTGTTCCCAAAAAGAAGCTCTAAGAGATCTATCAGGTTTACCATACACAAAATGAATGTGGCAAGTTTTAGAGTGAATGATGTCAATTGAAGTCACATAGATGCCCCTTAAGCTAGAAGATATAACATTCAAATGAATTTTTTTTTCCAAGCCAACACCAGACCTCTACTCCTACCAACACTAGGGACATTGAAGGTACAGGGAAAACCCATATTTTTTAATTTCCTAGCAGCCAAATCTTTACCCATTTTGGTCTCAGAGAGAAATATAATATCAGGGTTAACATTTTTACAAAGCAAGCTAAGCTCTTTATTAGCTGATTTCTTTCCAAAGCCTCTAATGTTCTATGCTATGAGATTTATTTTATTGACATGGAATTGATTAAAGATCAGGTTTGAGTTATCAAGAATAGGTTTATTAGAAATGGAATTTACCTGGGTGGGAGTGCCAGAACCACTTCCAAGAGGAGAATTGGAGCCATCACCACTCTGAGTAGAACTTTGGGAAGTAATCAGAATAGGACTAGCAGCATTGAGAGGGGAATTATTGCAGACGTCATTTCTTGCTGGGGAGGTATCAGTAGGAACTGTGAAGGTGCCAAAGGAGTTAACCTAGTTTAGGTGTTGAGAGAGCAATTGGACAAGTCTATATTTGGTAATTCACCCAGATTGGTGATTGGAGAGCATAGATGAGCATAATCCGGCTCACTGGAAGTATGATCTTCAAAGATAGCTTCAAGACCAATTACATTTGAATTAGCTCTGGTACGCTTCCTCAAGTCATCCATGGGATTGATCTTTCTTTTGAGGTTTGCTATAGCATCTTTTTCAGCAGAACTAATAGCTCCTCTAGTCACAATAGGGCTGATATTTGGTAAAGTAGCAGTCTTGAATATTCTTGAGGAGTTGGTAGTACGAATCGTCCCATTAGGAGTTGACTCAGAACCAATAACTGAGGCAGTTACAATAATATTTTGGGTGGTAAGTTATTTAACTATAATTGGCAAGCCATTTTCCATCTGAGATGTATGCTTTTGAACAGGACCAACATCAAAAAAATTCAAAGCAAAGGATCTATTGACAAAGGGACCCATCTGAAAGGTGTTGGACAAAATTTGTTAAGAACTGTTTTCCATTCTTTGATCAACCACAACGGATTTGATCTTAGATTTAATTTTAATAGGTGGACTCATAGGAGTATCTTGAATATCCTCATGATTTTGAGTGTTAGTCCCAGAAGTACTTGCAGATGAAGTATTTGCATTTTTGACAAGAGACGGCATCATAAGATTTGAGACTCTTGGGATATTGTAGTTGGTGCAGCTGAGATTCAATTCTTTGATTTTCTTTTGTTTAACCTTCCAAGCATGGGAATTTTGATCCTTGTGATCAAGAATGCGACAAGAGGTACAAAAGTATCTTGGAACTATGATATGTCCGCATTCAATAAGAAAAGGTTCATTTCTTCCATTAGTAAAAAGGGGAATGCATGTTGCAGCGACGAAACCAGGAATTGAAGCTTGGGTGGGATATTTTTTTTTCCGCGAACTGTCAATTTCATGCAAATCATAGATAAATACATGAAGGGAGCAAGCATGCAACATGATGTTTTTTTCTTGAATCACAACGCACTTAATCGAATGTGAACTATTTCAAACATCAAGCGCGATATGAATTAGTCCTACATATGAATTAATCAAATGTGAACTATTACTCTTCAGGAATGGTTAAAACATTACGCTTTTAGATTGTTTTTTTCTTAGAAATTCAACTCTATTGCCAAGTGCTTACCCTTTCTTTAAATGCTGATATAAATAATGGCTGATATACAACATGCCCCAATACCACCGGTTTATATAAGGATCAAGGGGGGAAAAGTTGTTATTTGACCTAAGAAAAGACATTGCTTTTCAGTGGTAGTACTGCTCCTACTCCTAAATTTGTTGGACTAGCACCATCAAATTCATGGTTCGACATGAATTCAGGTAGATATATATTTATGTATCAACCCTCTTAGGTATCCAAAGTTTTGGCTATTTTGCATAATTGCTACTAAGTTATTGTCGTCTAGCATATATTCTTACACAGGTCATATACCTGTGACATTTAGAACTCCACCTGTTAGTCCCCTTTGACAAAATTTCCTCACATGGATGCAAAGGGCTTGCTCATTGGAGTTCATTCCGCATCTGTTGAACTTTCCTTTTCATCTGGTGGATCCGATCAAGTCTGTTTTCCAATTTACCTTCTAGAATTGGTGTTATGGTCATTTTTCAAGGCCACTTCTTACTGGAGAAAATGAAAATTCTGAAATAGTGGGTCGCAAAGAAGACAATAAAATATTTAGTCTTAATGGCATAGCTGCAATTACAGATCTTTGCATTCTTTTCAACTTCTGTAGTGCCGAAACAAAAATGTAGGGTATGATATCAATAGGCACCGCCAGTTATTTCTTTGGTCACAGTTATACCAAATCTAAAACCTCTGTTTCTGGGGCCTTTGTATACGGAAAGATCACTAGGCCGTTAGATCTTCTAGAGATTGGCTTTTCTTTTAGAAATTAATGGGATACCCAAAATCATTACCTGGGATATTTGTGTTTTTCTTAACAATTATAATGGTCAAACTAAGCTTTTATATGATTTAGGGGGGGCTACAGCCTGGGTAAGCCACCCCCTGCTACCGTCCCTGGCATGTTGGTATAGATTTTTGGACTGGAATTCTGATACAGGCTTTAACATTTTTCTTGTGAGGGTACTTGCCAAAAGGATTCTGAGCTTCGATGAGAACACCCATATCTTTAGAAAGGAGCTTCAGTTCCTCAAATTCTGTGCACTCATTTGGTATGTTACACAGTATGAACCACATAATCTCTTCATCAAAGGAGATTTGTTGGTTTGGAAGCCAACCTTCTATTGGCACTACTTTCAGAACTGAGAGATAACCACATACGAACCATGGTTTTTGAGAGTTTCCTCCTCAGAGAGGAAACGAATAAGGACTTTATTTCTTTGACCATTGAAAGTGGTAACAGAAGGGTGTTGAGCCAAAGGCCAATTTTTTCCAATATAGTATCTGATTGAAGTAGTTGGAATAAGAGTTTCACAGCATATGTAGCAAGCCATACACCATTTCCAGTTAGTATGAGCTTCAGCTAGAATAACTCTCTTATCAATAAAAACAGGTTTAGTAAGGGAGGGAGGAAGGTTTAACTTTTCAGACATTTGAGAAGAGAGAGCTTGGATATCAAGATTAAGGATATGGGAATTTTCAGATAAAGGTGTGATTTCCATAGTGAAAGTGATGAGAATATATATTTCAGATATTTGGATGAACTCAAGATTCCCAGTAACAATTTTCAAATATATAAATAATGCAAAAGAGTTCTGATGAATAATGTGTTGGTATATAGGGCAGACAAGGTAGAGAAGGGATGTGCTTGAGAAGTTTGCAGTTTTTTGAGTTTGAACTTTATAAAAGGAATGAAAATAATGTTGACCCAAATTAGAACAGAATTCAGGGTACTTTTGATGTAAGATAGTTGGAAAGAGGTTTGTAGTTTTTTTAGTGATCAATTTGGGATAGTTTGAACTTTATAAAAGGAATGAAAATAATGTTGACCCAAATTAGAACAGAATTCAGGGTACTTTTGATGTAAGATAGTTGGAAAGAGGTTATAGGTAGTACTTTGAGTGAGATGCTTGGTAAATGGTAAGTCACTTTCATTAATAGACTTTTGAGTTTGTCTTTGCTTCAAGGTATTCACGTGGGGATTATAGAAAGAGAACCATGACAGTATGTGGCTTATGATGATATAGTGATCAATTTGGGATAGTTTAGAATAGTGATTGATGGTTGTTGAGTATTTATGTTGTTTGTCATCTTTAGTAGTGACGTTGAAATGATAGTGGAAACTTCCAAAAGTAATAATTAATGGAAGAAAAAGGAGAGAAAATTTTATTTATGAATTGATGAGAAGATGGAGTTGTAGTGTTGTGAACTAGGCCAGTATGTTTGGTAGATGGACTAGAACAATTCCTGGCTAATATGCCCCAGTTTGCAAATGTGCCTCCTAACTGATGCTGCCATATCCCAATATGCATGTAACAAGAAATGTTAATTAGACCCCAAAGATAAAAATCAAAAGTTGGTAATCCACCAAGGGTCTTCTTAATAGCGGTTCCATAGGGTGTAGAGGTTATAATGGGTTTTAGGTGTTGAAAATAGGTATTGGTAGTGTAATTATGATTTGAAATGGTAAAATCAGACGCATGG
Organism: Papaver bracteatum; assembly: GCA_023529315.1. NCBI lineage: Eukaryota > Viridiplantae > Streptophyta > Magnoliopsida > Ranunculales > Papaveraceae > Papaver > Papaver bracteatum. Next base: position 768,384 of record JAJJWX010005418.1, on the reverse strand, counting down.
CTTTGAAGAGGCGTGATAAACAAAGCGACATGACACTTAACCAAGTGTATTAAATGGTATTGAATAGGCATGTTGGTGGCTATAAGAAGGGGTTTGAGGGGGTAATTAGCAAAAATCAAGAAAATAGTTATAGGAGTTTCACCAGAATATGAAAGGTTTAGGTAAAATTTAACAAATTTAGAAAATGGCCGGAGAATCTTCACAGGGTAGGGGTAATGAGAGAGCAGCAGCAGAGTCATCACCGACCGCCATTGTTGCATCTCCAGAATCTCCAAAATTTGAGTTAGCCAAATCTCTCCTGAGATCGTTACAAATTGAGGAATTTCAGAAGATACAGGGGCTTTTTCTCTTAGAGATTGAGAGGCATATGCAGTTTCAAAACCAACAAAGGAAAGAGGAGCAGGCTTCTCAAAGAAGAGAACAAGAGGCAAGACGGTGTGAAAGGGTGTATGAAGCCTGGTTTCCAAAATACTATGAACGTAGAGAAAGGAAAGATGAGGAGTGGGAAGAGCAGCAAGAGAGAAGAGAGTGCCAAGACACCTAACTATGGAAGCATAGAAGAAGAATATTCTGATTCATCTAATGGGTTTGAAGAAGATGTTGAAGATGATTATGGGGTGGAGGCCAATGACATGGATAGAGATGAAGAAGATGAAGAAGATGAAGGGAGAGGGGATGGAGGTATTGTTTATGATGAGAAGCATTTGCGAACATGCTTTGCATATGAACTAGCCAACCCGAAAATCTTCTCACGCACCATGAATGAAGGAGAGCAGATACGCTTGAGTGTAAGTGTAAAAGCTTATTATGGTGATAGTGGTATGGATGGTGAAACAGATTCCAGTGGAACTTCGCCTGCTCCATCTGACAGTGAAGATAGCGAGCGGTGAAAGGAAGGGGTAGCAAGATGTGTGGTGAGAGCCACAAACTTACCGGAAGAAGCCAAAAAATTTTGATGTTTAAAAAGTCTGAAGATGGTTAACAAATTTTTTGTGAGTTGGCTTTTCTGGTGATTTTCTTGTCTACCCATCTTTTTTAATCTGTTATTGAAGGTGATGGAAAGCTTCTTGCTCTTGGTTTTGTTCTCTTCATAGCCGGCGATCAAATTACGGTGTTTAAGTTCTTGTTCTTGCAGAAGTTGTGGAATGCAGCTGGAATTGTTAGAAGTTGTGGGGAATGTGTTGAATAGTTGTTGTTTATCAATTTGTTTTGCAATTTCGATGGTGTCTATAAATTTGGATTGTAAGTAGTGATGTTGGTAATGGTTAATAGCTATTTGGTTTGGAATGATGTTGAACTAGCTGCTATTATATCTAAAGTTTTCTTTACTTTTGATTCTACAATTAGTGTTGCTTTTAAACTTCTGGTTACTGTTTGCAAAGATGTTAGGATAGAATTTCTGTTTGGTTTTGATAGAATTGGAACCTTTTTGTTGTTTTTCTCTGGTTGTGAGATTGAATAGATAGCATGAAAAAATGTAAGTAAGGCAGTTGATGATGAGAATTACTAGATGAATGGCAGGTTTTTGAAACAATTCTGTAAACATTACGAAACTAAATCAAAACCAAGGTAATGGACTGAGCTGACCACCGATTTGCAGAGCAAAAATCGGAAGAGAAAGAGACTTAACTTTTCACCATTTGACTTCCCCCATGTGGGTACGCATTAATAGCATTTTTTAGGTAACACATTAGAAATTATTTTTTTGACTTTTAAAAGCAAAAACATCAAAAATTAGTTTAAGAATACAATTTCAGAATAATTTCTAGAAACAAAAAAACAAAAAAATAATAATAATTGTGAAGCAAATTGTTCTGATTTCTTAAATTGACTTCTACTTCTAGTATCCAAACAGGCCATTAAAATTTCGTTCTACTTGAGCTTATATGAAAGTATTAGTCAGCGGCAGCCTGATAGTCATAGATGAGAAACTTTAGATATTTTCTTAACTTGTTCTTGACATGAGTCGTACATATAAAAGTTATATAAAAAATTACACTATTGTATACTTAGCAATAACATGTGGGTTATGATCTTAGTTATCAAAAGGTTGTATAAGTTTTTTTTTTAACTTTAGAGCCCTTTCATGTATCTCAATTAATCTCTATGATATATGATTATTTCTCAACTAATTCCAAAATTTAGATATTAGGAGTTGGTTTTGATTTTGGTTTCTAATTTGTTTCTTCTCCTTTCAGTTTGTCATTTTTTGTCTAAACTTATATCAAGGACACGATTTCAGCATTTTCTGTTCTAATCATTTTTGTCTTAAAGGTCGGTTTTTGTTGTTGTTGATATATATTATTTGTGAAATATGGATTTGCACATTCTTAATTTATTGTTAGTGGTGATATGACCGGTGTCAACTGGATTTATCTCTAACTTATTATTAGTATAGTGAAAACCCAACTTTTACATACCGATACAGTAAAATATCTAAATTTCCTCCTGTAGAGAGCGTGTAAAATCAAGAGTCAACAAAAAATTTGACTACCAATAGTAGTTCTTTTCCATGCACTTTTTATGCTTCCTTTTAATTGATTAACTTGAAAAATATTGTTTAATAATAATTCACATCATTTGAATTAAAGTAAATTTAAGACAAACCCCAAATCAGAACTCAGGGCCGGTCCTGGAGGGTAATCAGGGTTCGACCCACTTGGGGGCAGCAAGCCTAAGGGGAAAACAAAAGCCAATGTTACACAATGGTGTTTAAAAAAATAATTATATTTTAGGTTTTATCGTAAATATTGATAAGCTGTCATTTAAGGGCTTTTTCATAAGTCTTTTGATATTTCTTTTGAAGCATGAAATTTATTAAGATACTAACGGGCTATTACACGAGGGTATATGTTAATGTTACCCAAAGATTCATCAATTACATTTGGATCGGTATGCCATGAATCTATAACAACGTGACACTGGATCAGAAAATGAACATCAGTTTTCGGATTAGAGTTGCACCGGGGGTGATGTTGTAGTTGGTGTCGATGGTAAAAAGGCATTTGGTCAATTCTTTCCATAATAAAAGATGTATTTTTGATGGACCCAGTAGTGTCCATAAGAATTTTGATGGTGGTAGAGAGTTTAAATGCAGTTGATCTGAAGTTGTAGTCACGCAAATGTATCCAATTGTTGTGGTGTATTGCCGATCAATACTTGGTTATCCTCATTTTGTTTCTGCTTGATCCATAATTTCTCTTCAACTTGAGCTTGTGATGGCAAAAATGTTAGGAATTCATCCCTTGGATCATTTTTCACGCATGTATACCGAGGGTCAAACATCTGATACATAACCGAGGTTGCAGTTAAGATACGTACAACAGGTCTAATACCACTATTACATTTAAAATAAGAGGAAACAGACAAGGACTGCTAACTGAAATGAAAGGTTGAACTGAAAATGAGAACCTAACCTAAACAATATGCTTTATAAGTGAGCACTTACAGAATTAAGCGATATAAAACTGATTAAACTAATTATTACAGTTTCATTAAATTACAATTATGAGTGGCTAATAATAAAATAAAACTACAAAGTAGTAATAGATAAAATAAATTGAAGGACCATAAGTTAAAATAGGGTGGAAGATCCACCAGCTAAAGGGAATTACTTAAGACTTCAAGTTAAAGGTGCTAGAATGTGGTTTTAGAGAAGAAAAAAAATTCTCCATGGTGGCTCCTTAATCTTGATCATGTTCTAAATTAAATAGTATTACGATTTGTTGGTGCTGATGTTCAAAAAGTATTGTAATCTTGAGAGGTTTCTTTGTAATAATCATAATTCTCATAATTCTTCCCTTGCTGATCGTAGATTATTAAATTTTTTAATAGGTTGTTGAATACTATCGGACCTTGAATATTTGGAACATAGGATTGATATTCACAATGTCAGACAGCTCAGGATGAGAGATGAATATATGAATGTTGAATGATATATCTCTAAACTCTTCAGAGTCTAAGGAAAATTCATGAATGCTTGATAGGATCTCAATAAATGTTTTGAAACCCAGACCAGACATCGAATCGGCAAAGTCACTGGGTCAGGGTCAACTGGTTTAACCAGTGGTTGAACCAGCGGGTCAGTGGGTTAATATTATACATAAACAATTAAGCTTGCCAGTAGGATACCATACAATTTATGGCCACAAATCTTTACCTGCTTGACCTTTTTATCCTTTAAACCAACATCATCTTCTTAGTTCTCACCCACTCTGTCTCTAACCTATCTATGTGCCTCCTCTATCTCACTACCCAAATCCATTTCAATCAAAACTACTACACCCACAACAGATCCATCTCTATATATCACAACTAACTTCACCTTTATAATAATCGAGTATTTGTTGATACTAAATCTAACAAGAATTTTATGTATCTACTCTAATCTTAAGGTACTTCATCACGGGTTTTATGTATTTTGATCTGATTTTTTTAAAATGTATTTTTATTTCTTCTTATCTTGTACTTTTAGTTTTGTTCTAATCTCTTCAATTAAAGAGAGGAGAAAAGGGATTTAGTAGTGCCAGAGGAAAAACGATTTTAAGATTCAGATTCAAAAGAATAAGATAAAGATTTAAAAAAAAAATAGACAGTGTTTTGTTGTATGTCTCTTTTGATGAAGCTTTCTATGTTTGAGTAAAATCTCAATGGATGATTCACGACTTTCCGGAAGATAAAAAACTAAAAGTTTTGATGGAGAAGAAACAGAATGAACCGGGTTCAAACCCAGCTGGGTCGGATAGTTCACCGGTTAGACTTCCCGGTTCACCTGATTCACTGGGTTATTAAGCATATTACTGGATCAACGGTGACCCAACCCTTTTCCTTACTGGTTCACTGGTTTAACGGCTGGCTGATCCGGTCCGATTTTTAAAACAATGATCTCAATTAAAGCAGATTCAAAATAAAATCTCCAACTAAAAATAGCTTTTTGCCTCAAAACCTAAAGCAATCACGACATAACACAGAAAGAATCAACTACAACTCTACCATTAACACTAAGAAAATCTCAACAAATTTCCAACAAAACAAGGCATCTAACATCACAAAAGGAATTACTAAGACCACTAGCAAGAGATTCAGATATGTTGAGTTGATTAATGTGTGTGGTGGTAAATGGAAAATAGAAAGGACTTCCTCAAAAAGTTCATGTTTTAAAAACGTATGAGAAAAAGGATAACTCTGGAATATTAACATTCTAAAACATTTATTAGGATTTTTTGGAGTGGGAAAGCTCGGATTAGAGATAACTAACTGGAGATGAGGAATTAAAAAACATAGGCGAACATCAGAAGAGTTATAAATTTTGTATGTTTGGTTTCCAATAGCAAAGCAACAAGAAGGTTAAACTTAATAGAATAACTTTGAAGGTTAACGATGAGGCTAACATGAGACATGAAGATAATATATTGGTTATAAATCTGATATTGCAAAAATATGAGGGTAAAAGGGGTGGGCAGGAGCAAAGATAATATATCTTCAGTTCCCCCAGAATATCAAAACAATATAGATCAGAGAAATATTATATTGGATCATGATTTAAGTTACCAGAGATACCTGAAAGATCAATGAGATAGGCTGACGCAGGAGGAACTTTAACTCATAAATCCTATATCATTGGAGATAATTTATTAAGTAAACTCTCCTAATTTTTTATTTTATTTTTTTGATAAAGGGAAATTCATTAAAAGCTAAGGAATGGAAGATGTGGGTTCTAGGTTAGTGCGCAGTTGGGCACCGTAGCCCGGCTTCCGATTCATCCCACATCGCCAATTCTGCTTACCAAAAATGGCCCACTTGGAGCTCTCGATTTCGTGGCGCGGCTCATTGGAGCAGCCGCGCCGTCCTACCTATTTAAAGCACTTCCATCTGTAGGAATTTTTACACCAGCTATTGGATATGCTCTTGGTCTTTTCTCTTACTTAAGGGCCCAAATAGCTTGATATGGTGGCCCTAAGTTTAGGTGTGCCATCAATACGCAACCCTAACCATCACAAGCTAACCTTTCAACCATGTCGAAAATTTAGCAACGTCTATCATATGATCCATATTTATGCTTGTTCAAAGATCTTGAAAATTTAAATTGAAAACGTTTATAACGAGTGCGTCTATGTGCACACCTTCTAACCAGGGGTGCACATTCCTCCCTTTCTAATAGGCTTGTCTTTTAACCCTGGCTAATCATTTAATTTTCTTTTAATTTTTGAAACAGGAGAATTTGAGGAAACAATAAAGTGGGCTCACAATCAGAGTGCCTTCTTTCTTCCTTATCTTAAGTTTAAATGTTTCTCCGTTTTGATATGATTAAATCAACCGTGTGAAGTTTGGATTTCATTACTGATTTCAATTCAGTTCTAAATGAAACAAAATGTCTTCTCTATTACTTTTGAACGCAAACTAGGAAGTGTATTTTTTTTTAACCATGAAAGAAATCAACAGATCTATCAGTAAGGAATGTTGATTTTCACTCTAGAAAATCAATTTGAAATGTAAAATTTTCTTATAAACAATCAAAATCTAATCATTTGTCGTTCTCAAATCGATTTAAGGAAACCCCAATTGTTAAACTTTGTGTATTAAATTTGACTTCTACTGTGATTTTTATTACTAAGAAAGTTTAAGAAACCCTTGTTCATTTTAAATTTAGTAATTATAAGATATTGATTCTGATCAATAAAATAGGGGCCTTTGCCCCTTTGAAAACCCAATTTTATATTATTATTTTTTTGATAAGATCTCATGTTGTTTGACAGATGCAAAAATCTCCTAAACTTGAATGCATCGTTCTGATTTCTTGTTCAACAAAGAATTGTATGTACAATATTTTTTTATTTTAATAATTGCTTTTTGGATTTGAAGGAGATGATTATCATGAAATAATTGTTGTTGTTGAAGAGAAACAATTAATCATGTTTTTAGTATCTTGATCTCAACAACGACATGAACCATTAAATTAGATATGTGTGACGCCTAAAAAAACCCAGAGAAACAGGAATATTCGGGCTAAAACTAGTAATATAACACCTGGTCGAATTAATGTGCTTATTGTGATAGGCGAATTAATATATTTAGTTCTACACTTCCCTATGTTGTATCTATTTTTATATTCAAAATTTATGAAAAACCTAGGTAACCAAGGTTAGATCTGCAACCTATAATAGGGGAGGAATGCAAGGGTGCACATAGATGCACTCGTTTATAACAACAGCCGGAGAGAGCAAGGGAAAGTGAGAAAATGCAGAGAAATTTGATTTTGTGCGCAAGCGGACAAATAGAAATTGTGGAATATTTAATTTAAATTTACCCATCACATTTGCAATAAAATCCACTTCACATTAATAAGTAAATCTGACAAAACGAAAGAGGTGTTGGCGTGTTTTAGCTAGTTAACATTTGGAGTGACTCGAAAAATAGTGACATGCATCTCCAGACTGTCCCTATCGACTAGCTCAAACAGGCAAACATCACCTTCCTTCAAATGATTGTCAACCTTGAACTTGGTCCATCCCTTGGATATGCTAGCCATATAACTTGAAGAAGTGCTACTAGTTCTATATCTGACATGCCATACTCTCCCATTTGAAATCCTAAGAATAGGCATCTGATTTCGATCTCTCAAATATGTCTTTGCAAATTTAGCAGGTATATTCTGCATACAGAAAAATGTTAAAAGTATTCATCATTATAGGTAGACAAAATTTACTTAAATTTGAAAAAATCACAGCTCAGTTTGAGCTGAAACCATACCACGGCGCCCCATTTACCCACATAGGTTGGATGCATGATAATTCTGCATGCAGGATACTTAGACTTAAAGCCGTTAGCTTCTTTTATAACCCTTTCCTTTGAAGATGATGTCGCGCAATCCATCTTAAACTCTCTCTTGAAACTTCTAACTTCCAACTTAGAACCCAAGTGATATATGCGTTTCCTACTACTCTGAAGCGCCCAATCCCGTTTCTCAACTTCAGCCTCTCCCAAGATGCTAACATTCATGATCTGATTACCTTTTGTTTGGCTAATAAGTTCGAATAGACATTTATCACCTCTTGCTAACTTATTTCTTACTGACAATAGTGTCCATCCCTTGGTAATATTGATACGACCGTCTTTGTTGTGTGCAAATTTTACTGGCCATGGCCTTCCATCAGGATCTCGGAGCACTATACCTGTCTCCGTACTCAGTCCATATTTTCTTGCAAAATCCTTCGGAATCCTCTATAATTCAAAACAACATTCTAAAATCAGATTTTAAAAATTAATCAAAACCAGTAAGATGAGTTGATCTATAGCTTAAACCCGACAGAAGCAAGGTAATCACCGGATAATGTGTCGTTGATTTTTGCCAAGTAGAAATGAAATATGGATGAGTGGTGTTGATAGGTAAAGCTAGTTTACCAACTCTGCCTATTTTTTCAACTCCGATAGCAGATTTTCTTTGTACACGGTAACCACCTTCGTATGCGGCTTCTTCATCAGTACCTTAATTAGTCCAAGAAGCAATCATAAACTAGCAATATTAATGAAATTAATAGCTAAGAGTAGTAGAAAATAAGAATTTTAGCAGTCATTTACCATGTTCTTCCTTCACTTCCAGACTTGGTTCAGCACTGTAACGCAGATCCTTTTCAATGCCAGTTTGGCCATAAACCTTCACTTTAAATTTTGAACTACCTTTGTATTCGAAAATTAGAAAATCCCCAAATTCTAAAGAATGTTCATATACAAACTCTGGCCATCCACTAAAGAAGAACAAATCATTGCCATCTCTTTTCATTTTTATGGTCCTAGTTCACCCATTAGGACCTCGAACAGTTGACCTTCCCGGTAACTTTCCATTGAACTGCCAAAAAGGGAAACTCGGATGGTACTTGCTGCCAAAAAGAGAAAATCGGCTGGTACATCTCATAAAATGTGACATCTCTACTCATGACTATCTTCTTCTCAACTAGATTCCAAATCTTGAACCCTTTTACTCCACTCTTCATACCCACAAAGATTCCTTTCATAGCACGGTTATCAAGCTTATTTTCACTAACATGATACCACTCAGGACAACCAAAGATATGAATTGAGTCATAATCATAAGATGGTTTACCAAACCACTTCTCCATATGAGTTTTACCTTCTAATGCAGCTGATGGCAACCTATTAATGAGGAAGCACGCATATGTAACTGCCTCAGCCCAAAACGCCTTACCTAATCCAGCATTAGATAACATACATCGTACCTTCTCCAGCAAAGTACGATTCATGCGTTCAGCTACCCCATTTTGTTGCGGTGTCTTCTTAACTGTGAAGTGCCTCTTTATCCCCTCATCCTGACATACTTGCAAGAACGGATCACTCTTGTACTCTCCACCATTGTCCGAACGTAGTACTTTGATCTTTCTACCAGTTTGAGTCTCAGTTGCCTTCTACCACCTCACAAAGATTTCTAGGACTTCATCCTTATGTCTCATGGTGTACAACCATACACGCCTAGAATAGTCATCAATGAACGACACAAACCAATGTTTCCCTCCCAATGATGCATTCTTGGAAGGACCATAAACATCTGAGTGAACATAGTCAAGAACTCCACTAGTATTGTGGATAGCTTTGCCAAAGATTGTTCTTGTTTTCTTGCCCTTAACACAATGCTCACAAAATGCTAACTTGCAGGCAATATCACCTTTCAACAAGTCTTTTTGAATCAACCTATGCAACGACTTCTCACCTGGATGTGCAAGTCTCATGTGCTATAACTTCGTCTTCTCGGTAGTTGCACTCTCGATGTGTTCAGAAATAGACACATCCCCTGTTGTTGTACTCCCAATCAAGTAATACAAGTTATGATGACGTGTGCCCTTCATGATTACCATAGATCCAGAGATTACCTTTAGAACACCATTTTCAGCGACTAACTTGTATCCCTTAGCTTCCAAAGTTCCGAACGAAATCAGATTCTTCTTTATGGCAGGTACACATCTAACCTCCTTCAGCTCTCTAACCATACCATCATGCATCTTGATACGAACACTACCAATCCCAATCACCCTGCAGGTATGATTGTTTCCCATATGTACTTCTACATCAAGCTCTTCAAAACTTGAGAACCATTCACGATATGGACATATATGATACGTTGCTCCAGTATCTAATACCCATGTACAATCTGTAATTGTACAAGCTGATGGTGTCACAGTTAGCGAGAAATCAGAAGCATCATATGATTCTTCATTACCTTTAGCAATATTCACCTCGTTATTACTATTATCTCCTTCTCTTGCCTTATGCTTGGTACAATCCTTAGCCCAATGACCAAAGTCATGGCACCAAGCACACTCATCTTTCTCCAGTCGCGTCCTACTCTTAGAACATCCTCTACCTTTACCATAACCACCATTCTTCTTTCTCCTGTCTGTTGAATGACCTCTTGCAAGAAGCAAGTCATTGTTAGCTTCACTTGCAAGGTCTTCATGATCCATCTTACTGAACTCTTCACTACGCAATGCTGTGGTGACCTTGGCGTATGTCATCTTGTCCTTGCCGTGCATTAATGCTTTAATCATGGGTTCATACTTTTCATGAAGAGAGTTTATCAGACACAAAGCTTGTTCCTCGTCGTTGATTTTCTCATCGTAGTTAACCAACTCAGCAAGAAGTTTATTATATGAATCTAGGTGCTCCGTTAGAGTTGCACCTCTCTTCATGTTATAGCGATACAAATTCCTTTTAAGATGTATCCTATTTTCCACGTTCTTCACAAGGTACTCATTCTCTAGCTTTTCCCAGAGATCCTTAGCTGATGTCTCGTGCTGATAATTAACTCTTAATGAAGTTGCTAAACACCCTCGTATCGAAGCAAGACATAATTTATTCATCTTGTTCCACTGCTTTTCAAACATCTCCATTGGCTGAACTTCTAGAAATTCTTCTAGGTCAAGATGAACAAGAGCATCCATTACGTCCGTTCTCCATAAACCAAAGTTATTGGTTCCTGTAAACTTTTCTACCTTGAGTTGTGATCTATGTGAATGAAGTATTTCTTCTTCTGTTTCTTTATCTTTATTTATGGACTCCGAATGTTCTCTTTCAGGATCGTTCGGATCAACTAGTTTATCCCCGTCAACCATTGTTCTTAAACAACCAAATATAGATAAAAAACATAACCTTTGAGATTAGTATTACCTCAAGCAATCTTCAGAAAAAATACCTTCACTTCAACTGCAATCTGAGTACCCGTATCCAAGAGCGTCTCCTTGCTCTGATACCAATTTTTGCGCCAAAGCCTGCGGAAGCGTTAGGTTGCACTGCTACAATAGTACTCCAATATTTCCAAGAACACAATCACCCACACAAGAAGAACAAATATTTAACGAGGTTGGAATAAGCAATTTTATATATCACCGTATAGGTTGGAATATATTAAGCTTTAGACGAGAAGAAGAGAACTCTTACTTAGTTCTGGTGTGTTTTCTCTAGTTCTCTCTATAGCTATTTATACACATCAATAGGACTGGACACATTCCTTAACAAGGATTACTTTCCTACAAGTATAGGGTTTCCTAACTTAGCTCTAAGAGACAAACCTCTTAAGTTGTTATACTTAGGACACAAGTACTTGATTTCCTTAACCAACTAGATTTCCTAATCTAGTCCTTGACTGACCTACCAACATTCTCCTCATTTTGTTCTATTTTTGGTTTCCAAATGGGAAAACTAGTAGATGGTCTAGAAGTATCTCTTTGTTTAATGTGATTTATAAAATGCACAACTGCAATTACCAACTCTTCATTTCCTTCTCCAGTGGGTGAAGTAAAAACTTGTCATTAAAGATCCCAAATGATAATTACGGTAAATGCATGCATTTTGTTCTTTTCAAAGCAGGGTATTAAATTAGGGATGAGACGTTCAAATTCAATCAACACCCTGAAACGTTTGGCGATGGAAATTAAAGGCTGCATTCACTTCTTTTGATCTTTTTGGTGACCCAAACAAACCCTAGTAAATCAAAATCTACAAAGTATATAGGATGAAGGAATCACTGAAGTTGTATCCTGACTAACCTATTCTAAAAAATCTACATTTGTGTGCAACAAGAATAGACTACGGACCCAAAAATTAATTGACAAAAGAGACGCAAAACGGCGAAAGTAAACGGCTGAACAAGATTGAAATCCAACCAGGGTGAGTAAAGTGATTTTGATTGTATGGGCTTGCTTGTTAAATGGGCTCCAATGGATGTTTCGTGAGAAATAGAAATAGAACCATCTTTTGGGGACTACCCAATAAATGTGGGGGACTACCCATAAGTTTTTGGGGAGGATATTAGAAGTAATATTTGGTCACCCCTTATAAAAAAAATTATACCCACTTTACCCTTGATGATAAACTTAGTTAGTGATTAGTGTTTTATAAGTTGGATTGTTTTGTTTCTAACATTTTTTTTGAGAGATAAGAAGAAGAAGAAGGAAATAGGAAGAAGAAGAAGAAGAAGAAGAAGAAGGAAATAGGAAGAAGAAGATGGGTGAACTCAAAAATCTTGATCTTTGAGTTCATGTGATGATACCTTTGATCTTTTTCTTTAAGAGCCGCAACAAGAGTATGATGGTTTGGGTACTCATGGATACTTCAAATTTAGTTAATGGTGCTTGAATTGGCCAAAACATTCCTAAAAATGAACAATTTACAAATTGATTACCGTTTGGTTAACAAAGTTCGGCTACAACATTTGAAGAACAAGTTACCGAACTCATCTGCAAGTGTAGTTCGGTTAATCTTTCTAAAAACACAGGTAGCCGAACTCAGCTTTAATGGAGTTCTTTGTTTCAGAGATAAGTTCGGTTAGGAAAAAAAAATTCCGACGTAACCGAACTAAAAGTTCGGCTGGGAAAAAAATGAAAAAAGTTGCGACGTAACCGAACTCAATATATAGGTTTTCAGAGAAAAGTTCGGTTAGGAGAAAAAAATTGCGACGTAACCGAACCCAATATATAGGTTTTACAGAGTTCAAGGTTCACCTAATTTTTCTCCTAATATATACGGTTAGAAAAAACGTAACTGTGGTTTTCTCCTAATTTTTTCAGAGTTAGGAGAAAAAATTGCGGTGTAACCGAACTTTTTGCGACGTAACCGAATATTTTTTTGCGACGTAACCGAACTTTTTGCGACGTAACCGAATTTTTTGTGACGTAACCGATTTTTTTTTTTGCGATGTAACCGAACTTTTTGCGACGAAACCTACCTTTTGCGACGTAACCGAACTTTTTTACGACGTAACCGAACTTTTTACGACGTAGCCGAACTTTTTGCGACGTAACCGAACTAAAATTTCGGTTGAGACATTTTTTTTTGTGATGTAACCGAACTTTTCTCTAGAAAAAAGAAAAACCTCCATTAAAAGTTAAGTTCGGCTAGTTCGAAAAAGTTTTTCACATAATTCCTAGCCGAACTTCTCTCTGCAACTTACATTTTCAACTCATTTTAATGATTACTTCTCATTTTTCCAACCAAAAACGAATGACAAGTAATGGGTTTGTTATGATTTTGATTTTGATTTGTTAGTGATTTAAATTAAGCTATAGAGGTGGTTGTGGTGGTGGTTCGAGGAGGTCGGTGGTAGTGAGCGGCGGGTGTGATGGGAGGAGGTGGTTATATATATAGGTGATGGTGATGGGAGGAGGTGGTAATATATATATATAGATAGATAGATAGATAGATAAATAGATAAATATAGATTAAGGGTAGGTTAGTCATTTCAACATTTTAGGACACCCCTTATAATGTAGGGTGGACATTTGTATCACTGGGTAGTCCCCCGCATTTATTGGGTAGTCCCCAAAAGATGGTTCTAGAAATAGTTCTGATTGGGATCACTTGTGCTAGGGGTGAGCATGGGCCGGTATGGACTGGTTTTTACCTCATCCGCATCCAATCCAATCCACTACGGATTTCAAATTTGGCATCCGCATCCAATCCAACATCCAATGGATGCACAAATGAACGGATTGGGTGTGTATAATCCAATGGATTTGTATTAGTTAAAATTTATAATGAAAAAATAAAACCAATATGGATGACTTCTTATATAACCTACACATTATATATATGTATATAAAAATATAGAAGAGTCATGGACAACACTCCAAACAAACACCTTAAAATTTTCAAAACTATCTATATATTTTCTAGAAACTATATAAATGCCCTTAATCTAACGGATATGGATGTCCAACGGATTTTCAAGGTTGCATCCGGGCCCAATCCGTAGTCCATTGGATTTCAAAAATCTCATCCGCGTCCAACCCATTAGCAAACGGTCTGGGGCCATCCGTAAAAATACGGTTGGTCCCGGTTAAATCCGTGGATTACGGATAAAATGCTCACCCCTAATTTTGGTTATGGGACACTTTTTGTCACCTGTTTTGAGGCATACTCAAAAAATTTTAGGCATACAAGGTAATGGAAAAATAGAGTCACTATGTGGTAAAATAAATAACCCCATATCCATCATATTTTTATCACGACAATAGTATCCTTACTTCATTAGTGTTAATGATGATAATAATAATATTAATGATTAGTAGTTAATGTTAATGATTACTGGTTAATGTCAATGATTATATAGTCTTAGTTTCAAAGTTTTTTTTTTTTTTTTTTTTTTGTAGAGATAGTTAGGTTAAGCTTTGTTGAAGAAGAAGAATAAGAAATTAGCCTTTTGAGATTTGTTGAACTAATAGATAATTAAGGTTTGTTAATACAAAGGTAGACTTCTAACGAGGTTTAATGTCCTTTTTATAAGTTGAATTTGTCAAAAAATTAAATTTTTACAACCTAGATCTACCTACCAGATGAACAGTTCGGCTGATAACTTGTCAGCCAAACCTATTTTTCTGAAACTATACTTAGGTTTGGCTGACAAGTTATCAGCCGAACCTAGGTATATTTTCAAAAAACATAGGTTCGGCTGACAAGTTATATTATCAATCGAACTTCACTATGTAACTGACGAATTTAGGTTCGGCTGATTTGAATGAAAAATTAAACAGCCGAACTAAGTGTGTTTTTGAAAAAAATGAAGTTCGGCTATCATTTCCATTTTTAATTATCATCCAAACTGTTCTTCTGAAACATTAAAAAAAAAAAGGAAGACCAAAGATCTGGGTTCCAATATGCGGATCTGAAGCTAAGTATCTTTGTGCAAGGCTTCATACGATTCATTTTAATCAATGATCAAAGATTTATGAATCAACAATCAATCATCGACGAAAAATAAAATCAAAATTGTTTGATCAATGATTAAATTAGGTTAGGAATAAAAATGATTTTTTATTTTGAAAATAATTTTGGATTTTGGTTAGTTTAGGTTTATGTTTTAAATTTAGGTAAAGGGTATTTAAGTAATTTAAAATAATTAAGGGTAACTTAGTAGTCTACCCACTGCTAGGACACCGCTTATAAACTCACCCTAGATAGGAAAATGGTTTTGTATTCCTCAAAACATTTGAGTATGCCTCAAAACAGGTTTCCACTTTTTCATGAGTAATTTCTTTGGCGTTTTCTTTCTTATGCACACCTGTCCCTGAAAAAAGGAATCTAACTTTTTGTACCCCTTTAAAACGAACGCACAATTGGGGATATGGGAATTAATTGGGGGATATGAATTAGTTCCCCCAACCAGGGGTGGCTGATAAGGGGTGACTTTTGGGTATGAAAATACTAAAATACCCTTGGTTAATAAAAAAAACATTATGAAAAGACTGTTATGCCCTTTTCCCTAAAACAATAAAATTAAAAACCAAATCAGTTTATCCCCTATTTTTATTTGAGTGCCGGCATAGTTAGGGTTCTGAAAAAAAATAATTCTTCATCGACGATTAATCGTTAAATCAAAAATTTCTTCGTCGATTAACCTACCCGAATCATAACCATGCCTCCACGAAAGGAAACAAAAGTCAAACTGAATACCAAATCGATTGGTCAACAAAAACACGAATAAAGAATTGCTTCGATTGTTGAAGAACAAGAAGAGGACGAGGCGACGAACTCGGACGATCAACCACTCACAGCCATGGCTTCTGTGAGAAGGTTAGTGATTTGAACTCATTTATGATTGTTTTAATCGATTTATAGCAATGGGTGTAGGTTAGACCAACCATAGATGAAACAGTCGAGTTACACAGAGTACCGGCATCAAACTTTATATGAATACCAAGCCGGTTTAGGTACCGGCATTTTATCTGGGATGAATACCATGCCGGTTTCAAATCCTGAAAGTGAATTTCTTGTACCGGCATACAAATTGGGTTGAATACCATACCGGTTTTAGGTTATCGGTATAACTTAAAAAATAATTAGTGTATTCCGGTAGTGGACTTAAAACACACAGAAACATTATGAACTTTGTCACCAGTACCGGTATTGAATCTAGGTTTCATGGATGCCAGTATCAAAGAAACGACATAGATTTGATCTAATTCGTGTATGCCGGTAGTAAACTTTAAACATACATGAACATATATGATTTTTTGATCAGTACCGGTACACACTTTCTCTTCCATTTTATGCTGGTGCAATGTTACCAGCACAGAATTGATTTACTTCAAGAGTGCCGGTAGTTTTCTTTTGGTATCCAGAAGAAACCCATTTAATTATCGGCATTCTCGATAGCTAAGTGTCAATGCCGGTAGCACTAAACCGGCTTGGTCTGTTTAAGAGTCTCAATGCTGGTACTTAAACTTCCAATATGACTTGTCTTATTTTTGTTTCGTGTGGTTATGTTATAGGTCAAAAGCCAAGGAAGCTAACAAAAGAAAAAATAAAGATGCTTTCACTAAGAGAAAGAGGAAGGACGGTCTTGATACTCCTCAGTCTCTGCCTCCACGAGGGAAAGATGAAGGTCGCATGAATCATTTGGGGTTTGAAACAAGATGGTGAATTTGGAAGAGTAGTGGTGACCGTAGTGCACTTGTAATCCGTGAAGGTACTGGAACAGTTGAGGACGATGAGCATGATGAAGGTGGAAGTGAGGAGGAAGATGAAGAGGTTCACCCAAGTCAATTAGCAAGCCAAAGCGAAGTTGGTGGGCCGAGTGAAAAACCAACACAAGGCAAGGGCAAGGGCAATGGGAAACCCAAAGTTAAAGGTTGTCACCTTCCTCACATTGATGACATGATACCCGACCTTGAACGTGGTAAAATTTGGGGTGAAGCTTCGGAACCGAAAGTACTATTTGGATACAAGCACTCTTGGGCTCGTACTATCTATCAAACCTATGTAAGCATTTTTTATTTTGTGCATATGTATTGTTTTGGATTTATGCAAAATCTCTTAATCGTATTATCTTCTAGTTGTAGGATCATACTAAGGTTGTTCGTGTTTGCCGAAACCAAGTCGCGGCTCATTGGGATTTGTATTTGGAGCATGATGATATCCAAATAATAGTAAAGGATTCTGGTCTATATGCTTTGGTTAAAAATTATGTGAAGCCAGATATTGTGACAGTCAATTGCTTCGTCGAAAGGTATCATGGTGAAACTGATACAATGCACTTCCCGTTTGGAGAGATGACCTTGATCCCTGATGATGCTCAGAACATTCTAGGCTTGAACGTTATCGGCAAATCAATTGCAGAAGGAGTTGAGTGTCTGGACCTTGAATGGTCGAAGTTGCATGCTTTGACTAACAAGATGTTTGGTTGGGACTTCAAAACTTCTACGGAGAGCTTTTATGAATACCAGTCTAGTAAGACGAAGACATTAAAGCTGACGATGCCTAAGAAGATGTTTCAAAATACAAAGCAAAGAAGTTTGGAGGATGGATGGGACCCTACACAGATTCGTTATACAGCCTCTGCGTACCTGTTATACATCTTGGGAACTAGGGCATTCCCTGACACTAATGGAAATAGGGTAAGTGCACACTTTCTTCAATACTTGGATCCGTTGGAAGATGTTTATATCTATTCTTGGGGAACCGCGGTAATGGAACATTTGATGACGGAGATGAGAAGGGCCTCTTTGGCTAAAACAAACCAATTTGTTGGGAATTTCACTCTACTCCAGGTAAATTTGTTTTCTTAACTTATTTTCTTATGTATATTTTTCACATGTATATTCATCATGAACTTAGAATAAAAATTTACTGCTTCACATTGGAATAGGTGTGGTGTTATGAACACTTCCAAACCTTGTTCAATAAGTTCCCTTTCTTGAAGACCATTGACCTTCCCGGACCCGAAACTCCTAGAGCAAAGAAATTCGAGTTTAACAGCAATCCAAAGCCCGGTAACAAAGGTCGACTGATCGAGATGAGATTTATGAAATGATTACAGAAGACATT
Organism: Papaver bracteatum; assembly: GCA_023529315.1. Taxonomy (NCBI): domain Eukaryota; kingdom Viridiplantae; phylum Streptophyta; class Magnoliopsida; order Ranunculales; family Papaveraceae; genus Papaver; species Papaver bracteatum. The sequence continues at coordinate 750,057 of JAJJWX010005418.1, read as the reverse complement.
GTGTTTGACCCATATAAGGAGGCTAGAGAAAACCGTCAACTTTTGAGGTTTGGTAACGTTGTATTTTACAATGGGCCGTTGTTCCACCCAAAAGGATATATCATGGCTGATCCATGCCGTGTAATGCGCCAACATGGATATAAGCAATTATCACGTTTTGAGTCGGCCTCTGATGATAATTATCTTCTTCACTTTTCTCTGTACAATTCAACTCCCAACAAGTTGCATGTAGTGTATGATCCAGATCCAGAACCAACACACTGGAGGGATAGGGAGCCACGTTGTTTGGTAGATATTAGTAAGTGGGAGATTGCGGAAAATGGTGATGAAGTTGATAACGACTACAAGGAAGATTACCTGGAATGGTCACATCCTTATGTCGTGCGCCATGATGACGTCCAAGTTCCACCCCAGAAAAATCCTCTTGTTGAAACTCCTACACCTCCACCACCTACGACGCCCCAACTTCTTAAGACCGTTGGATTGCTAGTAAGTTTTATTAATTTCTTAGTCGTTTAATGTAAACATAAGGTTATATTATATATATATACTAATTATGTGTTTCATGTATTAAACTAGCGTCGTCGGCTTGGCAACTTGAAGAAGATGTTTGGTTGCAAGTACGAGGAAGGTGTGGTGCTATCCCTTCAAGAAATCAAGGAAGTCGAGGAAAAGCTTGATAGAATTGAAGAAACCGACCCTAGTGCAAAATCTTTGTTTGGAGAAACAAGGAAGGCGCCCGCCAGAAAGAAACTAAAGACCAAGTGAACAATTGGTGGTTATTTTGTTTATTTTGATGGTGGTTGTTACGTCTTTAATAATTTCAAACTTGTTTTCGTTTGTACCTCAGGGTTAACTCTTTAGTTGTTTGGTTTGCTTTTGGTTTATGCTACCTGGATTAAAAACACTTAAGCAGAATCCAATTGTTTGCTTTATGTTGAACGTGTCTAGATTTCCAGTGAAAGATTAAAACTTCCGGCATAGAAGAGTTCCGTTCCGAAAAAGCCGGTACTTATACCGGCATCCTATAAATTTAAAATTCAATGTCGGTTCTACAGTCCCGGCATTTAAATTGTTTATAAATCCATTCCGGAACAAGAAGTTTAAAATTTTCATGTTACTGTATATATATTGACAGCTACTGGTATGGTAGTATTTTTTAAATTCTATGCCGGTATTCTAATTTTTCAAATTTTCCTACATTGTTGACATAAAACCGGCATAGTTATCTCGATTCAATGAATGCTGACACTCTGCTAAAAATTCATTTCAAATGCTCTTTTATTTCATTCCTAAGTAATCTATTACATTGGATTGGAAACTTCAAATTAAAACATGCTAAAAAACATTCAATGGATTGCACTTGGTTAGATATAATCTATTTCCATCCCTTTTCAACAATTGCAGAACCTTTGAGCCTTTCCTGAATCTGTTCGAAGACATCGTCTGGGATGGGGGTGTCAAGGATCATATTCACTGGTTCTTCTTCTTTTTCAACATATTACTTTCCCTTCATATAACACCCATCACACCCATCGATAGGCTTGTGTTGGCCCTTGTGGTTTTCACTTGACTCTGCTAGTTCAACAACTTTGTCAAACCATTGAAACTCATTGCACTTTGGGTGATTCAAACACCTTAGAAACATTCTTCCATTTTCAGCATCATCAGTTTTTGCAATCCAAAACCGGTGTGTCCCATCACAACTTCTACACTTTGAATAAATAAAAGGGCAGTCCATTGCTAGATGAGATGGTGACTTGCAAACTTGACACTTCCATTGATGACTATGTAAGAGAAGATTATATTAGTTATGCGTCATAGTAGTGAAGATTATATTGTTAGTAATGATTAATATACTTACTTTGCAAATAGAGCTAGATGATGAATCTCCCATCGCTTGTGAAGCTTTAACCGTGCTTGCTTTGTTGAGAGAAGGATTTTTGTTATTTTTTGGGTGGTTTGTGCAGATTTTTTCCAAGGAATTGGGGTATTATATACAAATGAATCTCCAACGGTCTTTTTTTCTTCAAAAAACTAGTCGTTTTTTTTTTGAATTGCACAAATATCGGCATGTTCGATATTGAAGATTCAATGCCAGTATTAGTTGCATATTTGGCCGAATCTCTGTGAAGAAATACCGGAAAGTTAATCTTATGGAAAGAAAAATTGGAATTAGGTGCCGGCATCGTTGTTCACAATGACATCAATGCCGGTGTTGGTTATTTTTCAAAAAAACTAGTCGTTGAGGTTTTTCACTATATAAAGAGAGCTAATACTTGGACCCAAAAGTCCAAAACCATTGTGATCATATATATCTCCTTTAGCGTATTAACTTAGAAACCCTACACCCTAGAATAATCATCTATAAATAACTTAGTATAGTGCCTAACCCCACATTCAACAAATGGCATCCTTTGACTCGGAGGAAGATTTAGCAATCACCCAAGCATGGTATGCCGAAACTCGTCCTTCAACTATAGATAACAGCACGCGGGATTCCATGTGGTTGAAGATTTTTAACAAATTTGTTCACAATTATGGTAACCCGAAAGGAAGAACTGCTAAACAAATCGAGCAACAACACGACATCATCCTAAATGCGGTGGTTGAGTATCTAAAATTGAAACACCGGATTGATCAAGCTAACCGCAATAGATTGTCTCCTCAACAACTTGTAAGTATTTTTATGATTCATTCGACATAATCCACTATTTTTGAATTTGTATATAACAAACATAATTTGTGCATTGTTTTTGTAGCATGAAGCCGTGAAAACGCGTTACTTACAAGAAAAGGGAGAAGCATTCATGTTTGAAGCTAACGTCAACCATATTATAACCATAGTCACGGAGTACCACCAGCTGGGTGAATCGGAGATGGATTCTTCTTAAGAAGATTGATAGTTTAGTGGTAATTGCTTAGGTTTTTAGGGTATTCAATTAGGTTTTTTCGTAAGGTTTTGTGGGTAGATCTCTATGTAAACCCTCACGAGACTATAACTCGTCCACTAGGGTCGCCTAAGGCTTGATGCACATGCTAAGTGCATTCGTTGTTCCGTCGATAAGGATTACATTTGAAATAAATTACAGTCCCATTATGTAAAGTTCACATAGTTCAATGCCGTAATAAACTGCCGGCGTAGAGTTAATATATATTTGAATGCCGGTAGTCGGTGCCTAATATTTTTATGTTCCTGTGTACAATAAACGTATTTCCGGCACAGTCATTTGATACTATCAAATGCCGGTACAGTGTGCCGGCATTCACGTAAACCATAGTTCAGTACCAGTACGTAAGATTCAATGGCCAACGGCTATTTTTTCAAACTATAAACCAGTAAAGTAAACTGCCAGCGTAGATTTGAGGTTACCGACAATGGCGGTACCATAAAGTGGAAAAGAGTCGTTGTGTACTCATCTATTTAAAGTGGATACACCTATTGCAGTTGATACCTCAAAAAAAAAAGTGAGCTTCAACACATTTCTATGATGGCAAAAAAATCGCGGACTACCGATTTCAGAGAATATTTATATGAAAAAAAAGTATCAACTCCGATAGGGAATCAATCATCATCCACCACCAACTCAATTCCCATGATACTAGAAAAACTTAGAAGGAAGGACCAAACCAGCAAGTCAATTGCCTCGATGGAAGAAGAGATACTTAGAAGGAAAATAGAAGAAGAAGAGGCATCACAGGAAGATTACTATCGCGAAGAAACAAAGAGAAGATACGAACGTGTAAAACAAGCGAAAATTGAAGCGGATGTTGAGGAAGAAACCAAATGGATCAAAAATTACTACATAGTATCTGATTTCCCGGAAGATCACCGCCCTCCACACCTTTTTTGGGGTCTTGTTGCGGATGGTCCTTATATGCCGAAGTTCGTGGACGGTAAGTGCAAGAAACGCAAAATAGATTACGGGGATGAGTTTGTATCGCATCGGATAATTTCTCTCATAAAATTATGTCACAAATACAACGAGTTTATCGCAAGATACCGAGATAATAGGTTTCAAGCTCAGGCCGCATATACCAAATGGAGAACAGAGCCTTTTAGGCATTTCGAAGCTGCTTTGTTTGTTGAATCTCGTACCAAGAAATGATGTTAGTTTCAACTAGATTGAGATCTTTCATTTTATGTGTAAGGTTGTTCAAGTGTTTAATGTTTTTAAGTCTATTTCCTTATGATTAATATGAAGTTTCTTTAGTTTGTGGTTAATGTTGTTTATTTCATCAAGTTTCTTTCACATACCGGCATTGATAAATACACCAAATTCTATACAGTTCCAGGTGCCGGTATTGAATGGTGCACCAAATAATATGCCGGCATCATATTGAAAAGTTAAACTTATTGTCATAATGCCGACATTTAATTGTTTCATGTGTCCATGCCGGCATTCTGACGATTACAATTGAAACTCCTTCATTCCACTTGTTTGACGGTTACAAAGTACTTTAACCCAGTTTTTGGACGGTTACAAAATCCTTAATGCGTCGGTTACAAACTTCTCATTCTATTTAAGTGACGGTTTTGGATACAAAATTATTCAATCTTCCTTTGTATTCAATCTCCATATTTTTTCATCTTCTATACCAAAGACAATGGTTCGTCGCAAATCTCATGAAAAACCCAATCCACAAATACATGTTGATGAACCGCAAGAAAGTCCTAAAGAGTCTGTTGGTGAGGCGAGCATAAAAAATTTGATACGGTAAGTGAAGTATTTGTTGAATTGAAGTATTTTTAGGGTTTATCCCATAATATATAACACAAAGTCAAACTTTCTTGTTTAGTCTTTATACTACACTAAAAGAAAATTTTGAAATTGCAATCTAGTCAATTGAAATTCTGTTTTATTCGCGGTCGAATTCAATTTGAAAATCATGCCGGATTATATGTCTTGAATCCCTATTGTATTGCATGAGCTTGCCAGCATACAAAATTAGTTAAATACTATGCCGGTTATGTGTGTCAGCTTTGTATATCTGATCAATACCATGCCGTTTTTTTTTCTTATATTGTTAAAAACTCTGTACAAAAATCCCCCAGTTCCGGCATCGAATAAAATATGTTTTATAATGCCGGAAGCTATTCCGACAATGTCGATATGTTTACAAACTATGCCGGTTTGCTTTCCCTAAAATTGTTATTCTCTGTATAGAATTCAAGAAAACCGGTATAGAATATATAATTTCTTACCATGCCGGATCTTGTACCGGCACTCATATTTTTCTCCATTTATATACCGGCGTCCAGTATATAACTCAGTTTAACGTATTGGAACATATGCCTAAAGCATCAAAAAAGGACAAAGGAAAAGGCAAAGTTGTTGTGGAATCAAAACGTAAGTCTTCTCGACGTAGCCGTCCTGATCCGGCTACTACTAAGGTCACAATTCGGGATCAACCTATAAGCGACTCAACCAGGAGTGATGATGATGATTATGAGTCGGAAACTGCGCCTGTACCGGAACGAGCAGGTGGCTCATCCTCACAAGCATCTGAGGTCGGAGTTGAAGCCCCTAAAGATGATAAAAAGGCACCCCCATCCCACCTTACTGATAAATATGACATGATTCCAGACCGCGTTGATGGAAAACATTGGGGTCAACCGATAAACCCGCAACTCTTATTTTCCTACAAAGACTCTTGGGCTCGTTGGATCTATCAAACTTATGTAAGACCTCTGCATCTTGTTATTGTAATATTTATCTGTGATCAAGTGAATTTAATTAAGTTTGGTGTGTTTATATAGGACCACAAGAAAGCCTTCCGTGTTAGCCGCCATCAACAATTAGATGTATGGACTTTGAAGGATGAGTGTGCGGTTGTTAAAGCAGTAGTCAAAGCATCTGGGTTGTATCCTGCGATAAAAAATTATGTGGCCACTGATACCGTCATGACAAACTGATTTTTGGAGAGGTTTTTGCTCACACTGACACCATGCATTTTCCTTTTGGCGAGATGACCATTATCCCTGAAGATGTCCAAAGGATAATAGGTCTAGAGGTTCCTGGGAACCCGTTAAGGTAGGAGATGACTCTAAGGACCTAGAATGGGACAAGATCTATGAGCTCACTGAAAGGTAGTTTGGATGGAACAAGGAAACCACTTTGGAAAATTTGTACAAGACAAGGACTTCCCAGACAAAGACTATCACATTCGTCAAACTCATTGAATTGTTTGGGATACGAAGAACAAGGTATTAACTCCCGAACAAGTTCAGCAAAGTGCCGCTGCTTATATGTTGTTCATCTTGGGCTTCGCTATATTCCATGACGCTAATGGTAATAGGGTGCATATGAACCTCCTACAATACTTGGATCCGTTGGAAAAGGTTCATGAGTATTCATGAGGCACTGCTTTCTTGGCACATTTTTTGGAAGAAATGCGTCGAGCTTCTAAGGCGAAATCCCGTCAATTTAATGGTAATTTCACTGTAATTCAGGTATAGTGAACTACCTATTTCGTGATCATTATCATTAAATTTATTAGTTTCCAATTATTTATTTTCTTACACATTTCATTGAAACGATCTTTCATGGGCACAGGTGTGGGATTATGAACACTTCTGAAGTTTGTTCATAGGGTATAAAGGATTAAAGACTATCCGTGGATATGAACATAATAAGGTTCTAGCTCAGAAATACTACTTCGACAATACCCCGAGGCCCAATAACAAGACGCGGTTAATTGCAATGAGGATGGATTTGGACTCGGGGGCTGTGGAAAATGTTGTGTTTGACCCATATAGGAATGCTAGAGGAGTTCACTTTCAAAGGCGTGACAATGTTTCATTTTTCAACGGACCATTATTTCATCCAAAAGGATTTGTTATGCACAACCCTCTCCATGTAATGCGCCAACTAGGGTACAAGCAGAAAGATCTCACGGATACATCATATCAGAAATTCTCTCATGACTTTCCTCAATGCAAATCAGATAAGAACCATATTCTCATAGTTTATGACCCTCAACCTAATCTTGCACATTGGACTGAAAGGGAAGAAAAAGGACTTGTGTTGAATAGGGCTGATTGGGAATTGGCTGAGAACGGTTATGAGAGTGATCCAACCTTCCTAAGAGGACATCGTAAGTACTCGCATCCTTATGTTGTGCGCCCGGATACCGTAGAAGTTCCTCCATAACCCGCACATCCCTCCACAACTACGTCAATTGTGCCCGAAATTCTACAGCTCGTTACGTTGTAGGTACGTACGTCTTGTGCATTACTATTCTTTTAATATATATCTATGAACTTATACAATTGTACATACTAAATACATGTTCTAAAATTCCTTAATAGCGTCAGCGGATTGGAAATTTGTCAAAGTTCTTTAAGAAGAAGACCAAGAAAGGAGAGGTGCTGACCCAGCAAGAAATGGAGAACGTCTTCCAAAAGATAGACCAAATTGAAGATCCTAAGGAAAAAGACTTGTGGGGCGAAAGGAAGAATATGGTACACAAGAGGCAAAGAACCGAGTGTGTTTTCTCTATAGTATTATTTTGGTTTGAGCAATCTAGAGCTAGTTTATGTTTGTTTATGTGTCTTGTTAAACTTTGAACATCTTTTTTTCATTTGTTTTCGGTTTGGAACATATTAACTTTACATTTGGTTTGGTAAACAATCTAGTCTTTGCTTATGTTATTTTATGTGTCTTGTTAAACTTTGTTCGATGTTGATTTTATTTGTTTTTGGCTTAAAACATAATATATTAGTTAATCTATATGAAACTTTAAGTTTTTTTTTAAAAAACCGGCACGGTATAAATCGTGACAACTATGCTGGAAATCCGCTTTCTTTCCAGAAAAAAAGAATTTAGAATTCCGGCATGGATTTTGTTTTGATGTCAATACCGGTAATCTAACTTTTCCTTGTGAATAATTGATCTGTGTATAATACTGGCATTGTCAGTAAGTTATTTTCAATGTCGTAAATTACACAATTATCTCTCTGTACTTATGATGATTTTCCGGCACAAAAGATAAAGTATATTTCTAAGCCGGCATAAGTTCCAGCATTGTAAAGTTTGAATTAAATCATGTCGGCATGTACATGGCATATGGTTTAATGATTACAATTCAAACTTCCAAAAAAACAAAAGGTTGTGTATTAATGAACACCAGATATCCAAATTACTCATCATCGCCTCCACACGTATTAACTTGAATCTCCTCATCTTCAAGAGGTTTCTTCGATAAGGCCAACACATCCCATAATTGGTGATTCTCCTCATACAATGCCATCCATCCCTTCCAGATATTGGGATATATATCCTTGTTTTTAACCATCCCACAAACAGGGGGAAATGGACAATTATCCTTGAGTTTTAGAATAACGAAATGATTACCGTTCACGAACGCCAAAACAACTCTTCTCTTCTTAAGGGATCCTTCACATTTTTTCCACTTTGGTGTAAATGTTGTGACTACGGTGGGGGTAAAATAATGAACAACACAGTTAAATGTATCTGCTACTAGATGCCCACAAAGCGGCATCCTTATCCAATATTGAGAAGGAAGAAATGTCATCTCCTGCTCGGGTCCTAACACTTGAGCACACATATCATCAAACCCCTCGTCGTGACCAACCAATTACTCATAAAAGCTCCTCTTTTTCACAAGTTGATCGGCCATCCTCATTCTAGCATATCGGCATGGTGTCATTCCTTTACTCACCTCCGTATCGAAGATTCCTAATTGTTCGGTCACGGCATGATAGCCACAATTTCCATCTCCATCGACATCATCCGTGTACACAATAAACTCGCGGATAACCTCAGGAAGTTGGTCTATGTAAGACTGTAGATTCGTATGATAACTTCTAATGGTCCTACCTGTTTTTGGATCCTTATACATCTTCATAAAACCCTTTTGTTGCTTAATTATTTCCAATCCATCCTCTCCAATCTCTATATTATCAATGTCTTCAGTATGTGATGGGAGATTATACTTCCTTGGCCTACCCCTTCCCCTTTTACTTGGAACCTACGATACATCGATTATGGGTGTAGCTTCGGAATGCTCACCTTATTGTCCTTGGTAGCTTAATATTGGTACCTTCGGCGGCCTTCCCCTTTTCTTTGTAACCTCTGATACATCGACTATGGGTGTAGCTTCGGAATGCTCACCTTGTTGTACTTGGTAGCTTAATGTTGGTACCTTCGGTGGCCTTCCCATTTTCCTTGGAACCTCCGATACATCGACTATGGGTGTAGCTTCGGAATGCTCACCTTGTTGTCCTTGGTAGCTTAATATCGGTACCTTCGGCGGCCTTCCCCTTTTCCTTGGAATCTCTGATACATCGACTATGGGTGTAGCTTCGGAATGATCATCTTGTTGTCCTTGCTAGCTTAATGTTGGTACCTTTGGCGGCCTACCCCTTTTCTTTGGAACCTCTGATACATAGACTATGGGTGTGGCTTCGGAACCCGTCTTTTGTTGTTGACTCGATATCGGTTCCTTCTTTGTCCTACCCCTTTTGTTTGGAATCGGCGCTTCCGCGAATCTTGCTTCCGAAATCTCACTTGCGGATAGATCTCGTTTCTTAGTTTCCGCGAGTTTTTCTTCACGTCGAGTCATTTCTTTCAATTTTTTCTTTTGTTTTCTCCTTGCAATTTTAGTTTGTGGTATACCGGGCGGATCTCCCTTTGTTGGATCTTCACTTGGTCCTATCCATGGGCGTGTAATTAGCCTTAGTTGGCTCAACAATACTTGTCGTCTAGTTGAGTTTCCGCGTGAGTAAGCTTCGTAGAATTCCTTGGCCTCCTTTGTATCCCATGGTGATTGTCCGGGAGCTTCCGTAGGGGAAAGGTCGAAAGATAGTTGCTTCCAAAATGGATCAATAACATCAATAGGTATCACTTCTTCATACTTCACAAGCATATGATGACACGGAAGACCCAATGAAGACATGTCGGGACAAATACACACATCACCCGATTTTCCGTAATTTTTCTCGTATTGCATTTGTCTCATCATATGTTTTATTTCCCAATGGGATACGTTGAACTCTATTCCCTGGAGCAACTTAGTATATTGAAGAAATTGAGTCATCCTTTCCATTGAGCTTTTCTCAAAAGCCTTCTTGATCCTATCTATATCAGCCTTAAAGTGTTGCTCCATTGCCTCGGTGACCGTAACCACGTTTCCTTGGCCGGACTGGATGAGATATTTAAATCTCCCATGAGAGGACTCCGCTATACTAGTTGCTTCATTCCCATCATGTCTATAACGATTTGTCCACGCACGCACAAATTTTTCCTTGAACTTATCCAACCAATTATCCCGACAATATGAGACGACACTTGGATACACTTCGTTATATTTGGAAATAAACATGTTCAATCTCTTTTCATACATGTCCTTGGTAAGATACCAATAAACTTTCTCCCAATCCTTTAGAAATTCCAACTACCTTTATGATTTTTATCGTGTTCTTTGTCGACTCGCTCTTTAATCTTTCCTCTTTCATTTTCTTCTTCTTCGGGTGGTAGTTTCTCTTTGCGAACATCTTCTTCTAGTTGAGCAACCATTCTCTTCTTAATATCCTCCTTAGAGGGTTCAAACGAAGCATGACAATGTTTTTTTCACATTTTCACCTATATGATATGTACATAGGAAATTTTGTGCATCCAGATATACGTCGGATATAGCATTCATTAGTGCGTCAAATTGATCGGTTATGATGACCCTCGGAAATCGATTTTCAGGGAACAATAATTTCAATTGTTGCAATGCCCAATGATAATTGTAATCCCTCTCATTTTCCATTAAACACCAAGCCAATGTGAATGTTACCTTGTCCGATGTTTTCCCCACGATGTTGAACAACGGCATGTTGTATTTGTTTGTCTTGTAGGTGCAGTCCATCATAAGAACATCACAACACGTATGAGCCAATTGTGAAAGCAAAGGATGTGCAATGAATACTTGAAGGGGTTTGTTGTCCGGTCCTATTTTAATGATACACATGTAGTTGTGATCCCAAACTATCTTATCAAATTCTTGCATAACGGTCCTCCCTTCCCATTCCAGCCTTCTAATGGTTGCTTGTGAGATATAAATTGTACTTAGTGAAGAAACGTTCGTCTCATCCTTTTCCTTGAAGCCTTTGAGAATCACTCTTGGTTTGATACATGCTTTGGTCATTATATTTTCATCCTATAATTGAAGAGGTTTTAGCTTCACAACTAGGGAGTGACCAACAAAATCTTTCGGATCTCGATGGTTATGACGCCCAAACCACACCGTACAATCCCATTCTTCTTCTTCTTTTCCTTTGTCTCTTAGATAGAATACAAGCTTAAAGGGGCAGTCATCCTTCCTCCTATGAGTCTTGTATACCCTATTAGTCTTCTTTTCATATACATAACCCTTTCTCTTATGGCTATTCTTCTTCTTGTATTTTCCGTTTCTCTCACAAACCATCTCAAAACGAACATCTGAACGATGTCTATTCCTCACTAAGACACACATGTTCTTAAGAGACATCTCTTTTGCCCAAGCAATTGCTTCCTCTGGAAATTTTATTCCCTACATAAGGACAACAATGAGATATTATAAGGTTAATTACAAGCAATCCCAACATAAAATTATAAAAACTAGGTGAAAGTATTGTTTGGTAACATACCCGAGGCATTTTATAGTATTCAGACGTATCCCGAAAGAGAGGTTTGGAATTTGGATCGATGTATGTCACAACTTAAGGCATGAATGAAAATAAAATTAAATTAGTTCTACATAATAATGTTCCGGCATTGTATGTAATCCAACTGCAATGCCGGGATTTCTCATACCGGCATTGTCGAAAAGTTAAAATCTGATCTGGTATCGAGTACCGGCGTGCACGATAATTTTCATTCGACGCCGGTACTGAAGTTCAAAATATCATTAACTCCTATATATTTTTCTTGTAAAACCGGCATGGTATATATGTAAGGTTCCAAGCCGGTACTCACTTCCGGCTTGTCCCATAATATACAAACTATGCTGATATTTAAGTTCGAAAACCAAAAACTCCTGTATGTTTTTCTTGTGGTACCGGCATAGTTAGCTAAGAGTGAACCATGCCGGTATGGATATTCCATGGAATATTCGATGGTAGGTAAAATTGTAAATGTATACCGGCATGGATTTTTGGTTTGAATACCACGCCAGCATACTTTTTAAATATGAGGGATATTTTGTATCGGCATACACATAGTATGAATACGATGCCGGTTGTAGAGGTTCCGGCATAGTATTCATACTACGAGTGTGCCGGCACTAAGATTTTTCAGAGGAAAAAATGGCGGTTTGAAAAAGAAAAATCAAATTTTCGACCTCTTTGAAGCATTCCCTGTGTGTTGGGATTGCTTGTATGCTGAACATGTTTACTTTCTTGGGTTGGTTCTTCACAAAACACTTCATGCTCACGAAAATCATGATCCAAGGGTGTTGGTTCATTATATAACTCCAATTGTGAGTTGTTATCATTAACCGAAGATTAAAGATATGATTGTTATTGTAGTTGAGCTAAAGATTCAGCAGCTGCAAGTCTCTCATCACAATCATCTTCTATTTTCAAAAAAAAAAAAATTCCACTCAAAAATATTTTTCCCTCCTTCACTCTCAACTAACCCACACAAATTCAAATAAAAATAAATACACACTAATTTATCCCCCAAATACTTAACGTTTTACTAATTATAATTAATCACTAATCCTGATTAGTGGGGGCTAGATTAGGAATTAAAAAAATAATTACATAGGGGGTCACCCAGAATTGCTATTGGGACACCGTTTTTGTCCTGTAGCCCCCAATTGCGCGTTCTTTAAAACCTAGCCAAATTGGGGTATATACAGGTTAATTGGGGTATACCCAATTTTAAGTGGACATAATGCCCTTACTAAGTGGAGGCCAAATATGGGTGAGTTTACTTTATTATCCTTGAAGTAATTAACCATATTACTTAATCAGATTACCCTAAAATTAAAAACCTAAAAAACTATTAATCTTCTCTTAATCTTCTTCATCTACATCTTCCATCAAACTCGGAAAAATAAAATCTCTCAAAATCGTCCAATTTGATTTTCCTGAAAAATAGTTGATTCCAAATGATCAAGTAGCAACACAGATTCAACAAGACATATCAAAAGATCCAAATCAGAGAAAAAAGGTAAGGAAAAAGTTGGAACTAGTGAAATCAGTAAACCCGAAAATCCAATCCCTGAGAATGTTAAAAAGAACCCTCCACCGGTGAAAAGAAGACTGTAAGTGATTTCTAAACTCAAACCCATTATTGTTTTGTGTTTTTTGATTGTTATATTAGGTTAGAAATTGAAAACTATGATTTTCAAGGTTTTTAGTCGGCAGGGTTTTTGAAAAATAGGATGTCGACCTTAAGATTTTAGTGGTAGTCGGCAAGGTCGTAACATGAAGATCATGCCGACTTTTCATAACATCCATGGCGACTGTGAAACATTAACCAAGGTCGGTATGGTATTCAATAACCAACCATGCCGACTTTTTTTCTAGTCGGCATATTCTTAAAATTGTATTGTTCTGACTATATGTCACAGACACCTGATTTTCCCGAGTTAACAGTCGACATCTTTCTTGAATAGGACCCTACCGACTGTGTGTTAGTCAGCGTGGTATATGATTACAACCATGCCAACTAAGTATTAGTCGGCAATGTTTAGATTATCGACCTTGCCGACTAGGTGACCAGAACCATGTTTCAATGTGTATAGTTTTCATATCTTTTATTTGTGTATTGTTTAGGTTCCCAGAAGGAAAAATAGAAGATATCCCTTGTCTTGTTAGCAATGCAGCAGAGCTATTGGAATTTATTGACAATATTTATCCTTCTTTAGAAGATCCTAAAGATAAAACTGAAGAGAATTTCCCTAAAATAAAGTTACTTCTGATGGGTAAGAAAGATCCTGAAGAATTCCTAAGGTTTATGCACAATCCTAGAAATCCCCTCAACTATGAAGAATGCACATTATCAATGTTAATAGGAATGTTAGAAATTATTTATGTGCCGACTATTTGTCATCCGACATGGTAAGAAATCTTTATATGCCGACTATATGATAGTCGGAAGTGTAGGAAATATTTATATGCAGACTATAATATAGCTGACCCAGGATAGTCGACATCTCCTTCATTCATAGACCTTATAATAGTCGGAGTTTTCTTCATCCATTGACCTTGCCAGCCAAAGTTAGTCGGCACCATATTCATCCGTAGACTTTGCCGACTGTTTACATTTGCAGAACCAAAATTTTTGATCGAACTCATAAGACAAAAGGTTTAATCTACTGAATTCATAATTTCATAAATTTTAATCTAAACTCAAGTAATTAAGCTAATCAATTTTTTTAGTGTTAATTAAACAAGGGTATATTAGCCATTTAGAAAATACAAGGTTAAGGGGTGGCTTGTTTTACTTCAAAATTACCTAGGTTTTATCTCATTAGGTATATCCCAATTAATCTGGGTATACCCCAATCAAGCCAGGCTTTAAAACGGAGCATATATATTCCGACCTCGTTGTTGAAGGAATCTTTTTTTTTTAATAAGGAAACCAATTTTTAATTATTTTGCATTTGATTATCCATGAAAATACTTTTCTTTCTTGTTTTATTCTTATTTTTCATTCTAAAAGTTTAATCAGCTAAGTTCATTTCAATCGGATCCATCTTGAGGATCCCCTCACACTTTTAAATTTACGTTATCTCACATTTTGAGAGATATTTTTCTTAATAAAATTTAAACGGTAGCGTATTTAAAGCTAATATTTTGGAGATATGCTCGTGATAAAGATATCTATATACATACCCACAAAAATATATACATTCTGAAATACCAAACATCGCCATCCACCAAACTCGATTTTAATGGTTGAAAATTTGTTAAGTTCGACAGTTGATTTTTAAAGTGGTAGATGGTATTATATGTTTCAGAATGTGCTCATTTGATGTATGTATGTACATATATTTGTATGACGAGCATATCCCCAAAATATTAGCTTCAAATACGCAACCATTTCGTTTTTGTAAAAAAAAAAAAAAAAAAAAAAAACTAGTATCTAAATTGTGAGATAGTGTGAAAATAGGAGTGCGAGGGGATTCTCCTCTAACTCAAATTTGCAATATTTATTTTTTTTTCCTTCAGAATACACCCAATAAAATACTTTTATCCTCTAAATAAACCCAATATATAACAAAATACACTCAACCTTATAAAAACCGCCTGCACTACTACCACTTGCACCACCACCACCTCTTCAGTCAGCACCGCCGCCACCTCTGTAACCACCACCACAACCATGAAACTAGTTTTTATACAAAACTATTTGTCACTATTTGTGTATCAAATTCATAGGTTGGGACAATATCAATAAGCCTAAAGACCAATGAGGACTAGGATTTAGAGATCTAGAGAAGTTTAATATTGCTCTTATCTGTAAGCTTGTTTGGAAAATTGTCACTGACCATGATAAGTTGTGGGTGCAGATTTTAAGTGCTAAATACTTCAAAGATTGTAGTATCTTACACTTGCAGAAGCTTAATGAAAATTTCTCTTGGATTTGGAGAGATAAATGTATTGATATTATAAGACAAAATATTTGTTGGGAAATTAGGTGTGGTACTAAGACTAATATCTGGCTTGATTATTGGGTTATTGGTTTAGCCCATCCTCCTAGACCTTTTAAGGGATTAGTTAATACTGTTTCTTATACCTATGTCTCTGAGCTTTTCATTATTGGTACTAGGAACTGGAATTCTCATTTGGTTCATTATATTTTTACTCCTGATGATGCTAGTAAAATTATTGCTATGAATGTGCCTGTTATTGGTGATGATATGCTTATTTGGTTACCAGATAGGAAGGGACAATTCTCTGTTAAGAGTGCTTATAATGTTCTCACTAGCATAACAAATTTACCTGTAAGTAATCAACATATTCCTACTCAGGTTTGGCAGTCATTTTGGAAGGTCATATTACCACACAAGGTGAAATTGTTTGTTTGGAAGTGTATGAAGGATATCATTCCTACTAGAGATAAACTCCCTAGATACAAACCTGAGATTAAAGTGCATTGTAGCCTATGCAATTATCCTGCTGAAACTAGTGATCGCCTATTTTTGGAGTGTCCTTATGCTAGATAAATATGGTTAGTTGTTAACATAAATGTTGGTACTATTTTATCTCACCATGGTTCCTTTAGAAATTGGGTTATCTCTTGGTTTTCTTCAGGTAACAATATAACTTTTGGTTCAAATATCACTAGGAGGGATATAAACAAATTGCTTATGGTTGCAGCTTGGAATATCTGGAAGGATAAATGCTCTAAGGTTTTTCGGAACATCAATCCTAATAGGATCATGTCTCTAGACAATATTAATAAACTTTCTAGTCCTAATGTTCAACAACTTATTAATGTTATTGTACCACGGCAGGATGCTAAATGGATACCTCCAGATGATGAATACTTAAAATTTAACATTGATGCTTCTTTTAAAAAAGAAACTTCACAAGGTGGTATGGGACTAATTGTAAGGGATTTTGCAGGTGCCTGCATTGGTGTCAAAGGATTCTACATTGATGAAGGAATGAAAAATAGAATTGAAGTAGAGGAGCTGGAATGTAAAGCTTTGAAAGAAGATGTTATTCTTGTCGTTAAGATGAAGCTGAAGAAAGATATTTTTAAGTCTGATAGAGAGTTTTTAATAAAATCAATCAATGAGCCTGAATACTTTATTCATTGGATGAATCAAACTTTAATCCTTGATATTAAGTTTATGTTAAGTTCATTAGAGCATTTGAGATGTATCTCAACTAGGATAAATGCAAATTCAGTTGATGATAAGATATCAAAGAGAGCTAGAGTTATGAAAACTAGTTTTAGTCATGGGTCTGATCTTCCACATGAAATACAAGAATGGGTTTATCAAGACATCTCAGTAACAAATTAATTCTCATCAATAAAATCTTTTTTCATCAAAAAAGAATATGGTTTGTGATAAGTGCATAATTCATATGATTTTAGTGTACATTCCATACTTGTTTAAGCTATTATTCTTGCATATTTTTCATATTATTACTCTTGTATTCTCTTATTTGTCTCTATTAGGTGAAGCATACAAAAATGAGCTACAAAGTTCTGAAAATAGATATGTAGATAAGTATTCCAAGTATCCAAGTGCCAAATTCCAAGAGAAGTGGAAGAAGTGCGACGAAAAGGAGCAAAACGCTCAAAATCAAGAGACGGACCAAATACCGAGATTAACTCATTCAAATTAAGGATTTATCATCACCATATTGAAGAGAATTTAAACATAAAAATAACTCAAAAATAATGAGGTCATTCCGAGTTCGGACGAAGAAGTTGTGGCCAAAACGAGTTTTTATCGAATATCGAAGACAATAAAGTATGCAAATACGTATGCATACTTATGTCCCCTGGATTTTAGTAAAATTTAGGTACGCATACCTATGAAAGCCAAAAAGACCCGAACCATGTTTAGGGTCTTTATTTACTACTTTTGTAGGGCCGAGTTCCTTAACCGACTAGGATACTTGGAGGCTAAGCATTGTAAACCTATATAAATAGGTATTAGGCCTTTCACATATCATCGATCATCTCATATCACAAGTTCTACATCAAAACCTACGGTTTACCCCTTTAGTGGGAAACCACCATTATTCATCTTCCTTATAATATGAGTATCCAAATCCTTTGTTGATTAAGGATGAATTCAATGTTCTAAGCGTGAAGCTTTATTATTAATACAAATTAATCTATTGAGGTTTTAATTACCATCGTTTTGTCTTTACCATATCTAGGGTTTATGAGTGATTCTTAGATTGATTTGGGATGCATCAAGGTTTTAAAAACGTCTGTTAAAACGCTCACACCCATATACCGTGGCCGTGAGGGTCCCCGAAGCCCGTGCCTTTATTAGGCCGATAAATAGGAAAAAATGGCAGTTTTATAGTACCGTTTTCCTGTTTTCACACACGTTATAACTGTTTTTCTAAAATTAGTTTGAATGCTTTTTTCTTCTAAATAACATTTTAACGTGCATTTTTTAGAACTATTTTCCCGTTATCACGCACGTTATAACCGTGTAAATAACTTTCTTGCCATTTCTTTTGATTTTTTTTCTCTGGATTGAAAGATGAAAACTTCGAATTAATTTTTTTTAAATGATACAAGGAAACTAACTACAAGATTAAAAACTTCAAATTTAAAAAACATAGGATTGTTAAACTAGTATTCATCATTTAAAAAGCTACACGAACCAACTACGAGCACCACCTTGTTTCAAGTATTCTTTATTTTCTCGACGGTTCCTTTTCACATCATAGTCATCGTTGTCGGGGTACTGGCTATCTTCGTTTGCATAAGTATCATCATAATAATAACCATCATTATTGTTATCATAACCTCCTTCAGTATCATCATTATTGTTACCTACTTCATTATTATTATCAATATTAGAATTATATTCTTCGTTCATATGTTGAACACCATGGTCAGAGCGATCAGAAGTGTAACGAGAATCATATGTTGGATTCACATTCTCATAACATTGTGTATTGTCTCCAAATGAAAGATTACCAAAGTCATAAACAAAGTCACTCTCCGGTAACCTTTCGTATGGGATTTGAACTTTCGGATCATGCCAGTTGTATGGTAGAAGGACATGCCCTGGATTATTAACGGTCTCCTCTTCCAGCATATTTAACCACTGTTCTTCTTGAGGTAAAACCGGTGTTTCATCTTCCCCCGCTATCCAGTCAAGCATATTGTCATCCCTCAGTAGACTATGAACGTCGTGAACATAAATGTTATGTCTCCTTGCTTTACCTTAAATTCTTTGTTGCTCCAACTTTAAATTGTACTGGACATACACCAGATCATTTAATCTCGATGAAAGTAAACGATTGCGTAGTTTGGTGTGGATTCTTTCAAACACACTCCAATTCCTCTCTGATCCAGACGATGTATTTGTTTGACTTAATATCTTTACTGCAATCTTTTGGAGGGATGGATACTCAGCACCATAAGATAACCACCAACTTTTAGGATCACCATGTTGAGCTGCAATACGTGCTGACGGTGATCCAAATTGACCTTGCATCATTCACATTCTTCCTACCTACAAATAAAAGTATAATTATTACTAGAAATTAAAATTACTTAATTATACATATTTGGAGATAATATTAGTAATTTTGTACCTCTAGCATGCATTGTGCTTGTTCTTGCGGGCCACTAACCATTTTTGATATAACTTCAGTAAGAGAAATTTGCGGCTCAGAAATTTCATTATTGATGAGATTAGTTGCTGGGTTAAAGATGTAATAAGGATTGAGAAAATACGATGCAGCATGAAGAGGAGAACTCAACTTACTTTTCCATCATTTCTTTATTACACCCACGATAGAAGCATTTCAAATTGATCCCAAACCCATTTGTATAGTTTCCACACATATAGCAAGTGCATGGAATAAATAGCCCATGGTGGGTTTGTATGAGTCCAAGAAACGAATCATTGTTAATAAAGGACCAACCATTATGCATGCATTTTGACACGTCGTCCAGAACATATCATTTGAAATAATATTCTTCACTTGTCTAGCTTGTTTAGTTTTTGCCTCATCCGATTTCAGAAATTCCTTATCCAGAAATAGGCTCTCGATTGCATTACGTTGATCAATGATGCTTTTGATTGCAATAAAATTCATTGAAAACCTTGTTAATCCAGGGCGCAATAGATTGCGTCCTGCAGAATGTTGTCGAAATCTAGCAAGAACCCAACCATGATTGTAAATAAATTTGCTAATTTGTTTTGCTTGTCCGATCACATCTTTAACAAATGGGAATTTTTCCATATCTTCCAACATCAAGTCCAATACGTGAGCAGCACAAGGAACCCAGAAAAATGTGCCATATTCTGATGCCAATATCTTACCTATTCAAACAAAAATAGAAAGAAGTTAATGATTAATATATTCCTAATATATATATATATATAAAATAAAATAAAGTTATTCTTAGTTACCTGCTGCTTTGAATTGGGATCCTTGATCTGTTACTAATTGAACAATATTTCTCGGATCGACATCATCTATAACGGGCTTGAACAAAGTAATTAAATACTCTGTTATCAACCGATTATGTTCTATGTCGACACTTTTCAAAAACGTAATTCCACTACCACTATAAACTAGAAATTTTACAATCGTACGGTTGTTTTTGCTTTTCCAACCATCCGACATGAGTGTACAACCATATTCTCTCTAGTAATGTCATTGAATAGACACCACATATTTTTCAATCCTTTTTTTTTTCTGAAGTTAATATGGGATTCGATAACTTATAAGCTAATGGAACTCTATAGGATTGGCCGAAATTTGCAACGAAATTGAATGCCTCGTGGTACTGAGATGAGTTAGCCACATTGAAGGGAATATCATTGGCATAGAAAAAACGTCCAACAGAAGAATCGACGTTTTCCCGACATGTTTTACTTTTGCCAAATTTTTCCATCGAAGGTTGAGAATCCCTATAAGGGTTATATTGTCCTCCCATATCCACAGACATCCTAGGTGGTTGTGATGGGCGCATAGTAGACCTAGGTATTTCTGCATAGGACCTAGGACCCTGCGATGTACCCTCTCCGGCATGAATATTCTTACCTTTTCATCCAAAAAGGTTCTTTAAAAATCCAGTCTTTTTCTTTTGTGTGACTGGTACTTGCTCTTCTTCTTCATGAAAATTTGGTTCTTCTTCATCTATACCACACACAGGGTTCCATGGCTCATTATGATACACTTGTTCTGAATCTTCGTTATCAGATTCTGCTCTTCTTTGCCTTTTTGCTTTTTTTTTTTCTTCGAGTGCAACTTTAGCAAGATTTTTCACTTCAGGCGGCACACGCATGCACGGGGAAACTGTACCTATTTGTTGTGCTAAATGCAATTTTATGCGTGAAATACCAGAAGATACTTCCTTTTCACAAAAATTACACTTTATTTTTTTTACCATCAGGCATTACAGTGCAATATGCATGAAAAACATCTCGTTTGGCAGTTTGCGTGGATGTCGATCCTTCCATCGTATCTATAACGAGAAAATGTTACTTGGAAATCAATGACATATATTAAATTTCGCTAGTACTATTCTTGGCCTATATTTTATTTTGTACACTTTTTAGAAAATTGTAGATGTATATTTTGTAGCTAGGTAATCATTATATTCTTAAGACAATAGGAAATTTGGTTGCCTAGGTGGAACATAGGCTAGCTAGACGTTTTGATCATGAAGACAATTAGCTTTTTCTTTTTCTTTTTATACTTTTAACTTTTGACCCCTTTTGAGGATAAATACGAATTACTTATTGAGCACGAAGACAATTCATTAAACTATTAATTTTTTCTTATTCACTAGTATTAATTTTGTCCTCTATTTAATTTGTGTCCATAGATAGAAAAAACTAGATGTCTATTTTGTAGCTAGGTAATCAATATATTCTTGAAACAATAAGAAATTTGGTTGCATGCATAAAGGAACATAGACTAGCTAGATCTTTTAATCATGAAGAATTTTTTTTTTATATTATTATTATTATTATTTTAACTTTTGACTCTTTTGAGTACAAATTAGTTATTGAGCAGACTTCCTTAAAATGATTACACTCATATAAAGTAAATAAAATTTAACCAAATTTACCTATATTAGTTATTGTTTAATATTTTTTAACTAACATTGACATTAAAATCCGTCTAATTGGATTTCACAACTTTTAACATGCATGTATGAAGTTATATTTAAATAGCATCAACACTAACACCATGATAATTATTTCATCATGCTAGTTAATTAATTTCATCATTATGAAAGTTAAAGCATTAACTTAAAGCTCATGCATATTTTAGCTTCATTAATCATGATTTTATTGCATATCAATTCAACTTGTTACTTTTTTGCATAGATTTTATTGACTAGATTTAATTGTGTATTGATTTTTTTCTTCTCTAATCTTGATTTGAGCTTTTGTTATTTCCTTGAAACTCTATTATAAAGTTATGGAAACATCCTAAATTACAATATATATATATATATGTACAACATGAAGAAAATGATGAAAACATTACCCTTCTAAATAAATAAAAAAAGGCAACTACTAACTTAAATGTTGATATAAGAGAGTACCTGTATAGTTAAAATTTATAGTTCAAAGACAACATTCAATATCCGCATCATCATCCAGTATCATGAAGAAAAAAATTTCAAATTTGCTGTAAATGAACTATATAGAAACAAACAATAAATTTAGTGGATTTAAAATTACCTCTTAAACTGGTAGTTGGAAGTTGAAACTTGGAAACTTCAAAACACAGAGGAAGGAAGAATTGGGAAGCATAAGAAGAGAACTGGAAAAAAAGATATGGATTCTTGTGTTTTTAAAGGATCAATATAAAGAAGAGTACTCGCTGAAAAATAGTGTTCTCGTGATTTAGTTTTCTAAAACAAGAGAAATGAAAGAACAAGATGACGCGAAAGTAAAAAAAATAGTATTGGAACAAGGAAATATTATTCGTTGTCTCCCGCAATGAAAGAAAAAAAAAAGTGTGATCATGTACCCACGTTTTGGTCACCAACTTGAATCTTTAATTCATGATTCAAGTTCTCTTTAGTTCTACACTTCTTTCAAAGACTTAAATGGGTACATGATTTGGACGTGGTGGTGGGTACATGACTACATGTTAATATGGGTACATGATTTGGACGTGGTCACGTGTGTACATGTTAAAACTTAAAATGAAATAAAAAAAATAACTATGTAGGCATCATCATGCATTGGTGGTGGGTACTGGGTAGATCGAATTATACACATTTCTTATACTAACACATTTCTATCGAATTACACGCATTTCTTATACTAACACTAATCAAATAAAATGGTAGTATTAGAATTTCTTAATGATATAGGTCATCTATTAGTTGGAAAAAATTTAAAAATTAATAGGTCATCTATTTAGGGACGTAGGGAGTATTAAAAAATTAAAATGCGTTGTAACACCGTTTTTTAGACTCGTTATTCCGTTTTCACGCACGTTATAACCGTTACATAGGGAATTCATATCAAATTTTTATTTTTTTTCCTATGTAACCGTTACAACGCCCGTTATTTTCAAAAAACGTCCAAAAAACGCGTTTTTTTTCCTATATAACGCGTTTTTTTCCCGAAACGTGCTCACACCTGTCAAAACGCTTAATAACGTTCACGCCTAGTGCCCGTGACCTGAGCCGTGACCCGTTTTTCAAACCTTGGGATGCATACTAGATTAGTCTATTGATTATTCTGTTGCTCGTTGAGGTTATGAGATAAGTAATCGCCGATTAACTCTTTACACAAGTAGAGAACACGAGACCTTACATAGGGATTATGTGGATCAATCATGTGTAAAAACAACACCAACAACTAAATCTTGAGCTAAGAGTTTAACTACTAGGATTAACCTAACTAATTCACAAAGCTTAAAGCGTTCAATTGGATTATACCTTGAGTGAGCTACTACTTGGTGGTTCGGTTGGATAGAATCTGATATTGGAGAGCTTCTGTATCAGTGGTAAAAGGAGTTTTTGGGATAACACTGAGCTAGCAGCTATTTTACGGTTGGTGATGAACAGTTCTTATGAACAATAGATAAGTATACTAATCCATCTATCGCTTGGAAACGGCGAAGGATTACTTGATCATCTCTTTTCTTTATTATTGTCTTTCTATTTATCTTATAACCAAAACCCCCATTTGCTATTTACTTTAAATTGCTGATCAAATAGCCTATCAATTACACAGCTCTCTGTGGGAACGATCTCTTACTACCGCTATATTACTAGTTAATTAGTGGAAAATATATTTACTAATTTATTTCATTAATGACACGCAACAAATTTTGGCGCCGCTGCCGTGGAGCAGTTGCTAATTGATTTGTTATTTGTTTAGCTTGTTTTTAGATTTTTGTTTTGGTTTTCTTTTTTCTTGTGAGTCGTCATGTTTCCTTACGAAAATAACATGTACGGAGCACAAGATCAGACATATAATTATGGTAATCAGCATGGTTTTCAATCTCAATATTTGGACAGCTACCAACCATCCTATGGGTATAATCAAAACCAATCTTTTGGCTATAATCAATATCCCACGAAACCTTATGGATATTCTCAGATATGTCAACAACCTTATGACGGGCATGTAAGTGAACAATTACAAGGATGGGAGGATAGTTATGATATTAATCATATTTCTTCGAGTGTTACAAAACGAATGTATACTATGATGGAGGAGTTTCAAGGAAAAATAGTTCAATATTACCATAATCAAGATGAACAGCTCCAAGAAATTCAAAGGAATGTGGACAACTTAAAGTTATAACTTGCTCAACTCAGGGAGACAATGAACGAAGAAGAAGTTTGGCCTCAAAACCAAATTAATTATGAAATTCCTAACAAAGACAACAAATATTTTAAAGATGAGAGCAATCTTTGGAAAGTCCACATAACAATGATAAAGTTATTCCAACTCTGGATCGTAATAAAGATCATTCTCATATTCAAATGGAGGAGCCTTGGTATGACCGAACCATTGTTATGAACGGTGTAACATACTTGAATGCATATCAACGTTACAATGAATATCCTGATTACAATGTTTTTAGACTGGTTGCTTTGCAAGAAGAAGACCCGATTATCTCTTTATCGGAGGCTCATAAGGAAGACCCTAGGATTTGCACCAAGCTGAGGAACCTTTTGAAGTTCCCGAATTCTATGTCCTCTATCCACTTCCGAGTGTAGAAAAGGCTAAGTATGGGGAAAACTTCAATAAAGTGATAGCTTATATATTTATATTTTTTTTCTAATGATTATGTGAAGCTGTTATTTGAATTGCAGATTTTTATTTGGAAGGATTACCAAATTTTCATATTACTGGTGTACGGAAGATAACAATTACGTCGGGCTGACGACGTTAAACCAAGCACTACATGGGAGACAACCCATCGGTTTTGTATCTCTATCCCTTTTGTTTTTAGTTTTATTAGTTTTTCATATCATATCTTGCAATCCCATCTTAGATTTTACAAAGTCCTAAATCTATAGTGAAAGCTTTGACGAAATATTCTCGTCTGAATTTTTTTGACTACGCAGTTATCACGAAAACAACTCTCGAGACTTCATACAGAATTCTATTTGAGTGGTTCACCCCAACTTTTAAAGAGGACATACATACCTTTAATTTACAATAATAAAATATGAATTCAGAGTCTGTTAAGTTGGAGCGATAGGCTTGGATATTTGAGTTTCGATATTTTTCCAGAACTTTTTCAGATTGCAAGTCAGTCAGTCCGGAGACCATCAAAGTCAGAACTTTTGTCGAAACACTATTCCCTTTTGATACCTTATAGAAAATACGCAGGTGAGCAACTTTCATTTAGGATATTTTTCCTAGTTCCCTACCCATTTGTACAGTTTTTGAGTTTTTCAGGGCTGTTATGTCAGAAATCAGAATTTTCGGTTTTGAACATTGAGGACAATGTTGAGTTTAAGTGTGGGGGAGCATTTAGTATCATACTATATGCATATGCACATAATAAATAATACTCTTTGATTTCTTTCATTCTTGAGACTTCATATTTTGGAGTTAATTATGAGCTATTAGGATGACACTCTAAACCTTTTCAGGTTGAAACAGTTCTTACGGCTATAAATTGAGTTCTGTTTTATCGTTCTAAAATCCTTAAATGTATACGTTCACAATTGAATGTGAAACTCAGGTGCTAGCAATAATATGGTAGTCGCTTGAAAGATTCATCCTCGCAATTAATCATTACTGAATCATTTTCTTTTTATTTTTGCAGTTTTATGTTTCTCTAAAGTGATTTGGTGGGATCTTGATACTGCCGTGGATGTTGTATCAAGGTAATCATAGGTTGAGTATACACTACACCATTTCCAAGATTTAGCAACGTTTGATTTTTCGTCTTTGCAACGTATATTTACGTTGCGGAAATTTATCCGTTGCACATAAAGTTTATACGTTGATTTATGTCTAAACTAGGGATCAAAAATAATGAAAAAGGATACGGTCGTACTTCATTAATTTGATTGAGGAATTGAATGTCTTTTATACCATATTTTTATTAATTATTAACCTATTAATCTTCCTTTTCTCTTTTATCCGACTCTCTCTCGAGTCTCTCCAGAAATATTATCTTCTTTCTCTCCTCTTTGTTTTTCCTATCTTCTTTGCTTAAACTTAGATCTGCTGTGAAATCAAACTCAATCGCTCAAAAATCACAAGCTATTGTTGCTAAACCTTCATCTCATAAATGAAAACCCATCTTTCAGAAATCAAATCTCAGTAATCAAATTTGGCTGAAACCCTAGAAATGTGATTTTTCCCCTTTTATTCTTCGTAAGTGCTGGCAGACTAGTCAATACAGTTGATTTCTAACAAATCCAAAGAGATGAATTTATTTGGTAAAACCCCTTGTTATTTCGTTTGATTTTGTGAGTTTTTTTTTTTTTTTTTTTTGTGGTAAAATTTCCTTAAGAATAAGCAATTTTCATGTTTCTTCGTTGGATATCATGGAGTTCTAAAGCATGAGTTTTTTTTAATTTCAGTTTTATGGATTGAGTTTTAAGTTTTTTTTTTTTTTTTTGAACGAGAACTTTATTAATAGTTAAGAGATTACATTTCTTAATGTGCGGGTATGAGGAACCCCGTTTCTATCATCCATAACAATATTTGATAAAAAAAAAAAGTAGGGCAATGGTAGTCCCAAATTCATTTGCTAGTTTATCGGCCGCCTGATTTGCCTCCCTGTATGCATGGGTTAATCTAACTTCTGGTATGATGTCTATTAGTATCTTGATTTCTTGTATCATTTCTCTGAGATACCATGGTAAAGCATGTTGGTGATGTCCTATCATTTATACCAGTGATTGTGAGTCTGTTTCGAACCATACCTTTGGCCAAAGTTGTTGTTTTGCTAGTCTTGTTGCCAGTAGTAGTCCCCATGTTTCTGCTGCGATAGCTGTTGTGATGCCTAGTGGTGCTTCCATTGCGATTGTTGGCTGTCATGTGTGGTTTCTGCATATACATCTTGCGCATGCTGGTCCCGGATTTCCGCCTGCTGGTCCGTCTGAGTTTATTTTGATCTAATTCACACTTGGGGCCTGCCATGTAATACAAATTATGTTGTTTTTGTATCTTCTACATGGTCTTGCTTGAGGTTGCTAGTTGTAATATAATGGTATTAAATGTTGTTGCGCCCACTGATATTCTGCATACATGGTGAGGACGATGGTTTTGATTTGTGCTGATGTTTGTGTTTTCCGCTGGTAAACTAGTGAATTTCTAGCTGCCATAAATGCCAAATGGTGAAATCAAATAGGCTTTTGGTTGTGTTTGGTATATGGTTCGCTATTAGTTAAGCTATGTTATTTGTTTTGTTGGGTGGTTGGTTTTGGTTTGGGCTTCTAGGGATATGGGTCATGAGAAGATTCCACAGTCGTGTAGCAAGACAGCATTCAAAGAAAATGTGTTGTTCGGTCTCTATGTGTTGGTTGCAAACTGGACATGCATGCATTTGTTAGGGTGATGTTGATATGATGGAGTTTTATGAAGGTTGGTAATCCTTCTACGGCTACTTTCCACAAGAAAAGTCTAATTTTTGGAGGACATTGTAATTCCCAAATGGATTTGTAGTCCACAAGGTGTGGGTGAGTGTTTGAGGTGGTTGGGGTGTTAGTGGGTTGGGAGTGCATATCCAGTTTTTGTCGTGTAATCTCCTGATTTTAAAAAAGGCCAAATGTACCTGTCTTGAGTTGGCTGAGAAGGTAGATGTATGTTGTCGTGTAATCTCCTGATTACTGTATATCTTCACATTTGGTTGTTTTGATTTTCTGGGGTTTACTTTTGTTTAGGTTTTGTTTTTGTATTTATAAGTAGACGTTCATTTAAGGCTTATTTGCTGAATATCTTCACATCTGGTTCCTTTTCTTTTGGGTCTTTCTTAGTAGAATTTAATTGCTCATATATGAGATTTGTGTGGTTTGTGTTTGGTTTCCTAGCAATATTTTCCTCTAAAGTTAATGTTTAGGTTGTAACACCTTTAGTTGTGTATTTTCAGGTACTGAGAAAATTACCTTAAAACAGGGAATCAACAAGATGAAGTAGTTTAGGAAAATGGATATCTACAATCATTCTTTGTGTTTGGGGGAGTCATCAAGGATCGTCTCTGGATCATAGCCTGTCTAAGAGCCTTGGATATTTCAATTCATAAAATGGATATCTACAATCATGTATTGATTGTTCTGGGTTAATTATGTTATGTTTACTTTTGGTTTTCATGTTATTGATTCTTGGGTTTTGGATATAGGTTTGAGCGGATCTCCTTATGGAAACTTGTCTCCAGAAAGGTCATTTCATGCAACTTGGTAAAAACCTTTAATAAGCAAATGCTCCCTTAAATATTTTTGAAATCGAAGTATTTTGAGCTTTTAATGTTTTGATTGTTTTGATCTCCCTTAAATGTTTTTGAAATCGAAGTATTTTGAGCTTTAAGTAAGAAAATGCTTGTTCCATTTCAATTGGGACTCTGATATGTGACGCTGGTTATGAGTCTTATCATCTGAGAATAAGTTCTACATCCCTAATTACATACTTTTATCGGATGCCACAGTTGAGTCTACTTCTTTCGTTCCACAATATGCTACTGGAATTTAGTGGAGACGAATGTGCTACTGAAATTCAGAAGGGATTGCGAATAATAGCGAGTTTTGTTGAAAACTGGTGGTTATTCTTGCAAACAACTAATTTTGTATTACTTATGTAACTGCATTTGATAGTGTTTTTCATATGTCTTGTAGATGCATCTAACATCTAACTTTTAATCTTGACCATGTCTTCTAGATACATTTATCTTCAGCAGTGGATAAAAGGTCACGAACTTCGTCGAAGATCTTATCTCATCTTATATTGGTACTTGCTATATTTTGTCAAATGAGATGATAGTTTATTGTGGTGATGAAAATAACTTTTGAGGTGACTAACTCAACTGGTTGAAGGTTTGTTGTGGACAATGACTGATTTTGGTTTATACTTTCTCAAATATTGCTTTAGCTCAAACTCAAAGTAAACTAGATTACATTTTTATTTATGAAGTTATCAATCTCTGTAGGAAGGAATTCTCATTGCTGAAGTATTACTTAAGATAGGCAATTGTCATATTTTATTTTTCATTAGTATACTTAACTATCTTCCTAATTAACAAATGGTTACTGTACGTGGTATGTAATATATATGGCTTGGCAACACTCTGTTTTTGTAGATGTAGATTAACAAATGGTTACTATGCGTGGTAAAAAAAAAATCAGCTACTTCAATTTTCTTTGAAAGTTTACCTTTTTGGTTATGGATCTGTTATGGGAAATGGGTTTGTTCGTATAGTTTTGGATCTGAGTTTTCAATATGTTTTTGTGGGATCTAAATCTTGGTGTTATGAGGTCACTTTAGTATATTCAGGATTTGCTGAAAGTTGAGGTCCTCAATCATCTACCACATAGCGAGGTTCTTCGTCCTTTTGTTGGATTTCGTCTATGTTCCATGTTTATTATTTGTAGAATAATGTACAAACGGCAACTCCAATCATTTTCCTTCCATTTTTTCAGTTCCATTTTTAGTTGCCATTATTTATATGTTTATATCTTTCTTATTATCTTGAGAATAGGTTGTTAACTCGGCTAGACACAGTATCACATAGACGAGAATTATCAACAATGTCAAGATGTGCTAAAATTTTATCTTAGGTGAACTTCTGGATTATAATATTGGTTGAAACGTGATGCTATTTTGAGTTTATATTTTTCGAGTTTGTAGACTTTCCCTATATCCTAGATGTTATTCTTTTCTTATATATGGGGGCTTTGAATTTTTGTTACAATTCATATTTCGTAACCGTGAATGGTTGCATCAATATGCATTACCTTAATTGAGCTCTTCATATGGTGGCCCTTGTAATAGTCTAATATGAAATCATAGTTGTCAAATACGTCTCGAAACCTAGTAGTTGTTAACTTACTGATTGTATTTTTGTAAATCTTGATTCATATGCGGCTCGTAGACACAGATTGAAATGGATTACAACTTAGTTTTTATTAGTTCTGCATGCTCTTATTGAATTGAGTCTTTTCCTTTCATGAATAATAAGGACGGAAGCCAACACAAAATAATACGAGTGTTGCAAGTGTGTCACTTTCAGATCTGTGGAGACATTGTCGGGTTTAATGATAAAGGTGATGCCTTTGCTGCTTGTAATGAGTGTGCATTCCCGGTTTGTCGGCCTTGTTATGAGTATGAGAGAATAAAGGGGAATTGCTCTTTTCCCTAGTGAAATACTAGATACAATAGACTCAAAGGTTAGCTTTTATTTTGTTACTTTATTAGATAGATTGGTTTGATATGATTAACTATTTTGTAATATTTCTTTTCAATGTCTGTTATCCAAATTTTTGCTAGTTTTTGTCGTTGTCGGGATAATAAATAAAGATGGCATATTTCAGGTAGTCCCAATGGTTCAGGGAGATGATCAAGAGTATGGCCACTTCCTCCTTGAGAATGAGTTCGCAAGGATGATGCGGAAAGCAGAAGATGCTGACCTTTCATCATCGCAATATCTTATCCCACCGCGTCTTACTAATGGTCCCCAGGTAATGATTATATACTTATTATACACTAATATAGGAAATAAAGTAGTCAGTTTATTTACTTTGTCTCGAATAATATTTATAGAATTATTTTAACTTGACTACTGCACTTATGGACAGGGTTTCGTTGTTATCTTATTCTCTTATATGATCTTTCTGTACTTCTTATTTGGGTTGAACAATTAGAATAAATAACATCTTCATTCAAAGATAAATGCCACTAAGGTCGAGGTTTACAAATATCAGTGAATGCTTCTGTAATCACATTTTGGTTAAAATTGGTTGAGCATTATCATTTACATACCTGAATTCAAATATTTTGGGTATCTTTAGAAATGATTACAACACAAAATCACCAGTCAGTAAGAACCACACAATCAGGTCCCTGGTGAGGTGAAAAGTGTGTTCATTCTCTTCTTTATATAGACCCAAGTCGTCCAGGTAGTGCTAAACGTTTTGTCTTCTGTTGATATTTTTTGAACTTCTGCTTATAATCAGTTAAAGAGTAACAACTTTTTTCTGTTTATGTCATATCAGTTCCAGTGAGAATTGTGGACCCTTCAAAGGACATCTTATACAATTATTGTGTAGCAGCTTATATATAATATATGTAGTTTGTAGAGCCTTCTTGTACAATTATTTTCTAGCAGCTTATACAATATAGTTTATAATGCCTTCTTGAAAATAAATTTGATCATCCATGGGAGCCTTCACAGACAACTCCAATAGATTTATCTTTTTCAGTATAGTGGATCCTCTTAGAGAGCATCCTCCAGTGCAGCTAATATTGTGTAGTCCATTCTGGTCGTGGATTATCCCGTTCAGGGTTTAGGGTTCAGGATTATCCCGTTGACAAAGTGTCTTTCTATGTTTTGGATGGTGGGTCTTCAAGACCTTTGAAGCCCTATATTTGACCATATAGTTTGCAAGAATGTGGGTTCCTTTCTGCAAGCACAAGATTGAACCTAGGGATCCTGAATTCTACTTCCAACAGAAGGTAGATTACTTGAAAGACAATATAAAACCTTCTTTTGTAAAATATTGGAGGGAAATGAAGGTAATCTAAATAAAAATTAATCGTTTTTAACTACTAATATGAAGTAATTGTTTCTTTTTTCAGGGGGAATACAAGGAATTCAAAGTTAGGATCAACACTTTAGTAGTGAAAACCCAGAAGAAAATGGCAGAAGAAGGTTGGGCCACTACAAAAATTCTAGGCAGATGTGACGGATAAAAAGCGTCACAATAGCTCGATTTTCCGTCACAATTGCACGATTGTGACGGACATAGTGCCGTCACATTAGGTGCCGTCGAAAATACCTATTGTGACAGCCACTGCGACGGGTAAACTGTCATCAGATCGCTTGTGATGGTATTATTCCTGTCACATTTTCCTTGACTAATTTCAGTTGACTTTGCCAATTGGGACGGCATCTGCCGTCACAACAGGTCTTATTTGGGACGGCATTTGCTGTCACAACAGGTCTTATTTGGGACGGCATATGCTGTCACCCCTGGTTAGACTTAGCTGTCACCAAAACTATAAAAAGTTTCAGCAATTTTCAATTTGCAATTCCCCTGCTAAAATCAAGTTGTACATAGAAAAATACATCCATCATTCAAATACAAACTAGAAATTCATAAAAAGATTCCATTTCCATTCATTCTCAAGGTAACAATTTGACAATTTGTTTTTGAAAGTACCAATTAAGTTACCATACAAATTAAAAGACAAATGTTGGTCAAAATCTCAAGTTGCCAAGGCACTACATATCAAGTATTAAAGAACTTTTTCTGAAGTAATAAACCACCAATATACCTGCTAGAATCACCTCCTTTACAAAATCATATATGTATGTCAACTCAATTATATCCACTAACTGTCCATAATAGTTTAGTTCCTGAGATACCTCCATTCCAACTGAAAATAAAAAACAATGGAGTTAGCATATATATATATATATATAAGGACAGTATATTATAGAGAAAACAGAAAGGTCATGGAAATCACTACTAGACCTACACAGGAACGATTATGTGATAATGCAGAGACAAAGGGAAACTGAAAGGTTTAGTACTCCGTTCTTTTCTTTCAACTCCAACCAAGTTTAAAATGCTCAAATAAGTCTGAAAAGAAATATGGGAACCATAAATTGTGTTTAACTAGTAGTTGTGTCGGACAAGTTCTTCACCAAATGCTTGAGAATGATTATTGACATATTATAACAAGTGACACAGGACACAATTGCATGTTATCATATAGTTCAGGCCTGAAATGTATGTGAAAATAAGTGATGGAATAAGAAGTTGCTAACAATTTCTAAAGAAATACTTAGGAGTTAGGTCCCATAGGCTTTCTTGCTTGTTTCTAGGATGTTCACATATCCTCTACTATGCTCAATTGAATAGTACAGATTAGCTTGCACCAAGATATTAAGTCAGTCATGGTCCTTGGGCACTCGTTCGTAAACTATAATGTGTACCCTTTACAGCTAGAAGGCAACAAACAGTTACTACCTTTACTACCTTGAAACTAGTACATCTGGAAAAAGGACAGGTTAAGGATGAACCACATGCGGCAGTCAAACCACCAGTAAATAGACATCTACAAGAGCCTGACACTAGCTAACACAAAGATTCTTGAACTCAAATATAATGCAGTCATGATAGGATGCTAACAACTAGCCGAGCATCATATTAACAACAAGAACAAGTTTAGTGACTTAACCAAGCATCAGAATTAAAAAAATTTATGAAGCTCTTACAGTTAAAAGACGCTGACATCAACCAAGCATCATATTAGCTACCGAGATTATAATTAGATGGATGATATCATCGCAGCAATATCCTGCACATGGAGACAATAGAAATATCCAATCACATAAGACGACACAGATAAATAGTCCTCTAGAACTTGGTAAACTTATAAACAATCCATATAATTTAAGAACTTGGTAAAAATATAGCAACCTGATTAGGAGAGATAAGTTTAAATATTTCTAACATATTGTCCATCTTTTTGTTCGTCTCTTCGTTGCTCTTTATCAAGCTCTCATTCACCTTTCGCAATTCTTCACGATCCTGATCTATGAACACAATATGTTCTTGCAAATCCTTAAGCACGTCATCAGTGTTGCTTGTACTTGAAGATTCTCCCCTGGATCTCTTCTTGGGTTTGATGCAGTTGCCAACACCGCGATATCGTCCTCGTTTGTCAGGTCCAATAGTTTGGGAATAACTATCACCATCTAGTTGCTGAAGTGATTCCACAATACCATTTTCTTCTGCTTTCTTTCTTAGCGCCTCCATTTTCCTCTATCGTGAACTATATTAGATACAGCACAAAAAAAATATAAAGAACAGAGCACTTAAACAATAGTACAAGGGAAAAACATACAAATTTTTCTTTTCCAGCATCAGATTTGTTATATGTCCTTCCATATATATCAACTCTCGTTGCTGGTTGATTGGTTTCGACTTGTATCTGTATGTTAGAACAGATATATTAGAATAAGTATTATGATTATTATAATTACAAGGCTTGGAAAATACATACCTCATATGCATGGCGCATGAAGGACTTTGAACCAGAAGTGTGATGTTCAGTCAAGTGTTCTCTGTTCTCAGTGTTACGTGCACTCGACTCCTGCAATAAAATACATTCAACAATCATTATGTATATACAAACCTTCTAGGAAAACATAAAAACAAGTATTTTTCATCACATCAACCTTAAACTCAGGAGTCTGCCAATAGTCAACCATATTTTCCCATTGTGCATGAGGTATACCAGGTGGACAATTCCCATACCACTGTTCAACAGTCATTCCAGGCTTTAAGTACTCCTCCTTCTTCCGATGTTTATTTTTTCTCCAAGTATCATTCAATGTTTGATACAACCAGTAGTCTGATTCCTCATGCCAATGAAAAATGGTCTTCAACAAAATAACCAAATAACGGTATATCAATTAGATGGGCACTAATAACTTTGATATTCTAGAAAGCTAAGACTACCGTGGAAACTGTAGTTATGATATTACCTTAAAAAAATGACTGTCCTGCAACTAATCCAAGACACAATTCATAACAAAATAGTCTTGTGATATTCATCTGACACATGCTGGACTGAAGCCATTAATGAAAGCAAAGCAATTGAAATCTCTAAAATATGCCCAGTACAGATAAGAGAGAAAGCTTAAATAAGAAATGTGAATGAAAAATAAGTTTCCCAGAGCTCCAATGGGAAGCTTAGTATCGTAACTTTTTTTTTTTTTTGTTAAAGTCGACTGGGAAACCGCGTAGAATAAATGCTTTGTTCACCTTAAAACAATGAACAGTAGACATACTACACCTACCCATGAAAACTGTATAGTTGGTGTAAATTCCTAATTCATTTATGCCCTACCCCACATTCTCTTTTACTATAAAATCCCCTGAGCTCACCACATACATCACTCATTCACTCACTCACTCGCTTATAGACAGTTTGATCTTTCAGAGTTCTAAGTAATTTTTCCCTAAACATATTTCACAAACTTCTTTTAGAAAAGAGAAAATATGAAGATTTTCCTTGTAGCTATGGGCTCTACATTTCTAGTTCAGACTACTTCTGCAGCCACACCAGCTTATGGACCTATTGATACATCACTCCTCAGTAAGTCTTCAACTACTACTGTTCATCCAAAGATTAGTAGTATACTGTATATGTCTATATAGAAATTTATGTAGTATTTTGTGGTTTCTAACTAATCATCTACTTGGTTTACTTTTCATTTTGGTTTGAAAAATATAGGTTTCTGCAACTCCAAGTGTGCGGATACACCCCCACTTGGAGTACTTGCACTCATAGATAAGAGAGAAAGCTTAGATAAGAAATGTGAATGAAAAAGAATTAAGTTTCCCAGTACAGCAACATCATCTTTCCTTTGTTCATAAGCAGAGAACTTATAACTATATCAAATAAAAGTAAAACTAGCAAAGGAACTTCATAAATGGACAAATACACCCCCACTTTGTTGAGGGCCTGAAGAACAAATCACTTAAGCGATCAACATAATCATTGGGGAACAGATAAACACAAGATAGCTTGAAAGAAATAGACTAAGAAGATTAATAAAATCTTAAAAATTGATTTCCATGTATGGGAACATGCAAAGAGAGACGTGGATTTCCAATTTTAGCTCTACTATAGGAGTAACATGTGCCACCGTACAAAGAATTACACTAACAATTTTAAAACATATCAAAAACAATTGAGACGAACAACTAAGTTTCGTATGAGATTTGACTAGGGTGACAATGATTGGAGAGGAAGGGAGAAGCTAGCTAGTATAAATCTGTGTAGTTGAGACTTCAAAAAAGCCAAAATTGACCATGGATTTTAAATTAAGCAGACAACAAACTGTATAGAAACACACATTTCTAGTACAAATGCAGATGTTCCCCGATACTCCTAAATGATCCAAATTGTATTGCACATGATGACAATAGTTTATGGCATAAAAATAGTTGTAATTTAGCTAGATGATTCCTCTTAACTTGTGATCCACAGCCATTCTCAGCACAAGACTATGAATTCCAACACTCAATAATTTCTCACTACCCATGCCATAACCCATGTCCAATTTTAAATCCACTATACTTAAATCATGAACTGAATTGTAACTAAGCTACGTGGTTTTAGATCTGCTATGCCTTAATCATGAACCAAGTTTTTCACATGAGAATTTCGGTAATTCCCTTTTCTATCCAAAATCATTAAAATACTACAATTCCTAGTCAAATACTACAA
This sequence comes from Papaver bracteatum, assembly GCA_023529315.1. Taxonomy (NCBI): domain Eukaryota; kingdom Viridiplantae; phylum Streptophyta; class Magnoliopsida; order Ranunculales; family Papaveraceae; genus Papaver; species Papaver bracteatum. The sequence continues at coordinate 713,481 of JAJJWX010005418.1, read as the reverse complement.
CAGATAATCTTTGAACAAATTACAACTTAAAAATTGATTCCTAAAGTAAACAAGCATCTGTTAGGTTAAAATCTTTGAACAAATTACAACTTCACAACAGAATTAGGTTTAAAAGAAGAATTAAGAAGTGAAATTCGACTTACCAACGATTTGAGTAATAATTAAGAAACAAACATCAATCATAGCTTAACTAATAGAAATCGAAATCAATTTTTGAACTGTAAAATCAATTTTAGGAGGAGAACGTACCAACGAATTCGAGAAATTGGAACTGGAAAGTCACACGAATTGAAGAAATCAACCTTCAGACGGTAGCAATTGATGAAGTTAGGGGGAAATGACGAGAGGATATGAAACAAATTTTGGGAAAATCATGGCGGAGAAACTAATGTGACGAAGGAGGAGAAACCAAAGTTATAGATATGTTTTTTATTTTACCATAGAAAATATGGGCACCCTAGTGAGGCCAAAATAATTGGCTGCCCAGAGAAATTTTGGCGCAAAAGTAAAATATATCCCGCGCATTTTTAGGGGTGACGGAATTTTGGCACTTGTGACAGCACATTTTGACCGGTCAAACGGAAGTAAAGTAGGCATAACTATTTGTGACGGCATATTTTCCCGGTGAAAACTGTTTCCGTCCACATTGCCAGTTTACCGTCACAAAAGAACTAAGCAATAGTGACGGATATAATTGGTGTCACACTTGACCAGCTTTTGTGACGGAAGTCCCAAAAGATCCGTCACATCTGCCTATCATTTTTGTAGTGGGCGATGAAGGATGGAAATAAGTTGTCTCCGTCACATAAGGTTAACTCTTTTAGGTGGCCCTTAATCCTGGAGCTGCCGCTGGTGATGGATCCCTTGATTTCGGAATAAACATCCAACAGGTTACATACTTACGAGATTATTTGAGAGAGAACTATGTCAGCTTTAATTCTAAGCTAGTGATTCTTCTGAACCTTTAGGGGTTTTCCTTATTTTGATCTTTAATGTCTGAATCATACCAGTTAAATGTGTGGGTTTATACTAATTCATCAATTACATGATTCAATTTAGTGGTTCTTTTTATTCTCTGTTTCAATTTGAAAATCCAGTTGATACCAAATGTTCTTGTTATGTATGTCTTGTTCTTCCTTCCATATAGATAATTAGTTCTTCTACTGCATCTAGAATGTCATATAGGTGCAAATATATGTCTAGAATAATGTGTACAGGTCGAGAAATCTATATATGCAGTGCAGGAATCGGGAAAATCGAATCAGCAAAAATATTTTTTTTTTTAACCTAATAGTTTTTTTACAACGGATATAAATGTTGCTTAAATAAAGGAATAAAGCAACGGATGAAGCAACGTTTAATTAATTTCAGCAACGTTAGTAGACGCTGCCAAAATTTTGTGAAGTCGTGTGGGCAACGTACATAAGCGTTGCTTTAATTATTTGCAACGATAATAAACGTGGGAAATCCGGGTTTTTGGTGTAGTGATATAAAATCCCCATAGACAATTGTCTTACACTCATAAAGATTGAGCCACAAAAAAAAAAAACTCCTCTTCATTTATTGACACTAATAAATGATAGGTCCGGAATTACAGACTAATCTTGTAGTCGATGAAAATAAAAACCTATCATCATTATATAGCAAGTCAAAAAAGACTATTGATGAGGTTCTTGACACTTGGATAGCAGTATGTGTGAAACGTTGTCCATGTATCTGTCGCCTAAACAAGCGTGGAATGCAGGATCCAATGCAACTATCACATACTTTCTGAAAAGGAACATGCGCTTAGAGTATCTAATCATGTGGTCGAGTTAAATGGGTGCTTATCTCAACTATTGCGTTATAAATAAGAATCCTTTGACGACATTCATACAAGTATTGTGGGTAACATCTTTAACTTTAGTCAACATTTGCACACTTCATTTTTCTATTTCCATTCTCTTATCTATCCATGTGATTTCAGTATGTGAGTGTTGTGACAAACGTTGCAAAAAGTACGATGACTATCTTAGTAGAGTATTGCAATCAGGTTGAATATCACACATAAGTAATTGCTTATATGTGATGATTGGAATGTATGTGGGATGTTTGCAGATAAAGAACATATGCAAGCTAATTATTTGGCTTTCTACTTTGTGTCTATCCTTGGTGATTCTTCCAAGGCGAGAGATTGGAGTAGGTTTTGTGGGTATACCTCTTGTAAGTCCTCACGAGACTATAACTCGTCCACTATGGACACCTAGGGGTTTAAAGGCATGTTGCATTAGCTAAGTGCAACCGGTTTCTCAACGATATGGAGTTGTTGTATTTAGGATTATTTTATTTTAGTTTGATCGAGGACTATCAAAGGCTAAGTGTGGGGGAATTTGATAAGTGCATATTTCATATGATTTTAGTGTCCATTCCATATTTGTTTAAGCTATTATTCTTGCATATTTTCGTATTATTACTCTTGTTTTCTCTTATTTGTCTCTATTAGGTGAATCATCCAAAAAGGATCTAAAAAGTGTTGTTTAGATCTATGAAGAGAGGTATTCCAAGTATCCAAGTGCCCAAGTGGAAGAAGTGCGACGAAAAGGACCAAAACGCTCAAAATCAAGAGAAGGTCCAAAGACCGATATTAACTCATTTAAATTAAGGAATTCACATCACCATCTTGAAGAGAATTTAAAGATAAAAATAATTCAAAAATAATGAGGTCATTCTGAGTTCGGACGAAGAAGTTGTGGCCAAAACGAGTTCTTATCGAATACCGAAGACAATAATGTATGCAAACGGGTATCCATACTTGTGTCCCCTGGATTTAACTTATTTACCCTATATTTTACTGAAATTTAGGTACGCATACCTATGAAGGCCAAAAAGTCCCGAAACATGTTTAGGGTCTTTATTTACTACTTTTGTGGGGTCGGGTTCCTTAACCGACTAGGATACTTGGATGCCAAACATTGTAAACCTATATAAATAGGTATTAGGCCTTTCACATATCATCGGTCATCTCATATCACAAGTTCTATATCAAAACCTAGGATTTTCCCCTTTAGGGGGAAACCACCATTATTCATCTTCCTTGTAATATGAGTAGTTAAATCCTTTGTTGATTAAGGATGAATTCAATGTTTTAAGCGTGAAGCTTTATTATTAATACAAATTTATTGAGGTTTTAATCATCATCATTTATCTTTACCATATCTAGGGTTTATGAGTGATTCTTATATTGATTTGGGATGCATACTAGATTAGTTTATTGATTGTTTTATTGCTAGTAGAGGTTATGAGATAAGTAATCGTCAATTAACTCTTTACACAAGTAGAGAACACGAGACCTTACAGAGGGATTCTGTGGAGCAATCGTGTGTAAAAAAAAATACCAGCAAGTAAACCTTGAGCTAAGAGTTTAACTACTGGGATTAACCTAATTCACAAAGCTTAAAGCGTTCGATTGGATTACACCTTGAGTGAGCTACTACTTGGTGGTTCGGTTGGATAGAATTTGATGTTGGAGAGCTTCCGTATCCATGGTAAAATGAGTTTTGGGGATAGAACTGAGCTAGCTGCTATTCTACGGTTGGTGATGAATGGTTCTTACGAACGATAGATAAGTATACTAATCCAGCTATCGCTTGGTAACGACGAAGGATTCCTTGATCATCTCTTTTCTTTATTATTTTCTTTCTATTTATCTTATAACCAAAACTCCCCTTTGCTATTTACTTTATCTTGCTGATCAAATAACCTATCAATTACACTGCTCTCTGTGGGAACGATCTCTTACTACCTCTATATTACTAGTTAATTAGTGGGAAATATATTTATTAATTTGTTGCATTAACGACACGTAACAGTTTGTCGGTAAATATTCTAAATAATAAAGCAAAACTAGATAAAACCAAAATAGATTTCAACGCAAAGTTATCGTATTACCGGTATTTTTTAATTTCGTCGACGAATACAAAGCAAGTTGAAAAAAACCAGATAAAACCAAAAATGGTTTTAACATAAACCTATTATACCAGTGCTAACATTAATTGCGTCGGCAAATATTCGGCAAAATTAAACAAAATCTGACCAAACAAGATCTTGTTTCAAGACATAACGATTTGTATTTGTATTACTAACAAAAATAGGCCTCATTGATACAGATTCGACAAGATGAAACAAAATCAGATGATAAAAAATGAACCAAAAGTGATAAAAATTTATTTTCGAAGAATTTTGACAAATCCAACAAAACCAAAATTAAACCAAATATAAATGTTACACCATAAAATAAAATCATAATAACAAGATTTTTATTAGAAAACAGACTGAAAAGGCGAGGGTACCCAAATACACCACTATCTTTTATTTTGATCACAACCTATACAAGATACATTGTGTATAAATCTCTTGGAGATACAATCACTCAAGGAATATTTCAACACAGTGTCCACTTGAAATAGGGTTAGTCTGGACTATCCTAACAATGTGAGAATATTAAAGTCAAGTGGAGAAATCCAATACACTTTGTGTGATCGTCTATGGATATGAAATCGAGACAATACTATAACAAAGTGTTCACTTGATAATAGTAAAACCTTATAAGATAAATATCAAGTGCCTAGTTAACGTACAGGTGTATTTACTTTAATTATAATATAAAAACAATTATAATGCGGAAATAAAGTAAAGCACACACACCAGAATTTTGTTAACGAGGAAACCGCAAATGCAGAAAAACCCCGGGAACTAGTCCAGTTTTGAATACTCAATTGAATTAAGACGCTACAAAAAGTAAACCTGCAACTTCGTGTAGACAATACTAAGTAAACTAAAATCCTAGTTACTCAGCTTCGACAATATTCTTGATTTGATAATATCTAGTAGAACCGAAGTTCTCAATAGATATTTGATACCAGATATCCTAGTAGAACAGGCGTTCTCTTTAGGACTAGATCTAATTTATCTTCTTAATGGTTCACAACAACTTCTTCTTCAAATCTTCAATCTTAGATTTAATCTTCAAAGTAACAATATACAAAAACAAACTTGATTCCTTATTGATTTTTCGCACAGAACGAAGTCTGTTAACAATTGCAAATCAATGAATCTATCTTACGGATCTAGAAAAAAATAGATTCGTAGAAACGTTACATGTGCCAATGGCATGTGCGGAATGCCTTGGCCGCGATTTGTACTTCGAGCGCAGATGGCAATGCCAAAGTCGCTTGGTGGAGCATTTGGCATGTGCGGAATGCCTTGGCCGCGAGTTGCACTTTGAGTGCGAATGGAAATGCCAAGGTCGCTAGTGGAGCATGTGGCATGTGCCAATGGCATGTACGGAATGCCTTGGAAATTGGCTAGCAGGTTGGGGATAAAAGTGGCTAGTGGTTGGGTGTTGGCATGTGCCAATGGCACGCATGTCCAAGTTGACCTAGTTGCACGGTTTGCTAGCCTAGGGCGCTAGTTTTGGCATGTGCCAAACGGTATAGAGGCTTAGAAATTGGATAGTGGTGCGTGTTGGCATGTGCCAATGGCACGCACGGCCAAGTTGACCTAGTTGCACGGGTTGCAAGCCTAAGGAACTATTTTTGGCATGTGCCAAACGGTATAGCGGCTTAGTTTGGCATGGTTTCCTGTGGGTGCAGTATGTGGTTCGGTTTTGGCGTCATTTCCATGGTGCGCAGTATGCGGCTTGGTTTTGGCGTCGTTGCCATGGTGCGTAGTATGCGACTTGGTTTTGCCGTCGTTTCCATGGTGCGAAGTATGCGTCTTGGTTTTGGCATCGTTTCCATGGTGCGCAGTATGCGGCTTGGTTTTGGCGTCGTTGCCATGGTGCGCAGTATGCGACTTGGTTTTGGCGTCGTTGCCATGGTGCGCAGTATGCGACTTGGTTTTGGAATTAGGATTCTGTGTTGAAAACCCTAATCTGGTATTTTGAAAAAATACCCCCATTAATTATTGACACCTGAATTGGATGCTCTTAGTTAATGTGTTGTTGGTAACACTAGGTCATGGGGTTTTATGATTTTACCCCTTATCTAAAATACACCATCGACATTAAGTCGCCTGCTTAGCTCGGAACATGAGCTTTGTTGCGAGGTAAGCATAAGATGGTGCCAAGACAAGATCTGAAAGAGAAACTGGAGATTTATCTGACCTTTTTTCTGAGATGCGAACTGGATTCAGAATCCTTGTCCTCGGCAGTTTTGCATGGAGCGGGAGGTTGGCACATTTTGGCGGAAATGGATGGATGGGAAGCATTGAGCTGCTGGCGCGAGTTGAGAAACTGAGCGTGCTAGATGGTGGGGATGATGGGAGATAGATGTGACAACTGGTGCAATTTGGGCGGCATTGACAGGTCGGCGTGATTGGTGGGACCGGCATGAATTTTGGAAGGTTGGCGCGAGTTGGCAAATTGATCATGCTAGCCTGTGGGGCCGCTTCAAGCGAGGGAAGAATGATCGCTTGATGCAAAATTTCCCTATGAGTTGAATTGTCTTCTTTGTGCACTGCTCTGATTGGAGATCCTTTATTGATGTGCCATTTCCTAGGGCCATCACAGCCATGAAGCGCTCCCTTCCTTCTCACATAAATATTGTTGGCAAGATTTCGTTGTCTTCTCCCTCTCTACTGGTCGTATAGTGAGGCGACTACACCGTTTTCATACTTTTGCGATGGCAGCCCATGGTGACAATGGCGATGGTATTGTTGGTTTCTCCGAGAATCATCATAGGATTAATGGAGCTCGATCTTCTTACAAAGAGTCGTTGGGTAGGATCGGCTCATTACTTTGCGAGATTAGAGCCATCATCCAAGATATCCCTTCTGTTCCTCCGGGTGAGGTACGCAAAAAAGCACAGGTTCCCATGGATTCTAACATGAGCGAGTCAAGTGATTTTCTTGTGGGAGCTTCTAAGAAGAATCTTGGTGAAAACTTTGTTGATGGCGTTGGTTTTGCTGGAGGAATCATGATTATGCGCGTTGAATCCACGTCGGATATGAAGGGGAAAGAAGCGTTGGTTGGCGCTGCTAGAAAGGCATCTGGATGGGAAACGGGGGCCGTTTCTGCTGTTGACGTGTCTTCTTTGTGGAACCTTTACTGCTCGGAGGATTGCTGGGGGAAGTGTATGAAGAAGTCTTAACGAGGCAGATCTTCTTTCTTTTGTTTCTCTTGTGGCCTAGTCTCCTTTTAATGTCTTGCAATTTTCCTTTCATTGTATCTTGTGCTGAGCCTCCGTGGCTTGGTATTGTAATAATTTGTGAGCTTGAAAATTCCGCCGAAAAGATAACCATTTTGTCTTCAGTGTGTTGTTTTTTTTTTTTTTGGGTAACGGGTTTTGAATTTCGGGTTGATCTTGAGAAATTTTCAAGGAAAAAAAAGGGTTCTTTTATTTCACTGGAGAGGATATATTAGATTGCTCAACATGAGCGACGATTGAAATTTTTCTGGATGAATGTAAGTGATGCATCCATCCTGATGCAATACATAGTAGTAGTGAAAAGGAAAATTGCTAAAGAGGTATTGAGGAGTATGTGTCAGGAAATTGAATATCTTGACCTTTCAGATGCTGGCAGCCTCCAACCAGCGCGAATAAATCACTATGCCTTCCAGTTTATCCGTGTTGATAAGTTTGCAATAGCCACCAAAGAGGATGTCAGCTACTAGTTATGGTTCATCTTCCTCTTCTTCAGGAGAACTTTTCCGAATCGGCATCTTCACGGTCATCTTTCTGACTTGAAATGAGGTGGCTCTGATTACTATATCCCATATCTGGAAAGGATTGGGTTGTGGTATGATCGCCTGGTGGTTGTTCCCTCAGTCTTCCAGGGTGACTTTCAGATCCCTGGTGAAATACTTAAAAGGTTCGGCGTTCCATTCACATCTCTTGACAGTGTTGTGCTCGACTACTGTGTCGAGTCCTCAGGGCGGGTTGCGGTGAGAAATGGTTGGTGATAAAGAGAGCGTCTTATTCAGGCTTACTTGAGTTTGGAGTTTGGTAGGTGGTTCTGGCGACTCCTTTCCCGGTAGTAGAGTATTGCCGGTAAGCTTTTGACAGGGTAGCAAGTTAGACGGCTTGTTGGAACCCTTTCTGGCATTGACACGGGCAAGGGTGATGCTCCTAATTCCGTTTAGTTGTCGAGTACCCACGGGCGCCCCAAAACCATGTCGTAATTTAGTTTCTTGACAATGTGGAAAGTCCCGCGCGTTGCGATATTTCCTATGTTGATCCCAAGACTAGCGTAGCCAAGCGCATGTAGGTGATTCCCCTCGTGGTCTTTGATAGCCGGTGGGGAGTGAGTGGCCTCTTGTTTTGTTACTCCTGCCGCTTTCAAGGTCTTGAACTTAATAATGTTGAACTCTGAGGCTGCGTCGATGAGCGTGTTGTCGAACTCGGCGTCCTTTAAGCGGGCCATGGTGAGAAGTCCCCAGTTGTGCTTCTCGTCAGGGACGCCTGGAGATATCTGTTCCTCAGGTGTGTTTTTTGTGGCAGAGTGGAGTCGCTTCCCAGATACTATGTGGTTGAGGGCTGCGAAAGCTTCTCAACATTGCTCCTTAGAAAAGTAGAGGATTTCGCATATGTGTTGCATCATGGACTACACTGTTTCGTGTGTGGAGTCCCCAGAGATTTCACAGTTTCTTATAGGAAGCGGATCTCTATGTACTCCTTCATTCCTTAGTCGTAACTCCCCTGCCTCTATCCTTTCTTTGAAAATGCTTTTCAACCTGTTGCAGTCGCTGGTTGGATGACTAATGAATCTGTGGTAGTGACAAAATCTGGGATTTTCTATCTCTTCTTCGGTAGGTGGGTGCCGAGGAGCCGGTAGCTTGATGACACCATCCTGTACCCATGTTCCCAGAAGTTCGATTACTTCCTCGATCGGAAAGGGGAAGTCCGAGTCGTCTCCTCTGGCTTCAGGGCGACGTTCAGAAGGCTTGGTCGGGGCCTTTCGCGGGGCTTCCATTCGTGCTGGGGCCGTGCACCCATGGTGTTTATCCGTTGGAGGTGTTTTCCTATTTCCTCTTTCGTCCACCATGCTCACGGAGGAGGGGCCGGTGTTGTATGGCTTGTTGAGAAAACGCGGGCTTCTTCGAACTTCTCATGTATCTTCATTTTGGGGAGGCCTAGTTCTTTCCAACTGGGCTGGCGCTGTTGTGGCTGATCGTTTAGCAGTTTCGTGGAGTTCGGAGAAGGTCTGGAATCGTAAGTTTTCCAGTAAATCCCGATATATGGGAGTCATGCCATTAATGGACGAATTTACTAGTTGCTGCTCAGTCGCACCCGGGTCGTGGCAGTCTAGTGCTTGAATTCTGAATCTCTTGACAAAATCGTTTGGATGTTCGTCATTATGTTGGAACATTCTTCCCAGATCCGAGAGAGTGACTTGCTCGGACACAAAGAAATATTTATTATAAAAGGACGTAACCATTTCACCCCAATCGCGGATGCTTCCTAGGGCGATGCAGTTGTACCACGTGTACGCTCTTCCAGTGAGTGACTTTGAAAATTCTCGCAGGCGGAGAACATGGTTGTATTCGTGCTCATCTAATGCCTCTAGAAATCGTGAGACATGTTCCCTTGCGTTGCCGGTTCCGTCGTATAAGGCAAAATGAGGGGATGAGTATCCTCTTGGGAGGGAAATTCTCTGGATTTCAATTGGATAAGGATGTTGGTGTTGATGTACATCCGTGTCGTTCTTGATTCGGTTTTGTAGGAGTCGTTCCAGGTCTTCACGTGTTACGAAATCCAGTGGGCGATTTCCTTCCATTGGGTTCCTAATGCGGATTTCCTCGCTTGCATTGGTGTGCTCAGTTGCGGTGCCAATTCCAAGATTATTGGGATCACTTGACCTTGGCGTTGTCTGGCGTATCCCTCATGGGGGTGTGACATTGGCATCAAGGTGTCGGAGGTATTTGCTCTTGATTCAGGCCGCCGTGGCTCTCGTGGAAGTTGCTCCGTCAAGGCTTTGAGGAAGACGAGCACATCCTTCTGGGTTGAAACCATATCGTTTGAGCCATGGCTAGAGCCTCCTGCCTTTTCATCAAATCCGTGATTTAAAATAAGGTTTGCCTCCTCTGTTATCTCGCCCCGGCGAATGAGTAGATGTTGTGGCTCGAGTGGTGATTGGAGGCGTCATTCCTGCTGAAACACTAGTGGTGGCAGCAGCGGCACGAACCCTGGTGACTGGTGGTGTGACACCTGAAGGGATGCCCTCAGTGCCGTTTGAGTTGGCGGATGGTGTGGAGACATTTGGAACGGAAGTAGCCCAGGTAACAGGAGGTGTAACACTTGGAGGGATATTTTCCATGCTGCCAAGATCGGCAGGTAATGCAGAGGCATTGGTGGAAGGAGCATTTGTGCTAGGGGCGGTTTCTATGTTGGCGCCTTCAGAGTTTGTCGCGGACCCAGATCTTAGTTCTACCATATTGAGCGAATGGTAAAACAGATTTTGAACTAAAGATCATTTTTTGTAACCGAGAGATTGAAACTCCCGCTGTGGTCGCCAATTTTTTATGGGAGAAAATCGCCTCTGCCGAATTTGGTAAATTTGATGGTGGAGAGACTGGTTTAAACCCTTAAACAAATGTGCTGCACGTGAGCACTTTTTATTCGAGATATCAATCTGTACAATTCTGGCCTAAACCAAGAAGATGGCCGTTCCAGATTTGCTTCGGTCACAAAGTGGAGGAGAAGGGTTGATTTGGGGAGGATAGCGAAGAAGGGTGATGAGACCAGAGAGTTCTGGCTAGGTAGTATCTCGACTTGTATCATAAGTGTAGAATCTTGCAGAAGCTTGCTAGTGATGGAAGCTTTTGAGAAAGCTTGCAAAGTCGCTATATGATAGTATTGTATTTTTCCTGACCAAGACTTGTGTGTTTTGGCAGAATAGGTGAAACCTATTTATACAAGTGAGATTGAACGTACCATGGCCTCATTAAGGAATTAAGTAAATGTGTCAATTAAAACAGAGGAGGTGGAAACCGTTGGCTTTATGGTGAAAAACGTTTTCACCATAAATTTCCTTATTTAATTGACCGTATTCATTCCTTGCACGCCTTGCTTTATTGGGAACGCAGTGTATGCTGCACGCTGTGACCGCCAAACCAAAACCCCAAGAAAGCATCCCCCAGTTTGTGTTGATGTCTCGAGAGTTGGGCGCAAGTGGCAATGCCAAAGTTGCTAGTGAAGTGTTGCGACATGTGCCAATGGCATGTGCGGGATATCTCGACCGCAAGTTGTAATTTGAGTACGGATGGCAATACCAAAGTCGCTTGGTGGAGCATTTGGCATGTGCGAAATTCCTTGGCCGCGATTTGTACTTAGAGCGCGGATGACAATGCCAAAGTCGCTTGGTGGAGCATTTGGCATGTGCGGAATGCCTTGGCCGTGAGTTGCACTTTGAGTGCAAATGGCAATGCCAAAGTCGCTAGTGGAGCATGTGGCATGTGCGGAATGCCTTGGAAATTGGCTAGCAGGTTGGGGATAAAAGTGGCTAGTGGTTGCGTGTTGGCATGTGCCAATGGCATGCACGTCCACTTTGGCCAAGTCGCGGGCGCTACAATGGTATAGCGGCTTTGGAATGGGAATTGGCTAGTGGTTATGTGTTGCCATGTGCCAATGGCATGCACGTCCAAGTTGACCTAGTTGCACGGTTTGCAAGCCTAGGGCGCTAGTTTTGGCATGTGCCAAACGGTATAGCGGCTTAGAAATTTGCTAGTGGTGCGTGTTGGCATGTGCCAATGGCACGCACGGCCAAGTTAACCTAGTTGCACAGTCTGCAAGACTAGGGCGCTATTTTTGGCATGTGCCAATCGGTATAGCGACTTAGTTTGGCATGGTTTCCTGTGGGTGCAGTAGGCGCAATATGCGACTTGGTTTTGGAATTAGGGTTCTGTGTCGAAAACCCTAATCTGGTATTTTGAAAAAATACCCCCATTAATTATTGACACCTAAATTGAATGCTCTTAGTTAATGTGTTGCTGGTAACACTAGGTCATGGGGTTTTACGATTTTACCCCTTATCTAAAATCCACCATCGACAACCTCATACAAGGATCGGTTCCCCTTGTGATGCACTGAACCTCTTACTAGGATCGGTTCCCCTTCTCCTAATAATTAGTCAGACACTCACAAACCCGATCATACCTCATGTGATTACTTAAGATCGGTTTCACTAATAAAAGTCATACCAATACATAAGTCATGCTTTATGTGAATAGTTTTACCAAGAACACAAACAAGTCATGAGCAGTTATACTAATCACACATATTGGTCGTTCATAAGATATGCAATGAAGAACATCCCCAATAATGCCTGGCGATTTCCTTTTCGGTTCACAACACATATCATGAACTTACTTCCTTAGAACACATGTAAAAATTGTTTTTAAGGGTGAAATCCTCACCTCATACCCATACATAATCCCAATAACATTCATACGATTATGTTGATGTCTTATATACAAAGTTTAATGGTTAAGCAAGAAACTTCATATTGTTTCCTTAATACTATGTCTATCTAGAGTGTTCATGCTTTGCAGTTTTATGTTTTCAATATGCACGACTTGAAAGATACGTTAGGGAATCAAACAGTTCAAGTCAAATATCACTAACCTCAAGTTGAAGGATGATGTTGTGGTTGTAGCTCCGTTCTTCTTCACTTCTTCAAGTCTTCGCAATACTTGTAATGTCTCACCCTAATACTTTCAAGCTAACCTATACGAAGTTGACTCTAGTACATTTAAATCAAGCGACTCTTAAATGAGATTTGGTTCACTAAAATATGACAACCAACGCTTGGTGGGTTCAACCGAGCAATGCTCTAACAATCTCCCCCTTTGTCAATCTTAGTGACAAAACTCTTACAATCATATGGATAAACAAATTGAAAGAGTTCATTACACGTACGCTTGATTCTCGAATCCAACAACACAAAACATGCATTCATTCAATCCTTAAAATTCCACTGTTGACATTATAATAACAAAGCTCATACTCCCCCTAAAGGTGAGATAGGTAGATTTTCAATCCGCACGTCTTTGTTATCCCAATCATATGATATGTTACCCACCCTTAGTCTGTGCTTTTCCTCATTCGTTAGATAAACGTTCAAGCACCATTGTCCTATTCCCTAGTGACACCAATCAATCATTAAATTGATACCAGCATCACCTGTTTATTCCATATATTTCTCCCCCTTTTTGTCACAAAAATGACAAAGAAACGAAAGAATATAGGACAACACGAAAAGGATCTTACAAATCTCAAAATAGACTTGCAACTTGTTGAGTCAAGCACGAGGGTTTTACACACCATTTTTGATAACCAATATCAAAACGTACCGAAACTACAAAGTAATTACGTTTTGATATGTTATCATAGAAATAATTTCCCGAAGCAATTTTCCCAACTAGTTTAGCAAACCAAAAATCAACTAAGCAACTTAGTTTCTTTGCTAAACCGATTGTATAAATACAACCGCTTCATTCGATAAGACCAAAACAAAGATAAACTCCATTTTTCTCATCAGGTTCTAATTATCCATATAACTTAGACTTTTAGATTTTAAACATGCCAAATACTAGGTTAGTTAACTAGCATTTCCTTGTTTAGGCATTCAGCTAGACTTGAATAACCGAAATCTCCACTTTGATACTAACTAAGATCAGAATTAACTTATTTTAGCTTATCCGTAATCGAATTAGACTAAACAACTCATCCCGTCAACATACTCATTCGTTAAGCCATAAATAATTCATACAAACCAATAAATCAACTTGCATAATTATTCACCTCAACCGGAAAGCAATTGAAACAACATATATATCAAAGTTTCACTATTCACCGAAATTTTGTAAGCCTAAACAATTGAAACTACACAATAAAGAAAAATAACAATTGTTTTACTTAACTAGAAGCAATTGAATTAACATAGACATTACAGCACTGCAATTGCACCAAATTTTGTAAGCCTAAACTATTGATATCACACAGCAAAGCAAGATAACAAAAGTTTTACTTAACCGGAAACAATTGAGTTACATAAACATCCACACATACATAATGGAATAAACACATCAATTGTACCGAAAATTTCTTTTAAGCAAAAGCAATATATATATATATATATCAAATAAAAATAGGCTTTTCTTAAAACAGGAAAATAATTAACTAACAAGATTGTTACCTCAACTTCGCATCCAACTTCTCCAAATATGATCGCATCGTTTTCTTCTTCCGGGAAAATTGATATCAAAATACCACTATGTTGCCATCCTTATGCAAAAACAAAAGAATACCAATAACCAACCTTTACCAGAGAAAGGTTGAAAACCGGTTTTAACAATTGCAAGCAAAATTTGAAAACCGTCGAAACACATATGTTGTTATGCTAAACCAAAACCGATTCAACATATTGTGAGGAACCCCTCATGGTCCTTGATAAATCCTACCAACATGGGCTAGAACTTAATCCTGCTAAATCAAAAAGTCACCAAAACCATAAGGGTTCACAACATAATATGAGATCGAATATCAAGGTAATAAAACCGAAATCAAACATCCCATAAACATACATAGAAAATAAATAAAGCATTAAAGTACCGGCTATGTAAATCAAAAACTATCACAAGAAAAATTATAAATCAAATAATTTTATTCATAATAGTTTTTATTCAATAGACTTATACAATCAATGAAAGAAATAAAAAATTATTGTCTATTTTTCCAATACAACTCAGTCCTTCATATCAACGCCACATGAAGGTAGGTTTCTATTTTCATTCTTGAACTTGTGAATTTATTCAAGTAGAAAACCTTGTTGCTTAACTAGAACCTCTTGCAGGTGATAAATTTTCGTGAAGGACTCTGCAAGAGCATGAAGTTATGTCTTTGATTGAACACAAAAGAGTGTCAATGCTTCAATACACTGATCTTTCTTCAACATATTCTCTCTTTCCTTCTTGCTAAGCCAATCTCCATTTTTGATTTTACCCATAATCTCATGAGAAGACCCTGACTTATTCTTAGGTTGATTATTCTGATCCATCATCTTTTCGTACAAAGATGTTTGATCCAGACTCATGGTTCGGACAAGGAAAGAACACATAAAGAGGAGGATCTCTTTATATTTCTCATACTTCCGAAAATATAATATATCTAAAGATACGAATGTATCAAATATTTTTAATTACTAGAATTTATTTCCATATCTACACAAAAAGTGCCTTGACTTTCTTCTTCCTCACTCGAACTTGGCACACATGGTGAGGAAAGAATTCTAATACCGATCAGTTGGTATTAGTATGAGATTTTCTCTCATTATGGAACTTTGAACAACCAGAGTGTTCTTGATCTAGAATCATATGAGAAATTCTCCTTTTGTAACCTCGAACTAGTGAAGTATCTTGATGTTGACTTTGGTTTCCTATGTAACTCTTAGCAGTTCTGTTCTTGAGACAGGTTTTGAAATTTATCTTATCTTTCCCTTTACCATTAGATGATTTAATAACATCGGAAGACATGTCCATTCTTAAAATGGGTAAATCACTAATGGAGGAGGAATAAATAAGATTGACAACTAATGCAATATTAGTTGTTTCCTCTTCTTCAGAATTGTATGAATCAGAGGTCTCATCATGAATTATAGCCAATGCTTTACTTCCAGTGTATTTATTACGTTTGGGACATTCTTTAGCAATATGACCAAACCCTTTACACTTAAAGCATTGTGGCTGATATTCATTATCTTCTTCATGTTCCTTTTTCACATGAACTCAATCATGTGGTCGAGAAGATTGGTGAGTATCCTTTATGAATCTCTTATTTCTTATCCTTAAGAGATCTCGAAACTGTCTAGTAATCAAAGATAATTATTCTTCGATTTTATCATCAGAGTTTCCTGCAATATGTTCATCTGAATCATCCAACTGTCTATTCATTTCCATTGGAACTTTAGGAATTTTTTCAGCTTTAAAAGTAATTCCTTTATTTTGAATAGACTGTGATTCATGATCAAAGATCTTTAACTTTCCAACGAGTGTGCTTCTTGAGAGAGTTGAGAGATCATTTGCTTCTATGATTGCATGCTTTTTAGAATCGTATCTTGAAGGCAACGATCTGAGAATTTTGCACACTATACCTTTTTCAGATATAGTCTTTCCTAGAGAGAAAGAGGCATTAATTATCTCAGAGAGTTTAATATGAAACTCTTCAAAAGTGTCGTTGTCATCCATTCGAAGGTTTTCCTAATCAGATGTAAGAGTTTGAAGTCTAGCTTCCTTTTCTGATGTGTTTCCTTTGAACACGATTTGGAGATTATCCCAAGCTTCTTTTGAAGTTTGACATGTTGATACATGATGTTGTAGATCACGGCTCACAACATGTATTATAGCATTCAAACCATCTAAATTCTGCTTAGCTAGTTCCTTTTCTTCGTTCGAAAAATCTACCAGGCGTTTAAGCTCAGTATCCGAATTTTCTATCTTTGGAAGAATATAACCATCGACGATTAATATCCAAGTATTAAAGTCTCACAATTGAAGAAAAGATCGCATAGCAGATTTCCACCATAGATAGTTTGTTCCGTCAAATCTTGGCGGTACGTTAATTGAAGTCGATTCATGAGAACTCGAGTTCATTCTTATAGGATGGATCACACCAAACACAGATTGTTAGATCTTTTCGTGTTTGTCTGCTCTGATACCAATTGAAAAGGCGAGGGTACCCCAAATATACCTCAAGCTATAACTTTTCCTTCATATAAGTCCTTTCCTCGAAAGTGATTGTCTATAGACTGAGTCAAGACGATACAACAAATCGGTTCACACTTTGTGTGATCGTCTATGGATACGAGATCGAGACAATACAACAACAAAGTATGTTTACTTAATATAAAGGTTCGGACTTAACCAAACTCAATAGGATTCACGTATCAGGTAAATAGGAATTAACGTTTGTGTAATTTACTTTACTTATAATAAAATAATTATAATGCGGAAATATAAAGTAAATGACACAGCAAGATTTTGTTAACGAGGAAACCGTAAATGCAGAAAAACCCCGGGACCTAGTCCAGAATTGAATACTCTCAGTATTAAGCTGCTATACAAAATAAACCAACTTCGTATAGTTGAGACCAAGTAACTAAACCTATAGTTCACCTAGTTCCGCCTGTATTCCCACACCTCCAACCTGTAGACAAGTCACGTACTTGGACCAATTCCTTTGGTTAGTATTCCAAATAGTAAAGGAACAACAAATCTGTTTGGTATCAACTCTCTTCAACCAAGTGATATGAGTTACGCAAAGGTTCCCTTGTTTATCTTAATATAAACTCATTTGTCGGGTTTCAATATCTATTTTTTGTCCAATCACCCAAAGACAATCATCAAGATTATGCCAATCAATACCTTTAATCCCAAGGAAATGAATTGATGCCGATCTTCCTCAATTAATCAATCCAATTTACCACAAGGATAAACTGATTATTAATTGGATCCTCTTTTTCCCAAACAAGTATTGTGCACACCAAAGATTATAAACACCAAGTCAGAAATCTTTTATCTCTTCTTCGTCTTCAAATCTTCTTAGATCTTCAATAAACACCTGCACACAACTACTTGAATCTCTTATGATCAATCACACATAGAACAAAGTCTGTTAACAATGGATTATCACAAGATCGTCTTTAGATCTAACAACAGTCTAAAGATCCCTGTCGAAACAGTCGATGGGGAAAAACGATTTGCTGATTTTTAAGGAATTGAGGAGACGACCGTACGGAGGAGGCTCCTTGAACCGAGCAAAATGTTCAACCTCACACATATGCACCGCTGCGAAAGGGGGTGCTTTGAATTATAGAGATCAATCTATAGTACTCCGGCCTAAACTAAGACAATGACCATTCCAGAGTAAATTACGTGATCGCTGTCGTATGCGTCAAAAATAATTTACACTTTCTTACTAGTAAAAATATAAATATAGCAAGGGCAAGAAAGGAACGATCCCACAGAGAGGACTAGGTTGTCAATATATTATTGGTTTCCTATAAATAACACGGGGGTTTTCTGATTTTTGTAAAGTAAAAGTAAAATAAAAGCAAAGAAAGAAATAAGAAAACGAATCAAATATAAAAGATATTGGTTAAGGATTCATCTTCATTCACAAATATGTTTTCAAAACAATAAGTAGAATTGATATTTAATCTCAACTTTTATCAAAATCCCTAGGATACCTTGATCGCAATAATATCCCGCAAATCTCCTTTTGTCATCAACAAACACATTAAAAGATGCGAGTATGAGTTCTATCTAAGAGAACAACCTAACGTGTAAAAGCACTAATCAAGTTTAATTCCGTAGATGCATTAATTTCTATGAAATCAGGCTAATCAAAGCAATCGAATGTGGAAAACGCACTAATCCGATTTAACAAAGGTTATGGTTCACATATGATTATAAGGATGCATAACTACAAGCTATAACCATATTCATGCTACTTGTACTCAGGAATCTATCACTTTTACGTATAACAAACCCTAATCTAGCAATAGAGATGAACACAAACTCAACCGATTCGCGACTCGATCAAACAAGCATTTAATTCATGTAACAATATAAACAGTGAATCATAAACGATAAAGTATGGAGACAAAACTAATTTATCATATCAAAAACCATATTATGTGAAATCCAATTATTCCATAACCAATAATAAACTTAAGTACTCATGTTAATGGAGTTCATAACAAGAAGAAAGAGAAACCCTAGCATGTTATAAACCCTAGAAACAAAAGTAGAAGATAGATATGATATAGATTAGGTTAAAGTCTTCTCTTTTATATGTTTCTCAATTTCCATAAAGGATACTCCTTCCAAAATTAGGTTTTGTCTTCAAAGTCCATTAGATAGAAATCCACCAAGCCCACAAGTGAGAGAAACCCGTGTAGAAATTCTATCCCAAAAGCGCTCGCCGGAAAACTGGGTTTTTGGCCGGAAATTGACCGGAATTCGGCTAGAAAAGCCATCGTCGGTCGCCTGAAAATCCACCTCCGTCCATGGAATATTTCGTCAAGATTTCGTCCAAGTTAACGGTCAAACGGGTCAAGCTGTTAGTCAACGGTCGAGGAGTGAGCCAGTCACTGAGTCAGAACCGAGTCAGCTAGCTAACTCGTCTTGCTGGTTTGAGTTTCCATGGCATAAGTTCTCTCCAGCCATGATGGCCCTGCTGCACTATCATTGTGCTTCATCAGTCACAACCAAGATGGATGTTCTCTGTCAGCTGCACTGCACATTTTCCTTGCAATTCCATCACCAGCTGCATCTTGAAATCACACACATCTTATCACCACTGCCTATTTACCAACACCATCAAAGCCACCAGACCTGGCCATCCCTTCCGGTTCAATTCCATACAATCCATTCTTTGTAACCCAGCTAACTCACCGCACCTATCACACCCTTCTGCTCCTTTCTTGATCTCACAACAACATAACTAACCCTGCTATATCAGTCAAGAACTCATCCAAACTCTGTCATGGAAGCAACAGATTCAGTAACTTCATTGCTACAAACAAGCACAAACCACCTGCATTCCATCTTGGTTCTCAAACCCATCAACTCAGAAGCTACAAAACTGCAACCTCCATTTCACTACAATACTGCTTCTCCTCCAGCTTTAGGAATTGCACCTATTCAACAGTAAGTCACCAGCTTGAGTTCATCAACACTCTCATTTCAAAATCATCAGAATCTACTCCAAAATCTTCTTTCCTGTTTGCAAATGCTGCTGCAATTCGCATTCATTCATCACTGAACCCTGTATTCAATTGCTCCTGCAGCATAACCAGAGACCAATTCACCATCTGAGACACCATCTCTTCATCTCATCTCCTGTAATTCCAGCTCCTTCAACAAAATAGCACCAGAACCACCACATGCATCTGAACATCAACAGATGCAATACCTTGAACTTCCACCTATCTTGTGACACAAATTCCCTGTATTTCCCAACTTCGAAACCATAGTCTAATCCTTCGAGTCAGCACCCATAACAACTGCCGTTTCAAGCTGTATTATCACAGCCAAATCCCTGTAATGCTAACTTCCCAGAAACCATAAAGAAATTTAGCTCAAATCCGAGGTTTCATAAGCTTTAATCGCTTCAAATATTCATCACGGAGCAACAGTCACACACCAAATCCTCTTTCCGGTCTCACTTCAAATTCAGTTTCAAACCCTAACCGTTCAACCATTACATACCCAAATACTCTCGTTCATCTCAGTTACCGCTTCAACATTAAATTCAGACTAAACCCATCTCATAATTCTTTCTCAATTCACCAGTAACTCAGCCTCAGATGCAATCAATCTCCAATTTTAATCTCATCGACATCACATCGGAAAAATCAATATTTCACTCCACCAATTCCGTGAAGTAACAATACCACCTCTTCTAATTCTATGAATCTCATCAATCAATCTTGCGGTATCACTTTTCTTCTCACTATCTCTCAGATTTTCAGTTCTCGATCTCGGTTCCAGTAGCAGTCATGGCTGCTTTTCTCACTTTTAGGTGCAAATAATGGAAGCAATTCTAGAGTCTTGGTTAAAGAGGTTGAAATTGGATAATGACACCCCACTCCTAAGAGCCACCCCAGATTGGGTGTATTTAATAGATGGTCATCCCTTAACCTCAGTTGGGTTGTATTTAGTACTCCTCCAAAAGAGTTGCCCCTTAACCATTACCGGGCTCCGGATAGTTCTCGCCCATGAAACGAAAATCTTGACCTTTTTGCTCAAAATACACGGATTCTTCTTCTTTCGCTCCAAATGGCTCCAAAGCACCTAATAAACTCAAACTCACACATAAGATACATAATTTACATGAAAACTCGCAAAGAAAGCATAAATACTAGATATAAAATTAGGTGTTTATCACACCTATCATTAGGTCACAAGAGAGGATGGGTCGATTTGTAGGAGGGAAGATGAGAAATGTGTGGAATCAATGGTAATCAAAGATTGTATGTGTGTTGTGAATTCTGAATATGATAAGTTCTGAATGATTGAAATTTCTCTGTAGAGAGTAATTGCTCAATTGATGAGTTGTTGATCTCGTATTGTCTTTGAGACGTGAAATCATTGTTTCTTGTTATTTCAATCATGATTCAAAGACTTATTGATATTGCTGGAATTATAGACACCATGATCCCATGAAGTGTGATTGTTTATGGAATCAAAGAGTGGGGAAGCTAAAATCGTGTTTAAAACCAGTTGCTCATCGTGTGGAGACTTGGTTGATTTTCCATACACTACTTTGTTAACTCCTTCAACAGATTACACGACTTGCTCACATTTAATCGTGTGTTTGAACACATGTGCCGTAGACCGCCAGACCAAAACCCTAATTGATATCCCCCCAAGTGACACGATTGACGTCTCGTGGTTAGTTTAGTCAGTTGCTGACTTCGTGATATCATGGGACGATAATTCCATGTAATTACTGAGTTGAACATGATTTTGTAAAAATGTTCTGAAACTCATGAATTGAACGTGGGCATGATCCTCACGTTGATAGTTGAGGCGGGAAAGTATTGCTCATTCGATGATTTGCTGAATATTGATAGTTGAACCAATATTCTCTAATTTGAGCAAGTATTGCTTATCTGAGCAAGTGTTGCTCATCTAATGAATTATTGGCAGCATGACCAAAATAAAATCTTAATTAAAATACTAGTAGTTGAACCGAGCATAATTGATAATAGTATTGATCATGAGATCATCATAAATTTATTAGTGTTTGAATCTGGAATTATGGTCCTTGGACTCAAAAACCCTAATTTGATCAATTGATGACCACTTCATGGTTTGTTAGGATTTGAACCATGGAACGAAGGAAGGATTGGTTTCATGAGACTATGAGTCAATCATGTAACACCCATATGCTCACGTGAGAAAACACCAAGACCTCTTGAAGAGTTGGTGACTTGTTGATGAAGAATGATTAAATGCTGGTTTAATCATTTATTCGAATTATTGATGGGTTCAGCATTAGGTGATATGACCTAATTAATTATGATGAAGTGGAGGACCGACCAATTTGTCATGAAACCTGCCATGGGTGGTCACGTGATCAAGTGTTGATCGTTCCATGAAGTTCAAAGTCGTTTGGAAGAGTTTTGGACCTAATACGTGCAATTGCGAAAATTAGGTCAAATTGTGAACATATGTAAGATTGGATCATTGAGAGCCTAACATATGTAATATCGGCTCAAATTGTGAATATATGTAAGATCGTATCTCAGTTCTGAGAATTTTGATATTTTCAGATGTGCGTTTGAGCAATCATTTTAAAAAATATGAAGAAACCATGGTTTTTTGATAAAACCGTCAAAACTTCATGAGATGAAGGACCATGAAACTGAGGAGTTTCTAATGGTCACTCCCCACAATATTCTTTCCTAATTTTATATTATTTCTTTGGTGTGAAAGAAACACCATGAAACTGAGGAGTTTCCTCAAAACGAAGGATATTTGTTCAAATGAAAGAATTTTCATGAACCCAAGGAAAATAACAAGAAATATGATAAAAATATGAAACTAGCGTGGGATTGACCACGACACGGTCGGCCGGTCAATGGGCCCATGCTCCCAGTGCCAAGGTCAATTTTTAATTTTTAATTATTTTCTTTCCTATTTTGCATAGGTTCATCGTCTCGTCGTATTTTGAAACACTCGTTCGTGCGGTGATTGTTAATGCATAGTCGTTGAGTACACTTTCACCATTTAAATCGGGGCTTACTCAGAGGTAGCTCAGACGCCCGTGCGTTGAATATTCATTACTAACCCAAGGATTTTTGCTGGGAAGAACCATGGTTTGCAGTAATGAAATATCTGCGAAAATATTTGAATATTTTCGGAAATTCTGTGGATGAATCCAAGAATTTGGGAATAATTAACTTATGGCTCTATACTAGCAGAGCAAGCTGTATAGGAGCATTAATTATTCCGATATGAGCTTGCTGGAGCTTCATATCCTTTATATAGTCAGGGTAAACTCGTTGTTTGTATCCTGAAGACGTTATCGCTCTATACTAGCAGAGCAAGCTGTCTAGGAGCCGTCCATCTCGTGATACTATATAGAAATAATTACTGAAGTGTTCAGTATTCATGAGATATGTTGTTGTCTAGCCGTGAGACCACATATCTACATGTACTCTGAGAGAAAGTATTCTTAATCAGAGGATTCGATGAGAGACCCGTGTATCAATACAGATATACTGTTGTCCATCCGAGAGACTACATATCTGCATGTATTCTGAGAAAAAGTATTCTCAGTCAGAGGATTCGATGAGAGACCCGTGTCTCAATACTCGCATCTGATTGCTGGATCAGAAGTTCATATAGTTATGGGTTTACGATTTTAGCCTTCGTCGAAAATCCACCATCTACATTAAGTCCCCTGCTTAGTGAGAAAAGCCGTGTTCCTCAGTCAGCATTGAATGGTGATTTTCCGGTCATAAACAATATAAGTAATTGAACTTAGTCGTAAGTTAAGATGTTACCGGATTTCGATCGTACGAGCATACCATGACTTGAATGAAGATTCCAGTGACATGCTAGAGCATCGTTTGATGAGCATAAATTGGTGTAGAACCGCTGATTTGGACGACGCGTCCTTGGACGTTTAGGATTTGCGGGTAGGGCCCAATAAGAAATCCTTAGAAAATTAGGTTTTGGAAATAAAAATTGATATAAAAGGAATTGTTCCTTTTTTCTTAAAATTTTCCCACAACCATAATTTTCATCATCTCTTCATCACCTTCACGCCAGCAGCAAGGGGAGAAAAAAGATTTGCCGGACCACCAGCGCCGCCGCCGTTGTTGCCGCCGTCCAGCTGTTTTCCGCTGGCCCCGACCAGGTGAGCGTCCAAACTCTTTTTTTTTTTTTGATGTTTGCTGAGTTCATGTGAGTTTCATGATGTGATCATGTTGAAGTTATATACATGTGCATATATGAGTGTGGGTCTCGTCGAAAACCCTCGTTTTTTGAAAACGTATGTTCGTTTGATCGTTAGTTTTTAATAATCCCTGATTTAGGAGAGATTTTTTATTCATATATGAATATTTAGGTTCAGTAATAAAACTATGTTTATGAGCTTTCATGTGAGCCAAAGGTTTATCATGAAAGGATGAATTTTTGCAAAACCAAAGTAAAATCTTCGTTTTAAGGAATGACGATGATACGAAGAAAAGTTTTTCTTCTTTATATACGTATATGGACTTGTGTCCAGTGATAAAAAAAATTGTATGATCTTTCATGTAAATCAAAACTTTATCTTATGATGTGTGAGTTTTCACAAAATCGAAATAAACCTTCGTTTCGAATACGTATGATGAAACGAAGGAAAAGAATTTTTATAAAACCATGGTTTGTTCATGGATTTTTTTTTTTTTGAAACCGTGGAGTGTCCACAAATTTATTTTCATGAGGCTTGCTCTCATTGAATTTTTTTTATTTATTTACGTGAGTAAATAAAACGTTTTCTTTATATATATATGCAAATATATATTATTTTCTCTAAAATCAAAACTTGAGTTTCGTGTAATATTATTTAGAAATAAACAATTATTTATGATGAAATAATGTTTTAGTTTTCATAACTCCATGGTGAATGTTCATACAGTAGAAATATTCATGATTTTATGAAAAATCTGAGTTTTGTTTGTCTTCTGTAGGTTTCGAAGAATCAAACGATATTGAACTGTTAACTCTAGCATCACTCTCACTACTGCTAGTGGAAGCGTAAAAAGGTAATAGTTAAGAGTTACCGATTTGTAGATGCCGGTATGAGCACTTTTAACTTCTGCATTCCATTGACATTTGCATACTAAATCGTAGAATTGTGTGCATGTTACAGCTGCTTTGCAAGGATGTCTGATCCTCAAGATAATGACGCTTTCAGAGATGATACGTGTGTGGGTGATGATGCTTCCATGTGTGGATGATGATGCTTCCATGGAAGATTCACACATAGACCGTGTGTGGATGATGATGCTTCCATGGAAGATTCACACATAGACGATGTCTCTAGGGATGATTCGTGTACAGAAGAGACTCCCATTGGTGAAGATGAGACTCTGGGAATCAAGAACGTTCCAAACATAGAAGATGCCTTCTTTATAGATCAAGGACTTGAAAAGCATCTCAAAACTCCAGCCTTTCGTTTTCTGATATATCCCAAAGAGGTTACTCAAAATAAGTTGGTGACACCTCAATGAGCTATTCGGTTCTGTCTTGAACGAGGATATTTTTCTGCATCAGTTATTGAGTTCAAACTTTCTCTACGTCCCCTGGAAAAGTTTTCTGGATGGTCCAGATATATGCTGGGTTTTCCTCGTGTTCGAGCCAAGTTGCATGATGCACGAGTAATACGAGCTATTCAAGCCTCTGGAGATTTATTCATTTTTCATGATGCACGAGGTATTGTAGCTTTTACTTGATCGATGGTGTATTCCAACTCACTCTTGCATATGCATATGGGGTGAGTTTACCATTACTTTAGAAGATGTAGTTGCCTTGTTGCATCTCCCAATCACAAGTAATCTTCCTGAAAGTCTTTCTCCAAAGGAAGATGCAATCTCCAACGTCTTGACAACCACAATGGAGGAGATTAATAAGGCGTCTGGCAGCAAAGGTTGTTATGCTCATTGGGCTGGTGGCCAAGAGATACTCGTCCTGATTGGCCAGTTGACGGTTGTTTGTGGGAGAAAACTACTTCTGCAGGTTTAGGTAATTTTTGTTGTGTGTGGATGAGAAGTGAATTTAAACCTTCAACAAATGTGTTGCACGATGAGCACTTTTGCTTCGAGAGATAATCTGTACAATTCTGGCCTAAACCGAAGACACGGCCGTTCCAGATTTGTTTCGGTCACATGTGAAGGATGTGAGGTTGATCTTAGGGAGGGAAGCGAAGAAGGTGTTGAGAGTATGAAGGTGAAGGCTATTTGATGACTTGTTAACAGAAGGTTGAGCAGGCTAGCAAATGTTGCAGACATGCTCTGGGTGTTGAATACGATGGTATTAACACTTGGTTTTTCTGTGTCGTTAGAAATAGGGAGGAGAACCTATTTATACAAGTCGATAAGCCTTTATCACGTCTCTTGTGGGAAAGTGGAGGAAGTGGAGTGATGTATGAGGTGGAGTTCTGTGTTAGTGTCACACGGTTACTCGCCCACTTCTCCTATCATCGCTAACCGCCCATGTTTCCATGACACGATCTTGTGATGGCGTGTTGCACGCTGTAAACCGCCAGACCAATACCCCAGTTTGTATCCCAGTTGTGACGTGATTAACGTCTCAGGTGAGTCGTGGGACCCACATGTGATAGCAAATGGTGCTAGGTAAAATAACTGAATTATTTGCAAGTGTTCATTCTACGCATGTGTTGCATTGAATGTGCTCAACATGCTGGAAGCATGGTTGCCTTAAAACTTTGATGAAAAAAAGTTGCAAGTTGAAGTGCCTCAACTAGCTATGTTCAGGCAGTGTTTTGGAGGCCGCATGAGTGGGACCCATCTTGGCCGATTATGCCATGGGGAAGTGTGGATGATGGTGATCACGGTGATACCTTGTTTGCCACCTAACTCCCTTCCTAGGCTATTCATCCAAGCATGCGAACTTGGACGGACGAGATTGATGGAGAGATAACCGTTGGATTAGGGTTTGGAAGGCTTGCGAGTTTCCTTTTTCACCCTAACGGTTTTATGCCTTGGGAGGTGTGTAAGGGAGGACCGATTGGTCCTGCAGGCAGGACGCCAATCTACACGCCCATGTAGAGTTGAATCTCATTAGAGCGATCTGGGTCACCCGTTCTAGCCTGTGATGACGGATGACCGAGATTAGAAGTGGCCTTACATGCCAACTTTGGGCACGCAAATCGAGACGTACAACAACCATGGGCACCGGCCGATTGGTTCACCGTGGAGGTGGGCCCACGGTGGTCACGTAGGTTCCATCAGTTGGTGACGACGCCTCCAAACCGTTCATGTACGGTGGTTCCAAGTTGCGTGGTCGCAACTGTCGGCAAACCCTAGTTTTAGGGTTTGCGGGCCTGCTTCCTTTGCGCCACCGTAACTCAACGTCTGTGACTCCCATAAAGAAGCCGTTTGCACCAGCAGGGAGGTGGGTTGGTGGTGAGCATGTGCATGCTTGGTTTGCGACCATAGGCGCGATCTAAGCCATCCAAACACGCCTGCGATGACGGATGGCTTAGATTAAAAGGGATCTCGCATGCTACTTTTGGGCACAAATTTCGAGATGGCTGGCTGCAATCTTCAATGTACGATTGATTGGATGTGTAGCCGAGCCCACGGTGAGCACGTTGGTACTACCGGCCGGTGGTTGAGATACCAAACCGTTCGTGTACGCCGGTTGCAAGTTGCTTGGTCGCAACTTGTTTAGCAAACCCTAATTTTAGGGTTTGTGGGTCCGCCACTTCTCTCTAACGGTTTTGTGGTTTCTACGGCCCCCTTGGGGAAACCAATCAATCCAGGAGGAAGGTAGGCTTGCGGTGAGCATGTGCATGCATGCTACTCGGTCCCGCGTGCGATCTAGGCCGTCCAACTATGCCTGCGAAGTTGTACGGTTGAGTTCTATTTTTTAAGCTTGTCTTTGCAGAACAACTTTTCATGACTAGCATGGGTAGTATTTTTTATACTCAACGGGGCTAATATAACCCGCCATTAGAGACACTCAATGGGTCTAGTATAACCTTCCATGAGGCTTTACTCAATCGGGCTAGTATAACACCGAGAGTTTCAGCCTGTACGTGTATTTCGCACATGTCTCCTTATTAATGCTTGGAGATTCGTGTTGGTCTACTGAGAGCAACACTCAGTCGTCATGCCGCATAAATAATGAGAGTGGAGAAGTACATGAAATACAAGGCTGGCCATGCATTAATCAATAATGCTGTATATTCACAGGGTGTATGGGATTGTTGCTACATGCTCCAACCTGGATGACTTTCGTGTATTTAATTCACAGAATACTGAGATTGTTTACACATGCTCCATTCTAGGTGAATTAGTAAAGTGAAGAAGTACACATCACTTCATTAACGGCTTTATCCCTTATAGGATGTCAGGATATATATTTATTTGGTTTTACAGTTTTATCCCTGAACTAAAATCCACCATCAACAACGGTACGTTATCCATTGCTTCTTTCTTGTGCTTATGGCTGTCCAGAGATGTATTTGAAGATGTTGGAAATTTTTTGAAGCCATTCGTGATTCCTTTTTCAATTAAGATGGCTCAGGGTGAGCAACTCCCAATAGGTAGCTTATTCTTGGGTTCTCTGTATTATAACTTGGACTCCTTGATTATAGACTCCAGCATCTCAAATGGTTTCATGAAGATTGAATGTTATGCCAACACAATGTTTTTTCAAGCTTTGATGTGGGAGCATTTCAAATTATGCGCCCATTCCACGGACTTTCTTGCAAGGATTGAACACTGATGCTCGCCATGTCTTCTCGGAGAAGGCTAATGCCAGGATTATGCGCTAGTCCACAAAGAAACCTCGGCTCAAGACTCGCTTCATTGATGTCTTGGATCATGAATCTAAATTCAATTTTCTCCCATGGGTATCAGTTCCCTATTACATCTCTCAATTGACAACCTTTATTGATGAAGAAAGCATGATTTTAAAATCTAGTGCTGACTTGGACGATGGTGAGAGAGATTTTATGCTGAGTTGTACTCCCGGTCATCTGATATCCATAATGCATGGCGAACTCTCAATGGAAGAATACAATATTGATAGGGCGGCTCGGAAAATGGGTATGGATCAGTGTGTTCCGACACTTCGAAGAACAAAACCTTTAGTAGATCAGCTCATGACTTTTCTGGACCGTACTCATATGGAGGGGAGTGAATTCTGGTTCCCCAGTTCTGAGAGAGTTTCATATGTAACTCCGGGTTACATAAACTTTTGGGATCAGCAGGTCGATCATTTACTTGATTTTGTGAGAGTTGAGCAACCTTTAGTAAAGGAGCCTCCATCCCCTGAGATGATTGCTACTCGACCAAGATTCAATCATATCCCTGGTAGTGATAAACGAAAAACGTCTCCAGGATGTTCACCGGTAAGTATATTCTGAAGTCTTCATAAGGTTTTAATGATTGTGTTTTGATTGATACATCAAAAAATTTCTTTTTCACAGGGAGGTCGTAATGTAAGACCACGAATTGATGTAGACCTCTTAGAAATTGAAGCAATCATTCATGGTGGAGAAGGTAGGACTATGAATTATAAGATGTTACCTAACACCATAAAGTCCCCAGTGACTTGTTTGGTGAGTTATTGATACTTATTTTATCATGACTTCTTCTCATCCGCGTAATTAGGATCTTAAAACCATCTTTGTTATTCCGTTGCAAAATTTTACTTCATCGAGTATTGACGGTTTTCAGTTTTCTACTACTGGGCAGACTGTTTCTGACTCGGGTGTTGAAGAAGCCGAAGTAAGTATTCTTATATATAGCAAATTATGATGCTTGATAAGTAGAATGCTAATTGCTTAGAATATATCCAGGAGGATGTTTCCATGGACATGGAGAATATTGGTGTTGCTCGTTCGAAGAACGGTGATGAAGAAAACTCCCAGAGTTTAAAACCGAATGAAGGTAATGGAGCAGTCGACGTTGATGTGGGAAATTCTGATTCATTGAACGCTCCGGAGACCACCCAAGTAAGTATTTCTCTTTTATTTCACCCATATAAGTATAAACTCGCTGGTCTATGAGTGAATGAATGAGAAAGTATGTGAATATATGACAAGTTTTGCCGAAAATACGTCACCAGAAAATTCAAAACTCAGCATTTTAGGAAAAACGTCGTAGAATTCTCGTCTGATGTCAGATTTTCATGATCCGCATATGCATCTTTAAGCCCAGAAAATTTCCAAGCTTTATCATAGAAGATTTTTAAGTTTTGAGCACGTTCAGGGCCTGAAAATGGCGAAATAGTGAACTTCCAGGAGACTTTCAGAACTTTTTTCATATGCTGTGTAGTCCCGAGTTTCGACCACATCTTTTTTCTCATTCGTCCTATTGATATGAAATTTTGACATGTTGTAGGTAACACCCATACAAAAAGAATGGTATCAAATTCAACCCTTGATTCTTCACCAATTGCTCCCAGTTTATTGCGTTGTACAGGGCAGTGTAAAATCTTCTCAGGCGGGCTTGTTGTAAAACGTGATTTTGTGACTTTCACGTTATTTGCTGACATCTAGCATGTATAATGAAAGAGTTTGATGATGTTAGACCACTTGTATTCCATAGTTCATGATTTCTTTTGGTCTCATGCTTGGATGATCCTAATCTCATGTAATCTTCGTATTAGGTGCAAAATACCGAAGTTGAGAATGAAGGAACCCAAAATGATGAAACGAGTGACCCTGATGCTATTGGTAAGGAGAAAACTATATCTGCTCTTCAAGGTCATGAAAGTGTTGTTGATGAAGTCATGGGGACCCAGATTGTTGTTGTTTCAATAATAGAATTATCCAGGACACCAGCAAAAAATACTGAAGAAACTGTTGCCTTGATTGTAGAAGCCGCTCCAATAGTTGAAAACCATATAATTGTGTACGAATACCCAAGTGAAGAAGTTTCTTTTGATCCTCCATTCGATGCCTCATTTCCGTATCATGAGTTAGTTGGTGGATTCAGCGTTCCCATTGGATATGTTGGTTTGTACAAGAAAATATGGGAGAAATTTGGCCATATAATTGTCGACAGGAATCCTAGGCGTGCTTATGCTTTAACAATATAGGTCAGTGTACTCTTGCGTGTTGTAAGCGATATATGCACTAGAGCCAGAAATGTCGTTACTCCAAATGTACTTTTTGATTGGGAGTTCAACTTGGAGAATTCTGAGAGACTTGGCTTCAATGTGAAGTGGCTTCGTAAGAAGATGAATGCTATTAAAAATTCATGTGAAAATAACATACCCTTTCCCAATGATGCCGTGATGGAGAAGGAAGACAAGATTGCCAGGCTGACTGAAGAGATGAATAAGGAGAAGGCGGCGTTACAGGATTTGAAGGATGCAGAGGCGCAAAAGTCTTTCTTCGCTGATTTTCTTTGATTTATTTTCCATAATCTCTTGAACTTATGAATTTCTGAGGGACGTGAGGTTTTATTTGGGTTTTGATATCATGGTTTTGGATTAGTAGATGGTTAAGGATTTTCTTTTGGACTTGATAGAGATTTTCTTTTAAGAAGTATGAACTAAATTTTTGATAAATTGTTGAATTCAAATACTGAATGCAAGTATTGCAAACGTTTTGGAGGAATCGAAATACAATGAAATAAAATCCTAAAATGCCAAATCCAGACGTCATAAATGCTTAAACGCCCAGTACCTCAAATGCCCAATAATCTCAGACAAACGCCTTAAGCCAATTCTCGTGAATTACTGGTAAGGTTCGTCCATCCGTGTTGATCAGTTTGTAGTATCCTCCGGTGATGGACTTAGCGATCATAAATGGTCCTTCCCAATTAGAGCTCCTTGCAGAATGGAGATCCCGTTTAGTTGCTTTGAGAACCAAATCCCCTTTCTTGAACTTGTTTGGCTTTATGGTCTGTGCCTTGAATATTTTGTGTTGACTCCATGGTTGGGGTACATATGGACACTGGTGTAGAGGAGGGTATCCAACATACTGTCTGTCGTGTTTTGCCTAATCTTTAGTAATAAATTTCTTGACGGGATGATCATCATGGATACACTTTGAACCCATCCATTGGGTGTAATATTGTCGGGGTGAAGTTACCCATTCATAACTCTTGGAAATTGTTAAACTGTTCATGGGGAGAAGTCCCTGAACCAAAGTAACATATTTGAACATCGGTAATATTGGAGCATGAAGAGGAATAAGACATGTCTGAGCTCGAAACCTTTCGAAAAAGGTGTGTGGACTCTCTCCAGATTCTTGTGCAAGTCCCATCAAGGTTTTAACTTCCTTTAGATGTTCAAATGGTGGGGAATTATCCTATTCTTCTTTTGACTCGGAGTCTCTGGAAGTAGTGGAGTGTGCTGAAGACATGAAGGTAAGTCTTCCAGTATGGATCCAAGTCCTTCCAAGGATCGTGTCATATCCAGGGTCTTCCCGGATTATGTAAAACCTGGTCTTAGTGCAGACCGAACTTTCTGTAACTTTGAGATTGATGAAGCCATATGCATTCCTGGAAATTCCTTCATGATCTCTGATTGTTGTGGGAGCATGAGTAGCCTCTTGTCGAGTAATGTCGGCATCCCTAAGGGTCTTCAAAGGAATGATGTTGACAGCAGTACCAATATCAACAAACGCCCTTATAATATGTTTCCTTTGATGTGCACTGTGGTGAGAAGTGCCCAGTCATACATTTCTTTTTCAGTGGCTGAAGGTTCGGGAGGTACATCTGAAATTAGCAGGCGTTCCCTAGAAACTATGTGATTCAAAGCCGTAAACATATCTCCCCTTTGTTCTTTCGATAGATAGAGAAATTCGCAGACATGCTTTATTAATGACTGAACTGCTTCCTTGATTGGTGCTTCGGAAATAGAGAAAGTCCTGATGGGAAGGGGATCCCTATGCACTCCTTCGTCTCCAAGATTAAGTTCTCCTGACTTGACCTTTTCTTTAAATAAGCGCTTCAAGGTCTTGCAATCGCTTGTGGGATGGTCGAAAAACCTATGGAAGCGAGAGTACCGAGGATTTTCCATGGCCTCTTCAGTTGGTTCCTTCCTGACATATGGAAATTTGATTGCACCGTCTTGAATCCAGGCTTCCAGCAATTCGATGACTTCTTCAATGGAGCAGGGAAAGTCATGTGCTTATGGATCCTATGTATGCTGAGGAGAAGTTAGCACATTATCCTTCTTTTGTGCCTTTAAAGGGGTGGAAGAAGTATGCTTGCGCTGCGGTTCAGCTTTCCGTTTGCTCCCTTCCGTTATAGAATTTGTGGAAGGATGCAGATTGTACTGCTTGTTGACTAGACGTCTGCTTCCTCGAGTGTCTCGTGCTTATTCAGTCTTTATGGATTTTGATCTTTCTAACAGAGCAGATGTAGTGGTTGCTGACCTCTTTGCTGCTTCGTGGAGCTCTTAGAAAGTCTGGAATCGAAGATTCTCCAGTAAAGCTCTATAGACTGGGAGCATGCCGTTGATGCATAAGTTCACTAGTTGCTATTCTGTGACGTTCAGATCATGACAGTCCAAGGCTTGGACTCTAAATCTTTTCACAAAGTCATTGGGATTTTCACCGGCCTTCTGAAACATCCTTCCAAGGTCAGAGAGAGTGACTTAATCTGACACAAAGAAGTACTTCCTATAGAAGGCGTTAATCATTTCTCCCCAATTGTTGATGGTTCCAAGTACAATATTGTTGTACCAGGTGTATGCCCTGCCTTTTAAAGATTTTGAAAATTCCTTAAGGCGAACAATGTGGTTATGTTCATGATCTCCCAAGGCTTCAAGGAAGCGAGAGACGTGTTCCCGAGCATTTCCGGTCTCGTCATATAAAGTGAAAGTTGGGGAGACATAACCTTTTGGAAGGGGAATCTTCTGCGTAGCAGCAGGATAAGGAGGTTGGTGACGATGGACATGTGATGTCTTTTATTTTCCATGATTCTCCAGAAGGCGCTCCAAGTCTTCCCGAGTGATGAAATTCGATGATTCTTTCGTTGACGAATTGCCTGCAGCTTTGTTAGTTTCATCGTCATCTACTGTGTGAATTGGAATTACCTCAGAATCAGCAGTGTCTGAGGACTTCTCCTTTTCTTTCCCTTTCTCTTGAGTTTTCTCTGACAATTTTTCAGTAAGAGTCTTCAGATGATCAAATAGCTTCTGCTGTGTTGCGGCCATATCCGTCTGATTCTTAGCAAGAGTTTCTTGCGCTTTGATGAGATCGGCAATGGTAGGTGGTGGATTTCCTCTGACTTCTTCGGGATGTCGGCCGAACAAGGGATGAATTTCCGCATTAGTCTGAGTAATAGTATCCTCAGCGCTGTCGACGTTAGCGGCCGGAATAATTTCCGGGATATCTTCATTATTGCTGGTGCTAGCAATGTTTGCGTTAGGATTTTTAACTGATCCTGACCTAAGACCGACCATCTTGATGAATTTGAAATTTCAACCGAGAGATTAATCTCCCACTGTGGTCGCCAATCTGTCGATGGGGAAAAATGATTTACGGGTTTTTAAGGAATTGAGAAGACGACCGTATGGAGGAGGCACCTTGAACCGAGTGAAATGTTCAACCTCATACAGATGCACCGCTGCGAATGGGGTGCTTTGAATTCGAGAGATCAATCTTTAGTACTCCGGCCTAAACCAAGATAATGGTCGTTACAGAGTAAATTCGGTCACAACAGAGGATGGGTCGATCTGTAGGAAGGAAGATGAGAAATGTGTGGAATCAATGGTAATCAAAGATTGTAGGTGTGTTGTGAATTCAGAATATGATAAGTTCTGAATGATTGAAA
Organism: Papaver bracteatum; assembly: GCA_023529315.1. Classification (NCBI taxonomy): domain Eukaryota; kingdom Viridiplantae; phylum Streptophyta; class Magnoliopsida; order Ranunculales; family Papaveraceae; genus Papaver; species Papaver bracteatum. The sequence continues at coordinate 678,960 of JAJJWX010005418.1, read as the reverse complement.
TTTCTCAGTTGAGAGTAATTGCTCAATTGATGAGTTGTTGATCTCGTATTGTCTTTGAGACGTGAAATCGTTGTTTCTTGTTATTTCAATCATGATTCAGATACTTATTTATATTGCTGGAATTGTAGACACCATGATCCCATGAAGTGTGACTGTTTATGGAATCAAAGATTCGGGAAGCGGAAATCGTGTTTAAAACCAGTTGCTCATCGTGCAGAGACTTGGTTGATTTTCCATCCACTACTTTGTTAACTCCTTCAAATGATTGCACAACTTGCTCACATTCCATCGTGTGTTTGAACACACATGCCTTAGACCTCCAAACCAAAACCCTAATTGACATCCCCCCAAGTGACACGATTGACGTATCGTGGTTAGTTTAGTCAGTTGTTGACTTCGTGATATCATGGGATGATGAGTCCATGTAATTACTGAGTTGAACGTGATTTTGTAAAAATGTTCTGAAACTCATGAATTGAACATGGGAATGATCCTCACGTTGATAGTTGAGGCGAGAAAGTATTGCTCATTCGATGATTTGCTGAATATTGATAGTTGAACCAATATTCCCTGATTTGAGCAAGTATTGCTTATCTGAGCAAGTGTTGCTCATCTAATGAATTATTAGCAGCGTGACCAAAATAAAATATTAATTAAAATATTGGTAGTTGGACCGAGTATAATTAATAAGAGTATTGATCATGAGATCGTCATAAATTTATTAGTGTTTGAATCTGGAATTATGATCCTTGGACTCAAAAACCCTAATTTGATCAATTGATGACCACTTCATGGTTTGTTAGGAATTGAACCATGGAACGAAGTAAGGATTGGTTTCATGAGATTTTGAGTCAATCATGTAACACCCATATGCTCACGTGAGCAAACACCAAGACCTCTTGAAGAGTTGGTGACTTGTTTATGAAAGAATGATTAAATGCTGGTTTAATCATTTATTCGAATTACTGCTGGGTTCAGCATTAGGTGATAAGACCTAATTAATTATAAAGAAGTGGAGGACTGACCAAGGGGTCATGAAACCGGCCCTGGGTGGTCACGGGATCAAGTGTTGATCGTTCTATGAAGTTCCAAGTCGTTTGGAAGAGTTTTGGACCTAATACGTGCAATTGCGCAAATTAGGTCAAATTGTGAACATATGTAAGACCGTCTCATTGAGAGCCAAAGATACAACCTTGGTTGGTCAAGGTAACGTTCTCATGTCCCCAAAGTGTTCGTATCTCACTTATGAGAATTTTGATATTTTCGGATGTGCGTTTGAGCAATCATTTTAGAAAATATGAAGAAACCAGGGTTTTTTGATAAAACCGTCAAAACTTCATGAGATGAAGGAAAAATAATGAAAAAGTGAAAGAATTATGAAGTGTGGGACCATCCATGGCCAAGGCATGGCCGGCCGGCCAAGGGGGCAATCCCGCACGTTTTTTCCAAAATTTTCATAATATTTTCATGATTTTAGGGAAATATGATAAAATCAAGGAGTTTTGCTAAAATTAAAGAGTTTTGTTCAAATCAAGGAGTTTCCATGAGATGAAGGAAACATAAAAAAATAATAAGAAGAAAATAAGGGACGTATAGGCGTGTGGGACCGGCTTGGAGCATGGTTAGCCGGCCAGGGCCCGTGCGTTTTCCCTTATTTTATGTATTATTTAACAATTTAAAGGAAATTTCATAATTTGAAGGAAATATCATGAAATCAAGGAATTTCATGGGATTATGAAAACATGAAAAATATAATAATAATAAAAAGGGACGTGTGGAGCCATCTAGGGTTTGACCGACTGGCTATGGCCCGTGCACACGGGTTTTCCTAATTTTATATTATTTTTCATGGGACCAAGGAAATATCATGAGATTAAGGAGTTTTCAAGAAATTAGGGAAATAATAATAAAATAATGAGGAATCATGAGGTGTGGGGCCGGATGGGACCAAGGCATGGCCGGTTGGCCAATGGTCACGCCCCACAATATTTTTTCCTAATTTTATATTATTTCTTTGGTGTGAAAGAAATACCATGAAACTAAGGAGTTTCCTCAAAACGAAGGATATTTGTTCAAATGAAAGAATTTTCATGAACTCAAGGAAAATAACAAGAAATATGATAAAAATATGAAACTGGCGTGGGATTGACCACGGCACGGTCGGCCGGTCAGTGGGCCCATGCTCCCAGCGCCAAGGTCAATTTTTAATTTTTAATTATTTTCTTTCCTATTTTGCATAGGTTCATCGTCTCGTCGTATTTTGAAACACTAGCAGAGCAAGTTGTCTAGGAGCCGTCCATCTCGTGATACTATATAGAAATAATTACTGAAGTGTTCAGTATTCATGAGATATGTTTCTATCTAGCCGTGAGACCACATATCTACATGTACTCTGAGAGAAAGTATTCTCAATCAGAGGATTCGATGAGAGACCCGTGTCTCAATACAGATATACCGTTGTCCAGCCGAGAGACTACATATCTACATGTATTCTGAGAGAAAGTATTCTCAGTCAGAGGATTCAATGAGAGACCCGTGTCTCAATACTCGCATCTGATTGCTGGATCGGAAGTTTATATAGTTATGGGTTTACGATTTTATCCTTCGTCGAAAATCCACCATCTACAGAAACCTTGAACTAGTTTGAGTGAATCTTATATCAGAAGAGAATATTCTCAAGCATAAACAAACTAGGTGCAATCAAAGTTCAACCACCGTTAGTCAATCAAATCAATACGAAAACTAAAGATAAACCGCAATATCTAGTTTCCTACCAACGGGTCGCGCTAGAGCTTCTCAATCCCAAAGAAGACTTTAAATTGAGCGGCCGTAAGAGATTTCACCTAATTAATCACTCTTCTCTCCGATAGGCGGCTTCACCATTAACAAAGACAAAAGAGGAAGTCTGTTGTTACCTAGGATTAGTTTGCTAGAAATGTAAACTCAAAGTATTTATAGACAAGGATGTTTGGACACCAAGGAATTTCCAAAACCGAAAATATTCTCAAGATATTTTTCATTACTACACCAAATTCGGTTTTCATAATTCCTATGAATGCGCTGTCCAAAAATACGATCGAAATCTCCTTGGAAAATCTCTAACTAGTAAATGCACATTACTAATTCTTATTTTCCATATATAATTAAAAACCCTTAATTAAAAAGATTTTTAACTTATTTAAATTCGATCTTGGGATTTACTTCCTTCTTAGATATTAAGGAATATCTTTGAACAATATAGAATAAGCATTAATGCATCGTGTTCAAAGTGTGTCGACATCTTACTCTTGCAAGTCCTTTTTCATACTTGCTCAATTGAAACCTATTTACCACACTTCCAAACAAGTTTAGAATTGGTTCATCTGATTTTCAAGAACTATGTGATTGATCAAGTAACACTCAATCACAAATCATGGGCTTACGGTTCTACCAAAACAAGTTTCGGTTCTACCTCCATGTGAGTATGTGCATAGTCACACTAGCTTACCAAAGATACAACTGACTATCTACTAGGATCGATCCCCACATATATATGGTATCTAACTTGTATGCACTGCACATGTCCATAGGATCGGTTCCCCCTTCCCAAAAACGTGTTGCACATGTTCATAGGATCGGTTCCCATTTCTTCCATAAAACTTGCTGCACCTCATACAAGGATCGGTTCCCCTTGTGATGCACTGCACCTCTTACTAGGATCGGTTCCCCTTCTCCTAATAATTAGCCAAACACTCACAAACCCGATCATACCCCAGGTGATTACTTAAGATCGGTTTCACTAATAAAAGTCATACCAATACATAAGTCAGGCCTTATGTGAATAGTTTTACCAAGAACACAAACAAGTCATGAGCGATTATACTAGTCACACATATTGGTCGTTCATAAGATATGCAATGAAGAACAGCCCCATTAACGCCTGGCGGTTTCCTTTTCGGTTCACAACACATTTCATGAACTTACTTCCTTAGAACACATGTAAACATTGTTCCCTAGGATGAAATCCTCACCTCATACCCATACATAATCACAATATCATTCATACGATTATGTTGATGTCTTATATACAAAGTTTAATGGTTAAGCAAGAAACTTCATATTGATTCCTTAATACTATGTTTATTTAGAGTGTTCATGCTTCGTAGTTTTATGTTTTCAATATGCACGACTTGAAAGATACGTTAGGGAATGAAATAGTTCAAGTCAAATATCACTAACCTCAAGTGGAAGGATGATGTTGTGGTTGTAGCTCTGTTCTTCTTCACTTCTTCAATTCTTCGCAATACTTGTAAAGTCTCACCCTAATACTTTCAAGCTAACCTATACGAAGTTGACTCTAGTACATTTAAATCAAGCGACTCTTAAATGATTTTTGGTTCACTAAAATATGACAACCAAACTTGACATACCAACGCTTGGTGGGTTCAACCGAGCAATGCTCTAACATAGTTAACTAGTTTTTCTTTTCAAGGCATTCGATTAGACTTGAATAACCGAATCCTCCAATTTGATAAGTCTAACTAAGATCAGAATTAACTTAGTTTCTCTTATCCAGAATCGATTTGGACTAAACAAATGATCCCATATTTTGTTAAGACATAAACAATATATACAAACCAAAATAAATCGATTTGCACAATTATTTTCTTAAGCGGAAGCAAGTGAGACGAGCATAGACATTATAACACCACAATTGCATCGAATTTCGTTAAGCAAAAACACTTTATACCCAACAATAAAGAAGATACCAAACAATAAGCCAAATAAATTGACACACTTTTTCTTAACTAGAAACAATTGAATCATACACACATACATCCATACACAATAATTGAACATATCAATTGTGCCAAAATTTTGTTAAGAAAAAGAAAAATATATGCATTATAAACAGGCTTTTCTTAAACAGGAAAACGAACTAACAAATTTGTTACCAATATCATTAAGCGCAAGTTCAAATAATAACTCTCCCCCAGTGTGTTGTCATCCTGTCGCAAGAAAAAAAAAACAACCTTTACCAGAGAAAGGTTGAAACGGTTTTAACTAATGAGTGCCAATAGACAAAGTTGATAACCTGAAACACATATGTTATGCTAAACATAACTCATGTAAACATAAATTGATTCAACATATTGTGACTTACATATGATTTTCAATCGGAATACCTTATGATCCTTTGATAAATCCTACCAACATGGGCTATAACATAATCCCGCTAAATAAAAAAGCCACACAAACCATAAGGGTCACATCATATGAGATCGAATATTAAGGTTATGAAAACTGAAATTAGACATCCCATAAACCGAATACACATAGCAAAAATATAAATATTCATTCACAGGCTATGTAATCGGTAACTATCACCAGAAAATTATAAATAAATAATTTTATTCATAGATAATGATAGTTTTATTCAAAAATAGACCTTATACAATAATTGAACCAAATTAAAAACATTAATATCTATTTTCTGCAAATAAGAATCTAATCTTATTTTTATGAGCAACTTAATCCTTCATATCAGTACTAGATGAAGGCAGGTTATTACTTTCATTCTTGAGCTTGTGAATTTCTTCAAGAAGATAACCTTGTTGCTTAACCAGAATTTCTTACAGTTATGATGTTTTCGTGAAGGACTCTGCAAGTACATGTAATTTTGTCTTTGATTGAACACAAAATTATGCAATATCTCAATACACTGATCTTTCTTCAGCATATTCTCTCTTTCCTTCTTGCTAAGCCAATCTCTCTTTTTGATTATTCTCTTAGGTTTCTTAGCATCAAGAGATGGTGCAGACTTATTCTTAAAGAGATCTTTCAGATCAAGCACCTTTGCAAGAGAAGACATCGGATCCTGACTCATAGTTCGGACAAGGAATGACCAGAGAATGAGAAAGATCTTTTTATATTTTTCATACTTCCGAAAATATAATATTCCTATAAATATGAATATCTTAAAATATATTTTCAATTACTAAATTTTATTCCCATAATCTACACATAAGTGCCTTGATTTTTGCTTCCTCACACACATAATTGGCACACAAGGCGAGGATGCAATCTAATACCGATTAGGTGGTATTAATATGAGATTTTCTCTTATCATGGGGTTTAGAACAAACAGAGTGTTATCTATCTAATAATTTATGATTCAAATATCTTCTCTTGTTACCTCGAACTAACGAAGTTGCCTTAAATTGGTTGGAATTGCATACGCACTTCTTAGCAATTCTTGTTCTTGAGAAAGTTTCACACTTTGTCTTATTTTTCCCTTTACCATTCATTAGATGATTTTTCAACATCGGAAGACATTTCCATTTTTAAAATGGTTAAATCACTAATGGAGCAAGAGGGAATCAAATTAACAACTAGTATAATATTAATTGTTTCTTATTTTTCGGAATTATATGAATCAGAGGACTCGTCTAGAGTTACAACTAATGCCATGCCTCCAGTGTATTTTCTAAGATTAGGACAGTCTTTAGCCATATGACCAAAACCTTTACACTTAAAGCACCGTGGCTGATATTCATCATCTTTTTCTTGATATGAACTCGATCATGGGGCCGAGAAGATCGATGAGCAAGTTTTACAAAAAAAATAAAATTCTTTAAGAGATCTCAAAACTTCCTTGTAATCTGCGATAATGTTTGTTCTACATCATCATCGGAATCTTCTGCAATCAATTCGTCAGAATCATCCAACAATATATTTTTGTCCACAGAGGCTTTTGAAGGTTTTTCAGCTTTGAAAGCGATTCCTTTAGCTTGAATAGATTGTGATTCATGATCGAAGATCTTTAACTTCCTAACAAGTATGCTTTGTGAGAGAGTTGAAAGATCATTTACCTTTATGATTGCATGCTTCTTAGATTCGTATCTAGATGGCAATGACCTGAGAATTTTGCACACTTTATCCTTTTCAGAAATAGTCTTTCCAAGAGAGAAAGAAGCATTTACTATCTCAGAGAGTTTAATATGAAACTCTTCAAAAGTATCATTGTCATCCATTCAAAGGTTTTCCCAATCAGATGTGAGAGTTTGAAGTCTAGCTTCCTTTTATGATGTGTTTCTTTCAAATACGATCTGAAGATTATTCCAAGCTTTATGTGAAGTTTGGCATGTGGATACATGATGTTGTATATCGCGGCTTACATCATGTATAATAGCATTCAAACCATCTGAATTCTACTTTGCAAAAGCCTTTTTTTCGTCTGAATAATCCACTAAGCGTTTAAACTCAGTTTCCGAACCTTCTATTTCCGGGCGATTATAACTATCGACGACTAATAGCCAAGTATTAAAGTCTCGTGATTGAACAAAAGATCTCATAGTAGATTTTCACCATAGATAGTTTGTTCCGCCAAATATTGGCGATACGTTAACTAAAATCGATTCATGTGAATTCGAGTTCATTTCTTATAGGTTGGATCGCACCAAACATAGATTGTTAGATCTTTTCTTGTTTGCATTCTCTAATACCAATTAAAAAGACGAGGATACCCAAATACACCACAATATTTTTGTTTTCAACCTATAAGTCCTTTTACCGAAAGTGATCATCTATGGACAAAGTCGAGACAACACAACAAATCGGTATTCATACTTTGTGTGATTATCTATGGATACGAGATCGATACAATATGACAACCAAAGTGTGATACTTGATAATAGGTTCGGACTTTACCAAACTCTATAAGATCACTATCAAGTATATCAGAGTTAACGTTTGTGTATAATAAACAATTATAATTGCGGAAATAGAAAAGTAAAAGACACAGCAAGATATTGTTAACGAGGAAAACTACAAGTGCAAAAAAATACCAGGACCTAGTCCAGAATTGTATACTCTCAGAATTAAGCCGCTATACAAAATCTACACCAACTTCGTATAATTGAGACCAATCAACTACCCTAGTTCACTTAGTTTCCTCAGTATTCCTGCGCTTCCGACTTCGAAGGTCACGCACTGATACAATTCCTTTGGATCGTATTCCAAACAGTAAAGGAATAACAAATCTATTTGGCAACAACTCTATTGATTATTTCATGATAAAGATATCTCAAGTCAAATGAAAATTCTCTTCTGTTTAATCTAATAAACTCCTTTGCCTGGTTAGATTAATATATTCAATAACTACAAAAGTAGTTAAGTTTAGATTCGCACTCAATCAAAATAAATATCAAGGATATATATTGAGAATGTCGATCTCACTCAACTAATCAATCGAATAATTCTGATTCTAGATGGATCCCAGCCGATCAAGGTTTGTGCACACACAAAGATATGAGAACTAATAAGAAATCTTCTTCGTCTTCAAATCTTCTTTAATCTTCAATAAATACATGCACAACACCACTTGAATCTCTTGTGATCAATCACACACAGAACGGAGTCTGTTAATAATGGATTATCACAAGATGTCTTTAGATCTACAAATAGTTCTAAAGATCCCGTTGATACTTCAATCAAGTTTGAGGGAATCTTATATCAGAAGAGAAAATTCTCAAGAATAAACTAACTAGGTGCAATCAAAGTTTCAACAACCGTTAGTCAATAAAATCAATCAAAAACTAATAACACTGCAATTATCTAGTTTCCCACACCAATGGTACTCGTAGTGCTTCTTGATCCCACAGAAGTCTTTAAACGAGCGGTCGTAAGAGATTTCACCTAATTAGGATATTTTCATCTCCGATTAGATGGCTCCACCAGAAACAACAAGAATGAAGTTTGCCTAGATCTTAGGATAGTTTGCTAGAAATGAAAACTTAGGTATTTATAGACCAAGGATGTTTGGACACCAAGGAATTTTCAAAATCAAAAATATTTTCAAGATATGCAGTGAATGCCAAAATCGGTCTTCCTAATTTCAATAAATGCTTGTCCAAAATTTCGGAAATCTCTCAATATAAAATCTCCAATTAGTAAATGCACATTACTAATTGCTGGTAATTAAAGCATATAAAACCAAAAACCTTAATTAAAAGATTCCTAATTTATTTCGGCACATGATCTCCTTGAATACGAAGGAATATCTTTGAACAATAAGTAATAAGAGTTATTGTACGTGTTCAAAGTATGTTGACATCTTTTCACTGTAAATCCTTATTCATATTTACATTCTTGGAATAGGTTATACGACACTTCCAAACAAATTTAGAATTAGTTGACCTGTATTCCAAGATAACTATGTGATTGATCAAATATAAAATCACATACATGAGTTCAACCGGTTCTACCAATCACTAGGATCGATTATACCTCAATATGGAAATACTTGTGATCGGTCACACAAGTTACTAGGACCGGTTGCATCAGTTACCAGGACAGATTACCATATTCCATGGTATTGCTTGTGATCGTCACACCAGTTACCAGGATCGGTTACACCAATTACCAGGACCGGTTACTAATTACAAGGATCGATTACACAACACTCTATGATCGGTCACGCCAATTACTTGGATCGGTCACACCAATTACAAATATCGATCATACCATTCATAGTGATTACTTAGGATCGGTTACACCAATTACTAAAAACTAGTCATACCAAATCATAAGTCAGGCATTGTGATTGGTTATACTAAGATACATAACAAAGTTACGATCTATTCTACCATGTCACACATATTGGTAATCCAAATATTTGTAATGGATAGCCGTACCAATAAGCCTAACGGTTTTCCTTCCGATTCATAAAACAATTTCATGAATGTACTTACTTTAAACCAATGTAAAACATTGGTTCCTAGGATGAAATCTTCACCATAACCCATTCACATAATCATAACAGTATATACGAGATTATGTCAATGTCATATCTACGAAGTTCAAAAGATAAGCATCATACTTCATAGTCTAATTCCATTATACTATGATCATACAAATATGACCATGTCACATCACTAGGGTATCATACAATATGTATAGTATATACAACTTCGCATTTATGTTTTCAATATAGCAAGACTTGAAATATACGTTAGGAATAAAACTGTTCAAGTCAATATTACTAACCTCAAGAGGAAGGATGATGTTGTCATTGTAGTTCGCTTCTTCTTCAAATTCTTCAGCTCTTCAGAGTAATACTTGTATGTCTCAACATTCCTAGAATTTCTAGTCTAACCTAAAATAAGTTGACTCTAGCATATAATCAAGCGACTTTAGATGAGTTTTGACATACTAAAATATGACAACCAAACTTGACATATCAACGCTTGGTGAGTTCAACCGAGCTATGCTCTAACATTTTGGTTATCTTAATACAAGTAGATCGACGATTTAGAATGGGATAGAAAAAGATCTTATTCATCAAAAAAACATATCTAGAGCTTCCGGGTTATTCACCGCATATGAATAATTTTTGGACAAATCACTCTTCAGTCATGGGAGCATATTTTTTCCTAGAAGAAAATCTATCAAAATGGTCGAATTATAATTTCGGATACCATTCTTCTCAAAGTACAAGACTTTTGTGTTATTGATGCAGATTGCTCTTTCTCTTCGTGATTTATTTACGCTTTGCATCTTTCTTTGTATTTATTTCATGTTATGCTGTACTTTTTTTTCTTGAAAACCATCATGTAAACGTTTCTATTTGGAATGAAATACTTATGGTTTGACGATAAAAAAAAAATGCATATTCACATATTTTGATCTACAAAAGATGTTAGAGAAAGTTTTATCTATACTTGTAGTTATATCTCTGTATAATATTTCAAATAATTCTGTTTCAAATATAATAAACTACACAAATAAAAAAAAATAAAAAATCCACGTTTAAAACTCATGAAATACCATTTAGGATTTCAAGATGGTTCATGAACTAAAACATTTTATTTTTGTCACATACGTAAATCTTCGTACAAAATTTCTAAACTTGTCATCCGTTTAGACGAGTCAAATATCACCCATCCACATGAGTGGGCCCCAAAAAACCGTCACTTTGGCATTTTTTTTTAATAGTTTATTTGGATGATATGTTTAGCAGGATGGATCATCATAAATAAATGTCTAAACAATATCTCAAAATAAGATTTTTAACACTATACTATTAAAAGTGTTATAAGTTCATACTTCTTTTTAATAAGAAAAGAAATTCAATTAAACGAAATAAAAGCATAATAATGTTTCATCCTTCTCCAAATCCTTATGAAGGAACCGCTTGGAGGTCGGGAACATTCATCATATGATAAATTGTTTATTGCATACTTAGCTAGAGTATCTGCACAAGATTTTGTATTTCTCTTGAAAGATGTACATAACTCATTATTAACTAATCTTAGCCTCACAAGGAAATCTTGGATTACATTATTAGTGGTCCATTTAACACTGTTTGAGGAGATATTAATGACTGAGACAATATTGTTTTTATCATTTTCCAAACGAAGCTTTTGAATCCTTTTATCAATAGCCTACTCCATTGTTTTCTCTTCATCTATTGATATTGTATCCTTATCTCAAACCTCTAGAGGGATAACAAACTTTACCTGGAGATCCATTTAGCATCATATAAGTGGGCACATTAAATATGCATTGATCCACCGTATGCCAAAATTATTTAAAAAAACCCTAGTTGTTTAGGCATTAAATAATAAAAAAAAATTATACTCTATCAAATTCCTTTGACATGTCTAGTTTAAGATTTTATTTTCTTCGTTGTATCAGCCACTTCAAGAGCAATAATCATTATTTTTTCAGTCAAAATTTTGTTTTGAAGAAAAGATGCTTGGTAAGGAGATATAAGTTTATTAAGAATATGCTTTAATCTAGATGCCATGATATTTGAAATGATTATATAAGAGGTATTGCGAAGACTTATTGGTCGGAAGTCAGTTACAGTCTTAGGACAAATGATTTTGGGAATCAGAGACATGAAATTGTGATTAACTTCTTTGAGTATATTTTTAGAGTGAAAGAAGAACATTTTTATAGTATCAAAACCATCGATATCCCAAAGTTTCTGGTAGCAACCATGAGGAAAACTATCTGGACATGGTGAGGTCCATTATTACATCATAAAGGTAACTTTTATAAATTTCATTTGCATCAAGAATTCTCATTAATTATGTGCTCATTATCTATGTCACTAATGCATGTAGGAGCGTGACTAAAAAAATCGAGTATAATAGCAGGATTAAAAGACTTGCACATACCTACAAAATTATTTAAAATGTTATCAGCCTGTTAGTTAGCCAAATACTTAGAGAATCTTGTATCACATCAATTTGTGTTCTCTTCTTCATGTAATTAGCTGTAGCATGAAAATAACATGTATTTTTATCATCATCTTTAGCTCCATTGTTCTATAAATATAGTTGCTTCGTATTAGCAAGAACTAATTTGATGATCGTTATCACCAATGATGATTAGTTTCTCTTCATGAAAATTTTAGTTTTTACTCTTCTTATTAAAATCACAAACACTATGTTCACCGAGGGGGAAATTCTAGAATTTATATTGTAAGAATGGTGATCAGTTTATTAATGAATGTTAAGAAACATGATACATGACACTGTCTCTTATATAGACTTGACTCAACAGAAAAGTAAAACGATTACAGGAGGTTCACCGACATAACTGTAAGGATATAACAGTTTTTATCTGTTATTAAATCCTATGGCTAGGATTATCTGCAAGATAGTAATCCGTACACTGTACGGATACCTGAGTAAGTCTAACATCCCCCCTCAAATAGGTGCACGTACATCATGCATCAGTTTGTTCTTCAATAAGCTAAACTGAGACTTGGACAAACCTTTGGTAAACAAATATGCAATCTGACTGAGTGTGTGAACATAAAAAGCGCGCAAAAAACCAGATTTTACTAAGTCTCGAATCATATGATAATCCACCTCAATATGCTTAGTGCGAACATGAATTATTGGATTTTCAGTTAAACTACCAGCACCAAGATTGTCACAGTATAACTTGCAAGGCATAGACAAGGTGACAGAAAGATCTTCAAACAAGTAGGATAACCAGAATATTTCAGCTGCTGCATTTTCCAGACCCATATATTCAGCTTTTGTAGAAGAACGAGATATAGTATGTTGTTGTTTTTTTGAAGACCAAGAAACCATACTTCCCCCAATAAAAACACAATAGCCTGAAGTAGATTTCCTAGTATCAGGACAGCCAGCCGAATCACTATCACAGTAAGCAATAAGTTCAGAACAATTTTCATTACCACTGAGAGTGATACCTTGACCAAGAGACCCCTTAACATATTTGAGAATTCTTTTTGCAAGTTGCAGATGTGTATCTGTAGGACAATGCATAAACTGACTAACATATTTTACTGCAAAGCTGATGTCTGGTCTAGTAAGTGTTAAGTATTGAAGACCACCTACCAAACTTTTATAAGATGCTGCATCTTTCAATAAAATCCCATCATATGCTGAAACTCTTGGACCAGATGCCACTAGAGTTTTGCATGGTTTACAAATATTTGTTCTGAGTGAGAAGTAATTTATTTGCTCAAGTATCAAAGGTAGCTTCAATGCCTAGGAAATAGTGTAGGGGTCCAAGATCTTTCATAGCAAATTCAGTCTTGAGAGATGAGATAAAAGAAGTAAGTAATAAATTGGTGACTAACCTTTTTTTATAGAGTGAAGTTGAGATCGTAATAAAGACTTTTGAGCAAGAAATTGACCACTGAATAGCTTTGCCAGATGTAGCCATTTATCTCTCGATGTTTGTTTACCAAGAAGTTCTGAGGAAAAAGATCGGTCAACAGTAGCATTGATACAAGATCCAACAAACTTGTCAATCTGCAGCCATTCAAGGATTTGGAAGCTGAATGTTGTTAATCATCACCATAGGAGTCTCATGAGGAATAGATCCATCAACAAACCCATAAATATTGGTACAAATAAGAATAGAGGAAATCTGATCTTTCCAGACAAGATAGTTTGATCCATAAAGTTTACCAGAAACAAAATTGGAGATATTCTGAAATGGAATTGTAAATCTACTATGAAATTGAAACGTATTGTAAAGGGAAGTTTGAAATTGAGATTGTTGTGGTTGTGGAATGTAGAAATTAGGTAATTGTTGGTGTCGTTGTTGATGTTGCGATTGTTGTTGATGTTGTGGTTGCTGTGGTGAAACACAGTTTGTAATATGTATAGGAGTGTGTTGTAAAGATTGTGTAGGAGAATATTGTTGTGTTGACGGTGGTGGTTGTGGTGGTTGAGATGAAGACGGTGGTGGAGATTGTAACGGTGTTTAAGAAGAAGAAGGTAAAGATTATGATTGTGGACGATATTGTGAAGAAAACAAGGGAGGAAACAAAGTAGTATTGTTGTTAACAACGGAAGAATAGATGGTGGTTTGAGTAGTCCTCACCATTGTTGAGGAGAGAGTTGCAGGTTTAATGGTGAAACGTTCCCCTTTGGTATCTGATACCATGTAAGAATGGTGATCAGTTTATTAATGAATGTTAAAAAACAAGATACAGGACAATGTCTCTCTTATATAAACTTGACTCAACAAAAAAGTAAAACGATTACAGGAGGTTCACCGACACAACTGTAAGAATATAACAGATGTTATCTGTTATTAAATCCTACTGCTAAATTTTTTTTTTAGGATTATCTACAAGATAGTAATCCGTACACTGTACGGATACCTGAGTAAGTCTAACATATATTGCATTAAACATATGATAGGGCCAGTTTGAACTATTACCACCCCAATATTAGAATATTGCAAAACTTCCTCACGATTTTCTCTCAGGATTATACTCAGTAAAAATGTCGGTGATTAAAATCGCAATTCGCAACCTTCATTTTAGAGCTACCACTTGCATTTCTTAAGGTTGACTTTTGAGTCGGATGTCATGTCAAGTTTTAACTCCTATTATTTGTTTCTTGGTTTTAACCCCAGATACAAATTTTCCACCTCTCATTTCTGAATCTCCAAGGGAACTCCACCTAATTTATTTAGGCCACTTCAAGACCATCACTTTCAAATCAACATTGACGAATTTCATACAGTGCCAAATGAACTCCTACAATACTTCCCAATATTACATCACTACCTAACAACTATCCATATCAAGACTGAAAATCAATAAAGAAAATCCTAGATAACTAGAAATGGAAATTGAAAAGTAAAAGCTTCTGCTTTTTCAACCTTATCTTTCATCTCTTCTCTCATTCAATGAAACCTTAATTATTCAGACCTCAACGCTAAATCCAAAACCTTATTGATGCTAAATTCAATCTCTAGAGAGTGAATATCAGTATAGGAAGGAGCAGGGCTGCAGGGAAAACTGAAATGGCCGGCCTAAAAAAATTGAGGAGAGAAAGAATTATAGAATTAATTATGACTAGATGTAACCCGTGCTTCGCACCGGGAGTATAGTCTGATCGAGATTCCGCACAACATTAGCTCGTTACCTGTGCTAATGACCCACTATTAAGCCATAACCAATCTCTTATTTCGTAGTAAGATATGCAGGTGAATCGTTATCTTCGCACCGGGAGTATAGTCTGATCGAGATTCCGCACAACATTAGCTCGTTACCTGTGCTAATGACCCACTATTAAGCCATAACCAATCTCTTATTTCGTAGTAAGATATGCAGGTGAATCGTTATCTTGTGTTTGGAGAACTGCAATACAATAATCTCAAATCATTCTTATCTGGAAAAATGAACTCAATTCTTTTATAATGTTTACGGAAATTCTTCAAATTCATGCTCAAATACATGCACTTGATCTGTACAAACGTTACTCTTTCTAATATATTTTTCTTCCGCTTTTAGTACAACTATACGTAGTGCCGTCTTCCATTCATCATTAGTGATTATATGCACCGCTTCTAGATTTCTTTTTGAAAACTGCTCCAGCATCTTTCCGGTCACCTGAATATGCTAAATGATGCTCATATCCCTCCATAACAGTTTCGCTCATCATTTGAACAACCCTTGCATAATCTAAGCATACTTGAACAACAAAAAGTTGATTAATAGGATAAATGATCATCTATTTGATTCTATATTGTTAGCCATACCTTTCACCATTATCAGGATAACTCTAAATATATTTATAGTTTAGTCAAGATGAGAAAAGTATAGCTAACGATGGAAGATCTTCATGTCCAGGAAGAAGCAAGTTTCCCCATTTGAAGTATGGATGACCCATTGAAAAATAATTTATATCTTTTCAATATCTAATAAATAAACTCATAGTAAGCTCATGATATTTAAAATAAGAAGCATTACTTTTACTGTAAATATTTTCTTTGATGATTTGCTAACTAAATTAAGATGTGGCATCCCAAAAAAACAGTATATAAAAAATGATGAACAGGTCTCAGTAAGAACATGCCTATAAAATGGTAGAACACCTTTACTTACAGAGTCGCCATCTGTGTTGTTCTCCACACTATTCGTAGGAAACCCGTGCACACACATTCTTTGCAAATGTAAGCTTTCAAAAACAGTGCAAATGGTTAAGCTATACATCACGAACACCACCAATCCAAGAAGTGAGGTCGATGTGCTGATACTTTAGGCATCAGTACCAATTCAGATCTTGTTCTACTCACCTGGTAGGAGAAACTCAAGCTTGATGTCCAATACACTTTGAAAAGTATAAAAGAATAACAATAAAACTGCATATTATAATGACTGCGCCAACAGTCATGGTTATGCTAATAATTGCTTAAAAATAGAGTAAACTGCTTGGTTATATATTGCAAGATAAATAACATAAGCCGGATAAGAAAGCAACTTACAATGGTAACCATCAATATGTATGAAACATACTACACTGTGCTTCACTTTCATCTGGTTTTACCTTCTACACAGGCAATCCAAGATTATCTGATTTTATGTGTTAGAAGCAGAAAACAATGATTGCAGCATCATCCTCACACACAATCCAACCTTTTGGGAAAAAAAAAGATACATCAGAATCTCATAATATTAATCTCACACCACACATACCATTTCACTAATCTTAAAGATATTCCTTCTATACTCGACTCAAAGCAGGAATAGAGAATCAAAATCAAAGAGTGCAATATGAGAACCGACAAAATATATGTTTATAGATATGAGTACCTTGGACTAAGTGCAGTTTGCTAGACATATATATATATATATATATATATATATATATATATATATATATACATGCAAAGAAATCAGTTGTTGACAGATAAGTGAAAGGGTATCGCATATAAAAATTGAGAAAGGAACTATGCTACCAAAAGAAACCCATGCTAGCTGTCATATGAATATGATGCCATTGTTGATCAACTTGAGATTTTGGTTCACTTCTCAACAACATACGATGCCTAGGATGGATCCTCAATCTGCAATAAATGTATCAAAAATATAAACAAACAAAAACTGTATGCTTTAACACCTAAATTTAAAACTCAACTTTATATATAACACATCATCAACCATAATACTTTCATTATCTTTAGAAATTATAGCAGTTTGATCCGACATCCGAATAGGTTCTTCTTTAAGAAGAATGAGCATATGCAATTCAACCAACAAATGAAACCCATAAATAAATTCCAGAAGTTAGGATTTTTCATGACCCAACATATCGTTCTTTCAATTGGCATCATTTCTGGTTTTCAATTGGTTCAAGATAAAATGTTGTTTAAAAGAAAATCACAAATTCAACCCCTGTAACCGAAAATCACAAAAACTAAAACAAAAACAATAAAGAAAATAACAGAATGAGAAGGAGAAAGAGAAGAATGATTACCTGAATCTTAGCCTCAACCTTACCGACGGTATCAAACCAATGGAGTGAAAAATTGAGATTAATTTCTGCTTGGCATTTCCACAAACAGTAAAGTGCATTAGGCTTGTTCTTTCAAAATAACCAAAAAATGAACACAACGCTAAGAGATCTCCGTTTAGAATTAAAGAAAATTCCCTGCATGGTATCTGCAGTATATGAAATGTCTTAAGAAAATCAATGCATCTGATCTGGTAATTAAGAATTGTAATGAACATATCAAGAGAAAAACCCACAAAAACATTAGTACAATGAAATTGAAAAATCTGAATCAAAATATTAGTAAATTTGAAGAAACCACACCTGGGTATGAATAAAAATTGTATGAATTGATTCCGTAAGAATATTTGGAGCAGCAAGACTGGAAACGGGGTTAGTTTTGATATCTTTGTT
The DNA here is from genome assembly GCA_023529315.1 of Papaver bracteatum. Lineage (NCBI taxonomy): Eukaryota > Viridiplantae > Streptophyta > Magnoliopsida > Ranunculales > Papaveraceae > Papaver > Papaver bracteatum. The sequence goes on along the minus strand of JAJJWX010005418.1, from coordinate 660,784 downwards.
GCTCACGCAGGAAGTGGTCGAGAGAGTGGGGGCGTTAGTTTTTTTGGAAGTTAGAAAATATGGGTTGAGAAATTTAAGGTGTATATGTGGCATAAATATGTGCTACTGGTTATTTGTGTAGGCCCGAAATTAATAAGAGACTTGTAATACTCACACCACAGATATCCACATTAGTTTTTGGTGGGATCAGAATAAATGAGAATCAAGTTTTGAGTTTCGATTATCATTTTATTTGATTTGTCAGATCACATAGTCTCTAAATGTCTCTGTAGTACATTAGCGCTACTGGCATTGGTATGAACAAGAAAAACCCAAAATGTAAGTTATAGGAGTATAAAATAATTAGCTCTTTAATTTAATAGAAAATATATTTCTATCATTAAAATAATCATCACATAGGTTCATCACTATGCGCCAATGACCCTGAATAATTAGTTTTTTTTTAGCATCCATAGAAATTAAGACATTTTAATGAAACAGAAATAACATGTGTAATATGAATGTGATCTGCTAATATTAGCTCAACCAGTGACATGCCGATGGGAATCATTGATTTGAATACTGAACATGAGAATTTCACTAACTGCTGGTGGCATTTCTTGAAATTCGAACGTTTAAGATAATACGGTCTTGCTCCATTCTTGCGGTTTGATCCAACTCCATTAAGCATACATCTCCCAACTTCAATTGATTTGAAACTACAAATTCACTCCAACCATCTCTAAGGCACATTCGATCACCAGAAAATGTTTGAAGTTTCACTGGCCAGCCTTTTACTTTCTTAAGATCTCTGACTCTAAGGGTAATTATACTCCCAGCACTTTCTCTTAAATTGTTACTATTTGCAAATACTGTCGGGATATTCTGCCGAAAAACAAAAGCAAGTAGAAAAAGAAAGGAAGAAAGAAAGATTATACACACGTTCACAGCACTAATCGATCTAAATTAACATGAAAATTAACAAATTTTACTAACCAAATAAGGGATGCTAAAAACTAGGTTTGATGCGGCCATGGTTACGGTGAAGCAGGGGACGCAAGCAGACTTCAACGGCTTTTTGTTACGTTTTGATTGGCTTTGGAGATCATCGTCAACAGATCTGCTTCCTAAACATATTCAATCAGAATTTCTTGAGACAGTAAAAAAAAAAAACACAGGACGTGAAGATTTCAACTGTGAGAAACATCAACTTACTAGGCTTGTGACTACGACGAGTATGAGTATGTGGCCGTGGGAGCCCTTTCTCGCAAAAAGTATGGTCGTATATGAAAACATTGAAAATCAGATCTCCAGTGTGTTCAAATACTAAAAATTCTCCAAATTTCAAGTCATGATATTTAACAAATTCACTCCAATTATCTCCATCAAAGCACCATTCATCATCATCTGTTCTTCTCCTCACTTCAACTTTCCATAAATTATCTCCATTAATCTTCCTAGTTCTCAGAAAAGCAATTTTCTTCTCATGTTTGCTCATCATCAGCTCTTTCTGCTCATTAGCAAATGCTGGTGGTATGACCTTTAGCAGAAAAACGTATTGATTCATGCATTAGAAATAGCCATAAAGGAAGAATTATAGCTAGAGAGAAAAGGAGAAAGAAAGTTACCAAATTTTGCTCAAACCCTTGCATCAAAACCTTGAAAAAACGGGGATTGTGTGATCTTGGTGTTGCCATTTCTCTAACTTGAGCTCAATGAGGAATTGAAAATGAATGAAGTTTGTGAAGAATTTAAGATTTGTAAACAATAAGGTTTGTCTACTACTCTCTAGTATTATTGAGACTCATAATTATTACCTACTACCACTACAAATATTAACTCTCTACATCATCTTTATTGCCAAAGAGGTCTGTCTTAATTTATTGCGCTACTTTAAATTGGGGTTTGCTACAAATGGCTTGTACACATTTTGTGAGATGAAAATGTATGGTTTGCTCTTCTTTAATTCATAACATGGACTATTTTCTCTTGCAAACGCAAGCTCCAGCACAGCCTCTACAGCTAAGCACAATCTCAGACCGCTCGAAACCAGACCCGAAAGCTTTTCAAGCGGCATCAGATAGAGCGTAGAGACACTATGTATACTGAAACGCCACATTGGAGTCGAGTTTCAAGGGCATTTTGGTAAATAGAGCCGAACTTAGTAAATTCATAACTTATGTAACGGTATTTTGACAAGGATCCACCTGGCTTGCCGACTTTGTCGTTATGGTTTGTTTCATTCCCACCAAAAGAACCTTGTATTTTACGGAAACTTGAGTCGAATCCGCTTTCCGTATTTTGTCCTAACCCTAATTTATTTGATCCTGCAGCGAGAAGTAATTAAGGTTACGATCCTCTTGGTAGATTTTGATTGTTTCTTGGCAATTAAAGGTAAGGGTTACTCTTAAAATCAACAAATTGTTAACTTTATTTAATTTTTTCAGTTTTGAATGACAATGTTGTTTCAATTAGTTGAAATTTGGGCAAGAACTTTGATCTCAAGATTTATGAGGTGAAATTTCCTTTCGAGAAACTGTTAAACTTTGCCGCATATTTGATAACTTTGGGAAAATCCTAATTAGGATTTTTCACTTTTGCTGTTTAGAAGGGTGAAGAATCGATATTAATGATGAGTACAAAGATGATGATGTTAAAACTGGTCATGGTTATTAGCATGGTGATGAAGCTGATGGTAATAGATGCATCAGATACAAATGATGTTTACGATCCTTGCTCAGACACCAAAGTTGCAAAATTAGATGGATTTACTTTCGGAATTGCAATTTCTTCAAAGGAGTCATTCTTTTTCAACCAAACACAATTGTCACCTTGTGATACCCGCCTTAACCTTGCAAGCTCTGCTCAACTTGCAGTATTTAGGCCTAAGGTCGACGAAATTTCTCTGCTTACCATAAACGGTAGCTCTTACTCCCCTGTAAGTAATTCTTCTCCCTCTTCTCTTGTTCTCATATTCGAAAGATTTTTAAGAAAATTGGTGGCTTGCTATTTGGACTTGTTTTGATTGTTGGCACAAACTTTGCTGGATATGTTTAGGCTACAAATGGAGATCATATGGTGGCATTCGCTGGACGAAAATATGCAGCAAGATCACCTCCAGCTTTGATTACTGATAAATCCCACGTTATAACAAGTTTCACTCTGGTAATGAACCCATGAATGTCTGTTCTGTCTTTAGTTTGTCTGTCCTTTTTAAGATTTTTTAGGTCCTTTCATATATCACTGAACTGACATCCATGAAAAACATACACAGATACTTGAATTCCAGCAGGGTACACTGCAAAATTTGTTTTGGAAGAAAAGTGGGTGTGGATCATGTTCAGGGAAGAAGTCTTTTGTTTGCCTTAACCAGCAAGACTGTGCAATTGATGTGACCAAGTGTACTGGTTCTGTAGATTGCAGCCTTGGAATTCAGCTGGCTTTCTCTGGCACAGACAAGAACAATGAGGTTCTCAACTCATGGTATGAGGTTAAAAATCTTCGCCAATACTCGCTCTTTGGACTTTATTCTAACCTCAAGGATTCAATTTTAAACCAATTTGACAGTCTTTTCTAATCAACAAATTGTGATCCATTTCAGGGACTCGTAGTAGTTATCTCTGTCTACTTTCTCTTTTTTGCTCATTGTAATTACATGACTTATTGTAGTCTACAATTATAGATTTGCTTGCTGTATGCTATAAGTTGCCTGACGATTCCTTGTAAATTGAAGGATTTGAATGTCAAAATCTAAACCATCATATATTGACAAGGCTAGTACCTTGAAGTAGAAATTTACATCTGTTATTTCTTAACCGCAAGAACCTACAACATATGTACACGATACTAGTCTGAAATCAGAATACCGTTCCGTTTCCTCGGGAACTCTACAAATTAGAACAAGGTTCCAACTTTTTGTTCTAACTAGTGACTGCAAACATTCGTAAGATTTGAGCTCTAGTTTCTGTGAGCAACTGGGAAAATATGGACAGAAAATTCAGATTTACCAACAAGTTCGAATATGCGGATGCTTCCTTTGCCGAGTTTGTTTTCACGTACAAAGGCACTCCATCCTCCAGAAAAGTAATGCCGGTTCCCTTTATTATTTCTGAAATTCGCGGTAAAATACTTGCCACTTGAGTTACGGAGAATAATCTCTGCATTGGTCGAAGGAAGATATTTCTTGGAAAATTGTCGTGGGAGATGCTGCAGAAATAATGATATAAGTCGATCTGATCCTTTCAGTAAGTTCGCTTATGCAATTCTTTTCATATAATCTAAGTAAAAGGAAATTTGCAAAAGTAAGTTCGCTTTTGCGGACTACCTAGGATGGGATGATGGGGTTAGATTAGAAAGATCTGAAGTGATTGCTGATTTTAGGGAAAATGGGCAGTGGAAATTCGGAGACTTGCCGCTCGTCGATCAACTTATAAGGAATGAGATCCTCTTAACTCCTGTAGCTGAACATATGTAAGATCAATTGGTTTGGCCTCACAGCAAGAATGGATCAATTACTTTAAGAGATGCTTATGAATTTTCGAGGCAAAGAAATACTGTTCGTGAAGACTTTTCCAATCTTTGGGATGCTGTGAAGTTAAAATTTATACTCTTATCAAGAACTTAGAAACCTTGATAATATTTTTCGGAGATATACGAGCATCGTGGTGTTGCTCGTATAGAGCTCCTAGAGCTCTAGTAGTGAAGGGTGGAAGCAAGGACTTTGTAACTTGAACTTTGTATTGATTGATTCTTGCTACCTTACTTACAAATGAATACAACATGCCTATTTATAGGCTACAAAAAGAAGAAGAGAACTATGTTTATGGAGGCTAACAACTATGCATATGGAGGCTAACAACTATGCATATGGAGGCTAACAACTATGCCTATGGAGGCTTCCACCAAACCAACTACTAGACAATCTAGTATTCTTATTTGATTTGTCTAACTCTAGAACACTCATTTTACACATGTTAATTGTCTAACATTGACTCTAGACATCCTAGATATTTCTAGGTTAATTTAGATAGATGTGAATACTTGACTAAGTTGGTGTTGAATATTCAACACTCCCCCTCAACACCGACTTTCCAACTTCTCTTTATCGTAGACATTTCGTTCCCCTTCATAGTTTAAGGATGTTTCGGTCCTCTTCATAGTTTAAGGACGTTTCGGTCCTCTTCGGAAGTTTAAGGACATTATGGTCCCCTTCGTAGTTTAGGGACATTTCGGTCCTCTTTGTAGTTTTAGAACATACGGGTTCCATCGTAGTTTAGGGACATTGCGGTCCTTCTTCGTTTCAGTAAAATACTTCTTGTACTCTTTAGACAACTCATAGGATTTTCACCCACTTTTGTTGTTCTCTATCTCATCACCACTTGGTGATTGCTTCCGTTTCTTCACAACATTTTTTGTTGTTTCTTCTTCTATTCATCTTTGTTCCAGTCACGCTTTTTGTTCGAAAACTGTAACACTTCTTTGGTTATCCAGATTCTCTCACAATCTTTCATTTCGTCAAGCTTCTGCCACAAGCTCTAACTATTTTTCTTCTTGTTATTTGATGTTACAAATTTGCCACTTTATCCAGATTTGCCACATTTCTGAATTTGTAACAGATTTGCCACGCTATGACATAATTGTCACACTTTGGTTTGTACGTATTTAAACAAACACCTGTAAACCCATTTAGACTTCATTTGGACATTACAAATTAGGTAATTCCAACACTCCCCCGTAATTTGTAATGGCTCTGTTTTTTTTTTTTTTGATATTCACCCAATCTCCGTTTGCGGCTCTTATCTCCTCATGCTTGCTTCGCTCGCAGTAAACTCTTTATGTTTGCCGCCACGTACCGCCGTTTTTTTTTTTTTTTTTTTTTTGTTCTTCTTCTTATCACGAGTATGATTTAGTATCTCGTGACAAACATGCCATGCTTTTCTTGACAATTGAGGAAGCAATCTGTTGCTCTTACCCTCAATATTCTTTTTTTTTTCTTCCCGATTTGAGGAAACAACCACTTATTGTTCTTACCCTCAAACCCTTCTCTGATCACTTATTAGGAAGTGACCCTTTCTTCTTCTCTTTTATCTTGTTTTTTTTCTTCATGGAGACCCTATTTTTTTTTCTTTTCATGGAGACCCCATTTCTTCTCTTTTAGTATTTCTTGCTCATTTAGTATGTCTCCTAACTTCTGCGTGCAAGCCTCTACAAATTCATCATTTTTGAAATGTCGATATTACAAAAGCTTTGTCTTGTAGTAGCAGTAGTTTTTCTTCTTCCAGTGGATACATGTCCACCTAGCTTCGTGTCACAAGTAGAAACTTGATGTTGTCGTGACAAACATGGCTTTCTTTCCATTTTTTTTCTCTCAAAACCGAGTAGGTCGTCTCATTGAGGCTCTCTTCCCACAATATGAGGAGGCGATCATTTGAAGCTCTCTTCCCTCAATATATGGAGGCATTCGTTGTTGACGTTTTCATGATATCGACTTCTAAAACTCTTGAACGATTGTGGAGGCAATCCTTGGTGCACTCTTCCCACAATTGTCTTTAGAATTTTGTAAACAATTTGAGGAGGAAAATTATTGCTCTCTTCCCTCAAACTTGTCTTCTGGTCACTTATCAAAAAGTGATTTCTTTTTTTCTTCTCTACTTTTCTTTTTCCACATGGAGGCGTTTTTGCTCCTATGAAGGTAGGATATTTTTTTTTTTTTTTTTTTTGACAGTTGGAATGGTTGAAATCTTCTTAGTGGTGTTTGCATCTTCTCCTTCTTAAACTTCATATCTTCTCAACTCGAAAGCTTTCAAACCCATCAATTCGTAGCGGAAACTTTTACGCCCATTTCGGATCGAACGAGCTCTGATACCAAGTTAAAATTTATACTCTTATCAAGAACTTAGAAACCTTGATAATATTTTTATGGAGATATACGAGCATCGTGGTGTTGCTCGTATAGAGCTCCTAGAGCTCTAGTAGTGAAGGGTGGAAGCAAGGACTTTGTAACTTGAACTTTGTATTGATTGATTCTTGCTACCTTACTTACAAATGAATACAACATGCCTATTTATAGGCTACAAAAAGAAGAAGATAACTATGTCTATGGAGGCTAACAACTATGCATATGGAGGCTAACAACTATGCCTATGGAGGCTTCCACCAAACCAACTACTAGACAATCTAGTATTCTTATTTGATTTGTCTAACTCTAGAACACTCATTTTACACATGTTAATTGTCTAACATTGACTCTAGACATCCTAGATATTTCTAGGTTAATTTAGATAGATGTGAACACTTGACTAAGTTGGTGTTGAATATTCAACATGTGACACCACCAAAACGTGCTTGGGTAGTCTAGAAGCTTCTCTATGACAAAATTGTGACTGATGAAGCTATGCGGAGAGTGGGAATTACTGTAGTGTCTTGTTGTTCCCTTTGCAGTCGACCAACTAACTTTGAGACTACCAGGCACTTATTTATTGAATGTAACTTTGCCATTTCTTTATGGAGATGGCTTAGTACCATTTTTGACATTAACCTGGTTTGTACTTCTGTTGAAGAGCTATTTATGCAGGTTAGACAAGTTCATTGTTCTTCGCAACTCAAAGGAGTCTTGTGGATTGGTGTTATTAGTTGCGTTTGGGAGATATGGTATCTGCGCAATCAAATTAGGTTTGCTGGTGCTACTGCCTCTATTCAACAGGCCACGTCTAGCATCAAATTTTACATTGCTGAATCAGGCAGGTTGGTCAAGGGTTTTTGTTGCGATTTAAAGGAGCTTTGCATTCTTCGCTTCTTTAACATTGCTAGTAAGGCAAGGAAGGCTCCTAATATTATAGAAGTTAAATGGCAGTGTCCTCTTTATGGTTGGACCAAATTCAATTCAGATGGTTGCTCTCTTGGTAATCCGGGGAGTTCAGGTTGTGGTGTTGTGTTGCGTGATCATAATGGGCTGGTTAATGGTTGTTTTGCAGCTCCTTTAGGGCGTGATAATTCAGTTAATGCGGAGTTTTGGGGGGCAATTCATGCCTTTCGTATCGCTATGGAGTATAAAATAACTCGTATTTGGTTTGAATGTGATTCGATGAATATAATTCTAGCTATTTCGGATAAATCTCTGGTTCCTTGGAGGCTTCTGGTTCACTGGGAAAATTGCTTAAAATATTTGACGACGACTCAGTTTCGATTTTCACATATCTATCGTGAAGGTAATCGTTGTGCAGATGTCCTAGCTAAGTGGGGTGCCGGTGCTGCTGTTTCTCAATTTTGGGTGAACCCACCCTCTTTCATTCATAGTGTTATGGGGAGTGATAGAAATGTTCTTCCTAATTTTCGTTTTCGATAGTGTCTCTTTGGGAGGTCAGGCTTTTGCCCCCTCCGCTCTTTGTTTTTCCTTTCTTTTGATCAATAAATTGCCCTTGGGGGTTTTGCTTAAAAAAAAAAAAAATTTGCTGAAGAAACTCACCAACATAAAAACCCCTGTACACTTTCATCCGTGTCGTCGTTTTTCTTGCTATCTCTGTTTTAAAATATGGATGAATGGACATAAAAGACTCAGCCGACATCTTTAACTTAGCATCTTTGTCTTCAATTGTCATATTTTCTTGAGATTCACTGTCACTTGGAATAAGCATAGGAATATCTTCCTCGGCAACTGCCTCTATTCCTGTCTCATATATAAACACTAGTTTCATGTATCTCCTAAAGATTCACCGGAATCGTCATTGTATACAACCCAAGAATAAATTTGATGGAACAAAAACAAAGTTTCACATTATGCAATATTTCAATAGCATAAAATTGCCTATTTTTCGCCTTCCATCAATCTGAAAAGTGTAGAGACCGACGTGCCGTTTTAAAGAAATGAAACAAGCATTCTGTGACCCTAGGTTCTCTTTTACCACTATGATTACAGCCTTATGGGTATCAATAAAAACTTAAAATACAGAAGCAGAGAATCCATGTCTATCCATAAAGGCAAATTGTTCTCACCTGAGTCCCGTTGGCAAGCTCTGGCTGTTGAAATTTCAGCGGAACCATCCCGTTTTCTCGACAATCTCCCCACTTGTCGTTTTTCGCTGGGAAGGGCATATTCTCTCTCGCATCCACCCTTATGAAGGATTGCCACATTGAAATGCATATTCCCATCATACCGAAAAACTAGAAACTCGTTGTTCCATAGAGAATAATACCTTACAAAGTCCTGCCAACCATCTTGCGAAAATGTGCCCTTTTCAGTTTTGCATAACTTAACATGCCATTGACTACCAGAAGGACCCTCGAGGATCGCTCTGTCGGATTCTTCATTAGAAATATGCTTCATAAACTCAGACGGGATTCTCTACAGATGTCAAAGGAAGAAACAGGTATTAGAAAACAAAAAATAGAACAACCAGAAAGTCCAAACTGAATCCAATCAACTAACATCTTGATAAATTTCAAAATGGGGAAAAATATCTTCTTCTTTTTTGATAATTATAAGTCCAAACTGTGTTCTTGACAGTTCTCCATTTATGCTTTGTAATGCTAAATTTAGAATAATACCATTTCTCTATCAGCAATCAAATTAGTATAATTATATAGTCTAAACACTATATCAAATAGTCATACCTTAAGATCGACCTACCCTTGTTATTGCAACATGCAAAGTAAGTTTCTGTTAGATTTTGATATGTAGATCAAAACTAACATGGATATCATTGATTTGATAAAGAAAATAAAGGTTAATCAATGATAAAGAAATAAATCAAAGTAAATAATCTACATACCAAATCAAATGGAGGAGACAAGGATTAAAGTGGTTCGGCACTAACGCCTACGTCCACTGACAGAAGAACCCCATTGGGGTGAATTATATTATGATCATCAATGAGAGACCTAGATGAGTATACAATTTTGATCTCTAATTTATAGAGAGAACTAAACCTAGGAAGATAATGTAAAATCTTGACTAGGTGAATATATTTAGGAAACCACAAAGATTACAAGGAAAATTATGATATTCCAAATCTTCAATAATCTTATAATATCTTGTCTTCACGTACACTGCACGGATACCTCGTTGGAATTCTCTTCATATTCACCTTGACTTGTAGTATCCCGTGTTATATTCTAATAGCCCCCCTCAAGTTGGACACGGAGAGAATTGGAGTGTGTAACTTGAAATAAGAGAACCTTGCACCATGAATCGTCATTTACCACAGACTTGAACTTCAGGTGTAAACGTCGTACGTGGGTATGTTAACCAATACTTTGGCTTGAACTTGTTCAAACTGCATCTCGCTTTTGGTTTTACATGGCATATCACAATTTTTTTTTTTTAACTTACTAATCACTGCAAGACTTGCATCTTCATTTTTTTATTTTATTTTGTCTTGTTCCAAAACGATCACCGCCAATGTAAAAATATGATCATCAATTGTTTTGATAAATCACATGAATTAAAAACGACCATAAAACGATCAATGAGAGAATAAAGAGTAAATTAGCTCATGAGAGCGTGAATTGTTTGATCTCCGATACAATAGATCAAAAAGGGAGATAGCCACCACAATTTTCCCCGACTGTGTTTGACGTGACTTAGCTTGCGTAGGTTGACAAAATGAACAACCAGAGAACTGAATTGAAATGTGGATGAGAATTGATTAGACATGGATTATGTATGATCCTTATCCATGGGGTTTTATTAGTAAAATATATTTAGAAAATATCTTGAAATTATATGAAAAATCTTCCAAGATAAAGATGGAAAATAATTTGATGATTTTCAAAAATATAGAAAATATTTTCAAAATTACGAAAATAGGTGATATTTCCGGACTTGATAGTGAGATAATTAACGGGATTACCCGTATCGTAAAGATAAAATCCATGTATGGATTACGAAGATAACATATATGTGCATGATTAAAAAGAGACGACACATATGAATGGAATCAGTTTCAATGATGCTCTACAGGTAAGATTTCCACGTAGAATCGCAAAAGTAATAAGTGGACTTCATGCCCACACCTTGCTATTGAACTCGAGAATTTGGTGCACCCCTTCACAGAAGTGAGGATATATTGATATATGAACAGAGCCAATTGATGATGGCGTAATTCCAATAAGAAACTAGCTAGACTTGCTAGTTAATTATGACGTGAAACAAGTAACTTTTGTTGACAAAATAACAAAGATATTAGGTATTTTCGGAAAGAAAATAACCCTATTTGGATTACCATAATTAACAGTAGATTCTTAGAGAAGAGATCAAAACAAAATTAATGACCCATGCAATGAATTAATGAGCATATTTTCGGGAAAAAAATAATATATTTGGGACAAATATATGATTTTTGGATTATGGAAAATACTTCCATTAAAGATAATGATGCCGACCGTAATTGTTTGAGCTTATGAAAATGGGATGTATTCTCCGAATCGAAAATATTCTTGATAACAAGAACATATATAAAATGAAGAAGAAAAAAATCCTTGATGGACGATAAGGATGTTGTGAACGAAAAATTGATCAGTTTGAAGAACATATTCGCTCGTAATTATAAGAGCAAGATGAAAACAATTTAATTTTAGATAAAGATCCAAAAAGACAGATATTTGAGTTTATTGATATCGAAACAGAGATAGTAACAACTGATCGATCATTTCAATAAAACTTGAATGATGATATAAATTAAATTGCTGAAGCGATTGGATCGAGAGCAATTCTGCTCTGATACCATGTTAGATTTTGATATGTAGATCAAAACTAACATGGATATCATTGATTTGATAAAGAAAATAAAGGTTAATCAATGATAAAGAAATAAATCAAAGTAAATAATCTACATACCAAATCAAATGGAGGAGACAAGGATTAAAGTGGTTCGGCACTAACGCCTACATCCACTGACAGAAGAACCCCATTGGGGTGAATTATATTATGATCATCAGTAGAGACTGAGATGAGTATACAATTACATTTGATCTCTAATTTATAGAGAGAACTAAACCTAGGAAGATAATGTAAAATCTTGACTAGGTGAATATATTTAGGAAACCACAAAGATTACAAGGAAAATTATGATATTCCAAATCTTCAATAATCTTATAATATCTTGTCTTCACGTACACTGCACGGATACCTCGGTGGAATTCTCTTCATATTCACCTTGACTTGTAGTATCCCGTGTTATATTCTAATAGTCTCTTAGACGAAATGATACAGAAATCAATAAGATCAGATTGCTCCAAATCAAAACTAAAGATACATTTGAGAGTGAGTGAGAAAGAACCAGATGCTGTGTGGTAACTTTGGGGACCACGACCTTGAAGAAATGAGGACGACTCCGAAATGGGATACTAATTGCGCTCTTCACCATTTCTCTTTTCTGAAGGAATTAACTGAACACACCAAAAATCACTTGAAGGAAGAGAGAGTAGTCAAGTAAACCAACACTAAGCCTAAATGTTCGTTCGTCTGTCCTTGTGGCATTCTTTATAAGCTTTCAGATGTCACTGACTGACATCCATGAAAAACATATCAAACAAATACACGTACTTGAATTCCAGCAGGATACACTGCAAAATTTATTTTTTTGGAAAAGAAGTGGGATTCACATTGCTTACTACCTCCTCCTTATGATCCTAATATATAAGGTGTGAAGCCACTCCACTCATTGCCAATTAGTTTTGAGTTGGAAGCCCACATACTTCTATCAGTGGGTGGGCATCATATTCTGGGAAGAAGTTTTCTGTTTGCCTTAAACCAATACAAGACTCTGCAATTGATGTATCTAAGTGTACTGGTTCTGTCGATCGCAGCAATGGAATTCAGTTGGATTTCTCAGGCACAGACAAGAACAATGAGGTTCTTTAATCGAGTCTAGCTGCAGCAATCTCGCAGACTATATACACTGGAAAGGACACAAGAATCACCTGGCGAGCAAAATCTCTATGGGAGGAGTAGAGATAGTTTTTTTATTTCAATTATGCAAATGAAAACCTTCAGCTTTAATTTTGAACAAAGAGGGAAAATCAGTCAGCCATTGCATTGGCAAACAAAATCGATGCAAATGCAACCTGTGCCTCAAGTCTGAACTTCCTAGTTTTGCTTATGATCTTCTAGACATGGATAGGATGTTGGCTATCTCTTCCAGAGATGAACAACAAGATCCCGCTATTGTAGTCTATCAAAAAAGAATATTAACAAAGTTCAGTTACCAAATCAAGTACTTTGAAGTAGAAATTTACATCTAGAATTTGTTATCACCAGAACCTAAAACATATATACAAGGATACAAGTCTGAATTCAGAAAATCTTTTCCACCCTCTGCAAAAAACATGGTGGCAAGTCCGCAGAAAAGTAGAACAAGGTTCCAACTTTATGTTCTAAATTCTAACTAGTGACTGCAAATATTCAGAAGATTTGAACTCTAGTTTCAGTGACCAACTGGGAAAATATGTACAGAAAATTCAAGTTTACCAACCAGTTCGAATACGCAAATGTCTCCTTTTTTGAGCTTGGCTTGGCGTACAAAGTCTCTCCATCCTCCAGCAAAGTAACGGCGCCCTTTCCTATTTATGAAATTCACGGTAAAATAGTTGCCACTTGGGTTATGGAGAATAATCTTTGCATCAGCTGAAGGAAGATATTTCTTGGAAAATTCTCGTAGGGTATGCTGCAGAATTCAAAATATAGCCGCTTTAGTAAATAAAAAGTCGACCAGATCGTATCAGTATGTTTGCTTATGCAATTCGTTTCATATAATCAAAGTAAAAGGAAAGGAAAGTTGCTGAAGAAACTCACCAAGACAAAACTCCGGATCACATGCACCGCTGCCATCTGTATTTTAAAATAGGGACGAATGGACGAAAAGGACTCCGCCGATTTCTTTAACTTTGCATCTTTGTCATCAATTATCATTTTTTCTTGAGATTCACTGTCACTTGAAATAAGCATAGGAATATCTTCTCTTTGATCCTTCTCTCAGCAACTGCCTCTATTCCTGTCTCATATATAAACACTGGTTTCACAGTTCTACTAAAGATTCACCGAAAATTGTCATTGTATACAACCCCAATAATACTTTTGATGGAACTATAACAGAATTTTCACAGTATTCAATAGCATCAAATTGCCTATTTTTCGCCTTCCACCAGTCTTATGCAAAGATCAACGTGCAGTTTTATAAAAAAGAAACGAGCATTCCCTTACCCGGAGTGTTCTTTTACCACTGTGATTACAACCTTTATGGGGGTATCAATAAAAACTTAAACTGCAAAAGCAAAGAATCCATATCTTATCAATAAAAGAAAATTGTTCTAACCTGAGTCCCTCTGGCAAGCTCTGGCTGTTGAAATTTCGGTGGAACCATCATGTTTTCTGGACAATCTCCCCACCCTTTCGATGGGAAAGGCATATTCTCTCTCGCATCCACTCTTATGAAGTATTACCACATTGAAATGCAGATTCCCCTCATATCGAAACATTAGAAACTCGTTGTTCCCTAGAGAATAATATCTTACAAAGTCCTGCCAACCATCTTGCAAAAATGTGCCCTTTTCAGTTTTGCATAACTTAACATGCCATCGACTACCAGTAGGACCCTCGAGGATCGCTCTGTCGGATTCTTCACTAAAAATATGCTTCATAAACTCAGACGGGATTCGCTACAAATGTCCAAGGAAAAAACAGGTTTGATTTCTTGTTTGCTCGACTAAGGAAAAATGTAAATGACCAGCATCAAACCGATGACCTTAGTTCTGTAAGACTAATATGACACCACATATGCGCTAAAATAGAACAACCAGAAAGTTCAAAAGGAATCAAATCACCAAACTTCCTAATAGATTTCAAAAGGGGAAAATTTTATAGTATATGTTTTAAGTTTTTGTTATATACTCCGTATAGTTCTAAGGCAGACTGAATTTTAGATAGTTCTTGTTGGGCTGGTCACTTCTTATTGGTCCAACATTTGGGATGCCCCTTAGCCAGTGGGGGGAGCTACATAGGAGTTGCTTTGTTATGTTATAACAAAGGAAGAAAGGCATCAGGAGACAATAAGTTTTCATTTCTTCTCAAAACCCGTCGAGAGAAAGAGAGGAAGAAGAAAAAGAGAAAGAGAGTGAGGGAGAAAATTAAGCCACCATTTTTGGTGAGATTAGAGTTATCTTGAAGAGAAGGAGAAAGGGTTCTTAGCTAAGGATCTTTTGGTTGTTGTGGTGAAGATTGTTTGATCAATTTCCACATCTCTTCAAAGGGGGGAAATTCTAGGGTTTGTTCAAACCCTAGTAGTAAGTTTCTAAATCTCTTGCTATTGTCAAATTGATAGTGTCTATTATCTATTTGGTGAATGAATTGTTGATCCATCCTTAGGGGTGAGTGTAATTTAGGCAAATTGGTATCCAAGTGCTATATGCACCTTGAAGTAGAGTGTATCCCCAAATTGGGAGAATTGTGTGTAACCCATTATTGTTATAGTGGAAGATTTGCCCGTGGTTTTTTACCCTTCACCTTGGAGGGGTTTTTCCACGTAATTTCCGGTGTTGTGTGTTTGCTTCTATATTGCGTAGTTGTGTATTTTCCGCATTGTGTTTCATTGCTCGTGTAGGTTTCGTATTGCGCATAGCGGCTCGGATTTCGTAAGCCTCCCAGACAAGTGGTATCGAGCTTTTGGGTTGAGCTAATCTGTGCAATGGCTTTAGCACTAGTAATAGAATGGTCAATTTGACCGGTGAGAACTTTGTCATATGGAAGGCGAAGATGGAAGATTGGTTATATTGTAAAGATCTCTATGGTCCAATAGAGAGCAAGGGAGTAAGGCCTGAGGCGACAAGTGCGAGAAGATTGGAAGGTTACTAATCGAAAAAGCAGTTGGTTATATTCGTCGGTGGATTGATGATAGCATTTTTCATCATGTGGCTAGTGAGACACTAGCATATCCTTTGTGGACCAAGTTAGAGGAGATATATGATCGGCGAGTCTCCTTGTGAAAAAGCTCTTCTATTCAAAAAGCTTGGAAAGTCGTGTTACAAGGAAGGGAGTTCAATGGCGCAACATTTAAATGAAATGAAGGGGATCATGAATCAGCTTACATCTATGGACCTCAAAATTCTGAAGAGGTTCAAGCTTATTTGTTGCTAAATACTTTACCAGACATACTTGGGAGCCATTGAGGAATTGTCTCAGTTATTCTGCTCAGGACAAGAAGTTGAACATGATCAAGTTGCAACTAGCAGTTTGCTGAGTGAAGAAGTTAGAAGAAGGTCATTAGACTCATCTCATTCAGAAGCTCTTGACAGAAAATCGGGGTAGAAGAAAAGACAAAGACAAGTTGGCCGTAGCAAGTCAAGGGGTAAATCAAAGTCCAGAAGGAAGTTGAATGTTGGAACTGTCATACGAGAGGTCATTATTCAAATGAATGCAGGAAGCCGAAGAAAGAACACAAGAAGGGGAAAGGAAATGATAACCAAGACAATGGTGTTGCAAACTCATCATGACAAATGATGATATCATTGTATTCTCAGATTGTAATGATGTTTGTGTTAGTTTTGCGGAGTTCTGATTCAGAATGGATAGTTGATTCAGTGCATCTTATCATGCTACTCCTCATGAAGATGTATTTACCTCCTACAAGGCTGGTGACTTTGGGTCAGTCAGAATGGGCAACAGTGGTGTTGCGAAAATTGTAGGAATGGGTGATGTGAAGGTTGAGACCAGGTGTTGGCTGTACGTTGGTCCTCGAAATGTGCGACATGTACCGATCTTCGTTTGAATCTAATGTCACCAGGAGTGTTAGATGATGAAGGGTACAACAATCACTTGGGTGATGGCAAATGGAAGCTAAGCAAGGGCTCCATGGTTATTGCAAGAGGCAAGAAGTGTGGCACATTGTACAAGACACAAGTGAAGGTGTTGAAAGGTGAGTTGAATGCTGTTGACAAAGATTCAATCTCCGAGCTGTGGCATAGAAGACTTGGTCACCTTAGTGAGAAGGGAATTCAAATCCTCACCAAACGACAAGTTTTTCCAAATGCCAAAGGTATGCAATTGGGTAAGTGCACTCATTGTTTAATTGGTAAACAAACTAGAGTTTCCTTTCATAAAGCTTTACCCAAGCGCAATTCTGGTATTATTGATCTTGTTCATTCTGATGTATGTGGACCTTTAAGGGTCAAAACACTTGGTGGTGCTGTTTATTTTGTTACTTTCATAGATGATGCTTCAAGGAAGGTTTGGTCATATGCAATCAAGACCAAAGATGATGTTGTTCCTGTGTTCAAGATGTTTCATAGCATGGTGGAAAGAGAAACAGGTAGAACCTTGAAGTGCCTTCGTTCTGACAACGGGGGAGAGTACATTGGGCCACTTGAAGTGTATTGCAAGAGCATGGGTATACGTCATGAACAATCAGTACCGAAGACTCCACAACATAATGGTGTTGCAGAGAGGATGAACCGCACTATTCTTGAGAGAATAAGGTGCATGTTATCTCATTCCAAGTTGCATAAGCATTTCTGGGGTGAAGCAATGAATACTGCATGTGTATTTGATCAATCGATCTCCTTCAAGACCGCTAGATGGAGAAGTAGCGAGAAAAGGTATGGAGAGACAAAGAGCCTACTTATGATCACTTGAAAGTGTTTGGTTGCAGGTCATTTGTTCATATCCCAAAAGATCAGAGATCAAAGCTTGACGACAAAGCAAAGCGTGTGTGTTTCCTAGGCTATGGAACAGAGAAGTTTGGTTCTGATTTTGGGATCCAGTTGAGAAGAAGGTTATCGAAAGTAGGGATGCAGTATTCCTTGAAGACCAGACAATTGAAGACTTTGAGAAGATTGAGATGCCAAAGCTTCAAGATGATATGACCTTGGATCCAAATCCAGTTGTTCCTACTCTTGAACAACATGATGATGATGCTGATGGTAATGGCAATGAAGATGAAGCTCATGAAGATGTTCCAGTGGGTGATGTTGAGCAAGAAGTGCAGCAACAACAACAACCGAAGCTGAGTTGAGAAGATCCAAAGGGGACCAGATTACCTTCAACAAAGTATCCACCACATGAGTATGTGATGCTCACAGATGCAGGTGAACCAGAGTCTTATGAAGAAGCTCTTAGTGTTCCTGAAAGTCGAAGTGGTTGAAATCCATGAAAGAAGAGGTTGGCTCTTTAGATGAGAATGACACTTTTGATTTGGTTGACAAGCACGAGAACCAGAAAATTCTGAAGAACAAGTGGGTGTACAGAATCAAGACTGAAGATGGTAACTCACAACCAAGGTACAAAGCACGCTTAGTTGTGAAGGGTTATGAGCAGAGAAAGGGTGTTGACTTTGACGAGATTTTCTCACCTGTGGTGAGATTTTCTTCTATTCGGGTTGTCTTGGCAATAGCCGCTAGTTTGGATCTTGAGATAGAACAACTAGATGTCAAGACAAAGATTTCTTCACGGTGAGTTGGAGGAAGATGTGTATATGGCACAACCCGAGGGTTTTGAAGTCAAAGGCAAAGAGCACATGGTGTGCAAGCTAAAGAAGAGTCTTTATGGTTTGAAGCAAGCTCCAAGAAGATGGTACAAGAAGTTTGAATCGTTCATGAAGGAACATGGGTACAAGAGGACGGCTTCGATCATTGTGTATTCATTCAAAAATTTGCTGATGGTGATTTTCTTACTCTTTTGCTATATGTTGATGACATGCTTATTGTTGGCAAAGATAAGAAAAAGATTGACAGGTTGAAGTCGAGATCTGAGCAAGTCTTTTGCTATGAAAGACTTGGGTGCAGCAAAGCGTATTCTTGGCATGGAGATCACTCGTGATAGGAAAGCGAGGAAGCTGTGGTTATCACAAGAAAGCTACATTGAGAAGGTGTTGCAAAGATTCAACATGGACAAGGCTGAGCCGGTAAGTTGTCCACTTGCAAACCATTTTAAGTTAACTCGTGATCAATGTCCCGTGAATGATGTTGAGAAACGGAAGATGGAGAAAATTCCTTATGCGTCCGCAGTTGGTAGTTTGATGTATGCAATGGTGTGTACAAGGCCGGATATAGCTCATGCGGTTGGGTGGTAAGCAGATTTCTATCAAATCCTGCTATGGAGCATTGGGAAGCAGTGAAATGGATACTACGGTATTTAAGGGTACTTCTAATATGTGTTTGTGCTATGGAGGTGACAAGCCAGAGTTAGTTGGTTACACAGATTCAGATTTGGCGGGTGCTCAAGATGGTCTCAAGTCTACATCGGGTTACTTATTTACCTATGCGGGGGAGCCGTGTCTTGGCAATCCAAGTTACAAAAATGTGTGGCATTGTCTACTACAGAGGCAGAGTACATTGCAGCTACAGAGAGTTGCAAGGAGATGATATGGATGAAGAGGTTTGTTAGAGAACTCGGTGTGAAGCAACAGAGGTTCATCGTTTCTTGTGACAGCAGTGCCATACATCTCGGCAAGAATTCGAGTTTTCACTCGAGGTCCAAGCACATCAATATTAGGTATCAGTGGATACAAGAAGTTCTCGAGAGAAGGTCTTGTATATTGAGAAGATCCATACAGATGACAACGGTTCTGATATGATGACAAAGTCGCTACCAAAATACAAGCATGTGTATTTCTCACAAAGAAAAGGTGTCCTGGTGGTGACGGGTACCTTGCCATAAGTCGTGAGGGGGAGATTGTTGGGCTGGTCACTTCTTATTGGTCCAACATTTGGGATGCCCCTTAGCCAGTGGGGGGAGCTACATAGGAGTTGCTTTGTTATGTTATAACAAAGGAAGAAAGGCATCAGGAGACAATAAGTTTTCATTTCTTCTCAAAACCCGTCGAGAGAAAGAGAGGAAGAAGAAAAAGAGAAAGAGAGTGAGGGAGAAAATTAAGCCACCATTTTTGGTGAGATTAGAGTTATCTTGAAGAGAAGGAGAAAGGGTTCTTAGCTAAGGATCTTTTGGTTGTTGTGGTGAAGATTGTTTGATCAATTTCCACATCTCTTCAAAGGGGGGAAATTCTAGGGTTTGTTCAAACCCTAGTAGTAAGTTTCTAAATCTCTTGCTATTGTCAAATTGATAGTGTCTATTATCTATTTGGTGAATGAATTGTTGATCCATCCTTAGGGGTGAGTGTAATTTAGGCAAATTGGTATCCAAGTGCTATATGCACCTTGAAGTAGAGTGTATCCCCAAATTGGGAGAATTGTGTGTAACCCATTATTGTTATAGTGGAAGATTTGCCCGTGGTTTTTTACCCTTCACCTTGGAGGGGTTTTTCCATGTAATTTCCGGTGTTGTGTGTTTGCTTCTATATTGCGTAGTTGTGTATTTTCCGCATTGTGTTTCATTGCTCGTGTAGGTTTCGTATTGCGCATAGCGGCTCGGATTTCGTAAGCCTCCCCCGACAGTTCTCACATGATGAAAAATCCCCTTTATGCTCTATTATGCTGCATTTTGAAATATACCATTCCAATATAGGCTTAATCCATAGTACAGACACTATATCAACTAATCATACCTTAAGATCAACCTAAAAAACCATGTTAATGCAACATGCAAAGTAAGTTACTAAGTTTTTTAGACGAAATCAAGATCAGATTGCTCTAAATCAAAACTAAGGACACATTTAAAAGAGGGAGTGAGAGAGAACCAGATGCTGTGTGGTAACATTGGGGATCACGACACCAATCAAAAAAAAAACATTGGGGATCACGACCTTGAAGAAGTGAGGAGGACTCCAAAATGGGCTACTTTTTGCACTCCTCTCCAATTCCATTTCTCTTTTCTGGACTAATGAACTGAACACGCCCCAAATCACTTCAAGAGAGAGAGAATGAGAGAGCCGTGAGTAAATCAAACAATTTTCAGCCTTGACCGTTGATACCAGGGCGGAGCCAGGTTTTAAGAATTGGGCGGGCAAGTTATAAATGGGTGGACATTTAAGGGGTGTAAAATGGGTAAAAATAGGAATATTGGACTAAAGTATAAAAAAATGGGCTTGGAAACCATATGGGCTGGGTGGGCAAGTAAACATCCACCCTTCCATGTGGCTCCACCCCTGGTTGATACTCCTTGGAGTCCTCGAGAGTTGGGATGAAAGAAAAAAAAAAAAACCTTGGGGCAGAACTTTTTTTTTTTTTTTTGAAGCATGATATTCATTAATCATCGAAGGATGTTACAAGAGAGTATGTAATATCGGTAAAAGAACGCCAGAAAACTACAAAATCATGACAATTGAGCAGAATCCGAGCATCAGTCTCTGGATTGAGATTGCAGCGGGGATGGACGTTGGGATTGATGGGGTGGATTTGGATGAGGTTGTCGATGGTACGAAATCCTTCGACGAATGCTTTCCACAAGAAAAGTTATGCTTTTGATGGACATAGCCGGGTCCATAAGAACTTGGATGTTGGTGGTGGGAATCTATGCAATTGATCCGAGATGTATCCAGATGTTGCTGAGAACTGCTCCATCGATATTTGTCTGCGTCCTTGTTTATTGGCATTACCCATAACTTCAAGCTGAATCTTTGGCTCTGAAGGTGACATGAAGTAGAATCTTGTCTCTACCCTAGAAGGATTTAGATCTTAAACAACTAGTGTTATTACAGAGATTACTAAAACTAAGATCAAAATACAAGCAGAATTACAACTATTAAAACCTTGGGGCAGAACTTATGTGGAATGTTACAGTATAAACTTAAAACCTTGGGGGAGGACTTAACGTAGAATTACTCGTATTGCAATACACTAACCTGACCTCATGGCATGTGTAAATTAAGGAATCCTATTATAGTGGTTGATGATTCATTTGATGGACTTCACCCATGATAGTAATGTCCACCAAAATGGTTAGGGGTGTCCTAGTGTCATGTTAAAGGTTTAGATTACGCTTCCATCTTTAAAAGGACTAAATTACCCTCACCTCATCCTTAAAAAGACTAATTTGTCCTATAGTGAATTTAAACCTAATCAATAGAAAAAACTAAAACTAAAAATCAGTATTCTTTCATCTTTTATTTTCTCTTTCAGTCTTTGTCGTTCTTCTCCATTAATTTTCTTTTTCAAACCCATAAACCACTGGATAGATTGACCAACACGACTTATATAAGGTAAGATTTGTTTTTTTGTGTTCGCATTAAGCTGGATGCCTTGAAATTTCAGTTAAATTAGGGTTTCAGTTGGGGTTACGGTTCGTTATTCTTCAATCACCAACAGGTAAATTAGATTTTAGAAGGTGTTACAGTTGGTGATTCAAGAACTACCAGCCGTAAATCCTTAAAAACTATTTGGAATATCCAGTTACGATTCATTTTGTAACCGTAAAAATATTTATGGTTGGTACCAATTTTAACAAAAACCAATAGTAAAAATTCTTGAGTGAAAATAATTTTAGTTTTTTAAGTTTGATTACGGTTGGCTTTGACTTAAGAGTTATCAACCGTAAACAGTTACGGTTGAACGCTAGCCACCGAAAAACGAACCGTATTTTATTTACGGTTCGTCTCGTAAGATAACAATTCAACTCTAACTAAGGTGTTACAGTTGGAACAAAAAACGAGACCATCAACCGTAACTAAATTACGGTTCATCTCATGAACCGTAACTGGTTCCAATTAACCAGTTACCAACCGTAACTGGTTTTACGATTGGGTTTTACCCAAATTTAACTAGTTATGGTTGGTAGTTCTTCAATTACGAACTGTGACTCTCACTTATGGTTGGTTACGTGAAAAACTCCAACCGTAAGTCTCTCTGAAAATCTAAAATTTTGATCTTTTTATGTACTTTAGATACTTTTGAACAACAAAAAGCTAATTGGAGCTAAGTTAGAGGTATACATGGTCATATAAAGATTCACTCATCTCAAATTTTTCATTGGAATCACTCATTTTGGTTGAGTGAATCAAAACCTAGGGTTTCAAAAAATATCACAAAAGTTTTTCTTTTTTCTCCTCTCCACTTTTTTTCCCTCTAAAAAAACTCAATTAATCTGATTTAGTTTTTGATAATAAATATAGAATAGAAACTTGTTAGAGCATTGCTCGGTCGAACTCGCATGCGTAGCTATCTCAAGCATGTTTGTCAATATTAGTGATCAAAACTATACGTCTTGATTTATAGTTTACTTATGACTAAGTCTCCGTCTAGGATAGTTAATTATAGTTGAGCTCCAGACTCCATGGCGATTATCTTATGAAGATGAAGAACTACTCAAGGAACCAGTGAAACTTCATCCGACCAAAAGGTATGTGGACACTTGAGCTCATATGTCACTCAAAATTCTATCTACTCTATCTCCTACTCTTGAAACAACAGTCGTATAAGTATGATAGTTTTCATACATACACATTTGTTATTTCGAGCCGAGTTTACTCGCCTATCTTTTTCTCGAAATATGTGTTGGTAAGCTTTCTCTTTAACCACCTTTCATCTTTACCCGTGACTAAAGTCATGATGACGTTTCAATCTTGAAAATAGCTTTGATGACGATAGTCGATTCTTATGTCTAATGACTATTATAACATTATAGAAAAATGTTCCAATGATTGAAATGTAGAGTTGAGATTACGTAACCACCTATGGATATAAGCATATATAGTGTGTTCACACATAAGTGTATAAATCCATGTACCAGAAACCAAGTGAGTGAATATGTGTGCATGCGGTATTGGTGAAGGAGACGGGTTGGGTACGCGTACCCATACGTGTACTGGCGGAAGTTCTTGAACCGAGAATTCCTGCTTAGTTTGTAGTTTGAAAACTAGTAAACCAGTCACCTTAGGTATGCGTAGCCGTACGTGTACCCACGGAAGTTTTCAAACCGAAAATTTCTGCTGAGTTTGTAAACTCAAATCCGGTAGCTAAGGTACACATACATGTACGCGTACCCAAGCTGGTTATTTCTCAAATCGTTATTTCATGAACTTAAAACAATAAATTATAAGGAATGCACTCTTTGCAAACCGTGGCTATATTGTTCATGAATTGATTCGAGTGAATCAAACTGATTTTGTTTCAATTGTGTCTATGTATAAAGATCTAAGCAATTGAACAACTCTTCAACTAAATCTTTTGAGTCATTTGAACTAGTTTTGAAGAAGATGAATATGGTTGATATGAAAATGCTCATATGGCTAACCATTGGTTAACTATTTGTGAACCAACCAAATGTACACGTTTAGGTACGGTTACTCAAACCTAAATGAAATACATTTCATGTGTGTGTGACAATCTAAGTTTCAATCTAACGGTTGAAAGATATTAGCTTGGATAAATCAGGTTTTTCATCTAAAGGCGAATATTGAATGCTTTGTTACCAAGGTAACTTAGATTGCAAACCCTGATTTGAAAACTATATAAAGGAGACATCTAGCAACTGGAAAAACTAATCCCCGCACCTCATGTGTGATACTAGTTGGTTTGCTAGAGTCGATTCTCCTTTAACCATAGGTTTTTTCTCGAGACCCTATTGGTTAACGACTTAAAGACTTCATTGGGATTGTGAAGCCAGACGAAACTACTTCTCTTGTAGTTGAGTGATATGATATTTCCATTTTCTATCGTACGAGTTCAATTGAATAATTGGCTTGAGATTATATCTCTGAATAGGGCAAGATAAAAAGAAATCACAAACATCTTTGTCTCATCATTTGTGATTCCACAATATCTAGTTTCGCTACCATACGATTTAGATTAATGTGAGGTAATCAATAATTCTAGGTTATTCTTTGGTAATATAAGTCCGGGTTATTGATTAGTCCTTGTTCAGCTTGATTTTATCAAAAGACGGAACAAAACTTTTAGGTTTATCTGTGGGAGACAGATTTATCTATTATCGTAGACTTTTCTGTGTGATACAGATTTGTTTATAAAAGTCTTCGACTTTGGGTCGTAGCAACTCTTGGTTGTGGGTGAGATCAGCTAAGGGAATCAAGTGCGTAGTATCCTGCTGGGATCAAAAACGTAAGGAGCGCAATTGTACCTTGAATCAGTGTGATATTGATTAGGGTTCAACTATAGTCCACATCGAAGTTAGTTTGTAGTAGGCTAGTGTTTGTAGTGGTTTAATACAGTGTAGTGTTCAATCTGGATTAGGTCTTAGGGTTTTTCATCCACTACTTTGATGGAATCAAATAATAGGGAAGTGGAAATCGTGTAAAACCAGTTGCTCAACGTGCGGAGACTTGGTTGATTTTTCATCCACTACTTTGTTAATTCCTCCAACTGATTGCACGACTTGCTCACATTCTCATCGTGTGTATGAACACACGTGACGTAGACTGCCAGACCAAAACCCTAGTTAATATCCCCCCATGTGACACGATTGATGTCTCGTGTGATTGTGGAGTCTGCAAGGCAGACGTGTATTTAGTTAGTCAGTTGCTGACTTCATGGCTTCATGGGACGATGAGTCCTTATATTGTTGAGTCGAACGTGATTTGAAAATATTCTGAGACTCATGAATTGAACATGCATGTTGAGATAGAGATATGATGCGTGAATAAACTTTGATAATTAACGTGAGCAAATATTGCTCATTCGATGAATTGTTGAATATTGATAGTTGAACCAATATTCCTTGGTTTGAGCAAGTATTGATCATCTGAGCAAATATTGCTCGTTTGATGAAATATTGGTAGCATGACCAAATAAAGTATTAAATCAGAATACTGGAAACTGGACCGAGTATAATTAATAAAATGTTGGTCATGAGATCAACGTAAAATTATTAGAGTTTGAATCTGTAATTATGAACCTTGGACTCAAAACCCTAATTTGATCAATTGATGATTAACTGATGGTTTATTGAAAATTAACCATGGAGTGAAAGAGGGACCGGCTACATGGGATTATGGATCAACCATGTAGCGCCCAGATGCTCGCGTGAGCCAAAATATACCAAAGTCTCTTGAAGACCAGTTGGTGAAAGGATGATTAAATGATGGTTTAATCATTTATTAAAATAATGCTCGTCTGAACCTTAGGTAATAAAACCTAATTAATTATGAAGCTGTGAGGACCGACCAAGGGGTCATGAAATCGGCCATGGGTGGTCACGGGATCAAATAATGATCATTCCATGAAGTTCCAAATTGTTTGGAAGAGTTTTGGACCTAATACGTGCAATTGCGCAAATTAGGTCAAATTGTGAAAATACGCAGGACCGGATCCTTGCAAGCCAAAGAGCCAACCTTGTTTGGTCAAGGTAACATGCTCACATCATCAAAGTGTTCGTGTCTCAATTCTGAGAATTTTGATATTTTCTGGTGTGCGTTTGAGCAACATTTTAAGAAAATATGAAGAAATCAGGAATTTTTGCTGAAACCTAGAAAAACCTTCATGAGATGAACGAAAATAATTAAAAAAATGAGAGAATCATGAAGTGTGGTACCGGCTATGGCCGAGGCATGGCCGGAGGATGAAGGTCCCACGTCATTTTTCTTATTTTTATAATATTTTTTCATGATTTTAGGGAAATATCATAAAACCAAGGAGTTTTGTTGAAATCAAGGAGTTTTGTTGAAATATCATAAAAACGATATTTGTGAACTTATCTTTATAAACTAAGGAATGTAATTGCAAACCGTGGCTATATAGTTCATGAACCGATTCGATTGAATCAAATCGTTTTTGCTTCAATTGTGTCTTGTGTAGTACATGAGATTTCGTTGCAATTGAACAACTATCTAACTAGTTCATTTGAGTCATTTGAACTAGTTATGGTGGAGAAGAATATGGTTGATATGAAAGTTATCATATGGCTAACCATTTGGTTAACTATTGTTGAAACAACTAATGTACAATTTTGGGTATAGTCACACAAACCTAGAAACGTGCATTTCATGTGTGTATAGTAAGCAATATTTTCGATCTAACGGTTGATAAATATTAGCTTGAATCTAATCAGGTTTTCATCTAACGGTGAATATTGAATGCTTTGTTACCAGGCTAACATTGATTACAAACCATGATTTAAAAGACTATATAAGGGAGAACTCTAGCAACTGGGAAATCTAAACCCCACACATACTAGTAATGCTAAGCTAGAGTCGATTCTCCTTTAACCTTTGGTTTCTTCTTCTAAACCAGGTTAACGACTTAAAGACTTCATTGGGATTGTGAAGCCAGACCGATACTACTTTTCTTGTAATTGTGTGATCTGATCTTGCTATTTCTATCATACGAGTACAATTGTAATAATTGGCTTGAGATTTCTATCTCCGATAGGCAAGATAAAAAGTAGTCACAACCATCTTTGTCTCATCGTTTATGATTCTACAATATCTTTTTTCGCTGCGTCGATTAAGACTATTGTGAGGTGATTGATAATACTGAGCTATTCTTTGGGAATATAAGTCTGGTTTATCAATTGGTTCTTGTTCACCTTGATTTATCAAAAGATGAAACAAAACTCGTAGGTATATTCGTGGGAGACGGATTTATCTATTACTGTAGACTTCCCAATGTGATATAGATTTGTTTGTTAAATTATTCGACTTTGGGTCGTAGCAACTCTTAGTTGTGGGTGAGATCAGCTAAGGTAATCAAGTACGTAGTATACTGCTGGGATCAGATATGTATGAGTATAACTGTACCTTGGATCAGTGTGAGATTGATTGGGGTTCAACTACAGTCCAGACCGAAGTTAGTTTGGAGTAGGCTAGTGTCTGTAGCGGCTTAATATAGTGTATGTTTAATCTGGACTAGGTCCCGGGGTTTTTCTGCATTTGCGGTTTCCTCGTTAACAAAATTCTGGTGTCTGTGTTATTTCTTTCCGCATAATATTTGTTATATAATTGAAATAATACAGGTTGTGCGTTGTTCAATCAATTAGAATATCGGACCTTTTGGTTGTTGATTTAAATTGATTGACACTTGGATATTGGTCTTTGGTACCATCCAAGTTTATCTCTTTTTTATTTAATCGAGACTCGCAGTTTGCTTGAGTAAGATTTAAATCGAGAGATAGAGATATAAACTCTTTGATATACTTTTCTATTGATTGAGTCTAACTGTCTAGTTGATTCTCTAGAAAGTATATTGGAGTTTGTCCATACATATTGCTAAGCGAAACATTGGGTGTGTTGTTAGACCCCCGCTTTTTCAGGAGTGAGACATATCACCATAGTATTGTATCAAAGTTTTGATATAAGAACTTTGATGATGTGTAATAATACTATCACACTGTATAACAATGATCGGGAGCTTTTGTTTTCTTATTGTTATGGCTACAGAACTTCAACAACTATGATGCTGAACTGAACATCTATGGAATCATGGGAGTACTTGGAAAAAACGAAGTTTTCGAGTAATGTTGAAGCACTAAAGATATCAAGCATGTGGACGAGAATCTACAAAGTTTTATCTATTTTGTAATCCATATGTATTGATAGTTTTATCACTAAAATTGACAAAGGAGGAGATGATTAGAGCATTGCTCGGTCGAACTCGCATGCGTTGTTATCTCAAGCATGTTTGTCAATATTAGTGATCAAAACTATACATATTGATTTATAGTTTACTTATGACTAAGTCTCGGTCTATGATAGTTAAGTATAGTTGAGCTCCAGACTCCATGGCGATTATCTTATGAAGACGAAGAACTACTCAAGGAACCAGTGGAACTTCATCTGACCAAAAAGGTATGTGGAGACTTGAACTTATCTAGCACTCAAAAGTTTGTCTATCTCCTACTTTTGAGACAACAGTCGTATAAGTATGATAGTTTTCATACATACACATTTGCTATTTAGAGCCGAGTTTACTCGCCTATATTTTTCTCGAAATATGTGTTGGTAAGCTTTCTCTTTAACTACCTTTCATCTTTACCCGTGACGAAAGTCATGATGGCGTTTCAATCTTGAAAACATCTTTGATGACGATAGTCGATTCTTTTGTCTAAAGACTATTATAACATTATAGAAGAATGTTTCAATGATTGAAATTTAGAGTAGAGATTATGTAACCACATATGAATATAAGCATATATAGTGTATTCGCACATTAGTGTATAAATCCATGTACCAGAAACCAAGTGTGTGCATATGTGTGCATGCGGTATTGGTGAAGGAGACAGGTTGGGTACGCGTACTGGAGGAAGTTCTTGAACCAAGAATTTATGCTCAGTTTGTAGTTTGGAAACTAGTAAACCAGTCACCTTAGGTACGCGTACCCGTACGTGTACCCATGGAAGTTTTCAAACCGATTTTTTTTGCTGAGTTTGTAAACTCAAATCTGGTAGCTAAGGTACGCATACCCGTATGCGAACCAAAGCTGGTTATTTCTCAAATCGGTAGTTCATGAGCTTAAAACAATAAATTATAAGGAATGCAATATTTGAAAACCGTAGTTATATTGTTCATGAATTGATTCGAGTGAATCAAATCTATTTTGTTTCAATTGTGTCTATGTATAAAGATCTAAGCAATTGAACAACTCTTCAACTAGTTCTTTTGAGTCATTTGAACTAATTGTGAAAAACATGAATATGGTTGATATGAAAGTGCTCATATGGCTAACCATTGGTTAAATATTTGTGAACCAACCAAATGTACACATTTAGGTACAATTACTCAAACCTAAATGAAATACATTTCATGTGTGTGTGACATGCTAAGTTTCGATCTAACGGTTGAAAGATATTAGCTTGGATAAATCAGGTTTTTCATCTAAAGGTGAATATTAAATGCTTTGTTACCAAGGTAAATATTGAAAACTAAATAAAGGAGACGTCTAGCAACTGGAAAAATTAATCCCCACACCTCTTGTGTGATACTAGTTGGTTTGCTCGGGTCGATTCTCCTTTAACGGTAGGTTTCTTCTCGAGACCTTGTCGGTTAACGACTTAAAGACTTCATTGGGATTGTGAAGCCAGACGAAACTACTTCTCTTGTAGTTGAGCAATTTGATCTTTCCATTTTCTATCGTACGAGTTCAATTGAATAATTAGCTTGAGATTATATCTCCGATAAGGCAAGATAAAAAGAAATCACAAACATCTTCGTCTTATCGTTTGTGATTCTACAGTGTTGATGGTGGATTTTTATTTAAGGTTAAGATTGTAAAACCTAAAAAATATGCACCAACATCTTGTAAAAGATAAGGCCATTAACAAGTGATGAATACTCCTTCACTTTATCAATTCACCAAGAATGGAGCATGTGGCAACAATCCCGTTCTGTGAATAAAATACACGAAATTCATCCAGGTTGGAGCATGTAGCAACAATCCCATATACCCTGTGAATTTCCAGCATTATTAATTAATTCGCAACAGCCTTGTATTTCCTATACTCATTATCAGTGCGGCATGACGACTGAGTGTTGCTCTTAGCGGAGCAACACGAACCTCCAAGCATTATAATGAAACCATGTACGAAATACCCGTACAGGCTGAACTCTCGGTGTGTTATACTAGCCTGATTGAGCCCCTATCGGTGTGTTATACTATCCCGATTGAGCATCCAGACTGACCGTATCAGTATGGATATGATCACGACCATCCAACTCCACCATCCTGATTGGATGGCCCAGATCGATTCTATCACCCCCAAGCAGGTATGGAATACCTGCCGAACCAACGTGAAACCCGCATGGTCGGCCTCCCTTGGTCTAGCTTGCCAAAACGTCCAAACCATAGCAGTATGGATGGAAAACCCTAAATTAGGGTTTGCGACACATTACATGCGTCACAAAAACAGCCTCAACCATCCATCTTCGCAGGTATAGATGGAGGGTGCAGATGTAGATTCAAAGGGCACGGAGTATGTCAATACAATCACCTCAGGCCCACCTACATACCTGACTAATCGTTCAGGACCAACCACGGTTGGTCATTCCAAATCGTGCGCCTGAATGGAGCATGACGCACGACTCTGATACCCAAAAATTAGGGTTTTGAATCAAGAGCGTCCATCTTATCCGGCACGAATGGAGGGTCCGAGATTAGATCAAAGCAGGTCCGGTCATGTCAACATGACCACCGTGGACCTATCTATCCCCTCACCTAATCGGCCAAGGCATACCATGCCTGGCTATCCCCAAATCATCCGCTCAAACATGCGTGGTCGCACCTCCCAAGCTGCAAATTAATCTCAACCACTCGATTTCTCCGGACGAATTGGGTGTCTTAGATCGCGTTTTCATGGGACGGTAAGATATAGGCGTGAACACCAGCCTACCACCTACATGTTGGAGCAATAGACCAAGACCGACCAAGCTTGGTCGTTTTGGAACGCCCGCCCGAAGTTGGTATGGGATACGGCTTTTGCGGCACTAATCTTCTGTTTCAATTCGATCTCGACCACTCAACTTCGCCGGACGAATTGAGTGGCCCAGATCACGTTTTTGTGGGACGGTAGGTATAAATGCCTAAAGTGTCACGCCATCTACACATATGTGTGATCGGCCAGTCCAGGATAGTTCCCTAAGTCTGGTTTCGGTCAGGGTGAAGAGCAGTGCTTGCGCACCTCCTTCGAAACCCTAATTCCACCAAGTGTCGCAGATGAGTGTCTTAAAAATCATCTCATCCGTCCAACTTCACCAAATTTCGGTTATATAACCCTGGTCGAGTTAATTAGTCGGTCTTGAGTCATGGTGATCACCATTCACCACTCTACCACACCATGTGGTCGGTAAAGGAAGGGTTTGCATGCGCAACTTCCAAACCATGTTGGATATACTCAATGTAGTACCTGCATAGTATACACACGATACTTCACAAGTATCGATTTCCTTCCTGGGTTTTGCTTTCGTGTTGTTTCTCCTCCCGAACGAGCTTAAAACCTAAATATTCCCTCGTTCGGAGATATAAAATTCTTTTCCGTATGGAATGGAGGGGCGGATCATCAAAATCCGAGTCAGTACTAGAATTCTACAACTATTCTAGTAAGGAGCGCTAATTAGGGTTTCTGGTGCAACGATCAACGGTTTCCCCTCCTCTCAAGATGCAAAATATCGACCGTCGAAGGTCACCAAGCTAGAAAGCTTCCCGATCCTGACTTGCAAAGCTACAACAACATGCTACATGTTATCAAAAAACACAAAAGACATCAATCATGTCACAAACTGGGGGATACATACTGGGGTATTGGTCTAGCGGTTTACAGCGTGTAGCGCACAACGCGCAATGACAAGAACGTGTCAGGAAGTCATGGAAGGTTAGTGATGATGGGAGAAGTGGGCAATCCTGGTCGTGTGACACCAACACACTACTCCACTACTCCATCACTTCACTTTCTCCACTTCCCACGAGATACGAAGGTTAGGCTAAAGGACTTGTATAAATAGGTTCTCTGCCCTATTTTCAACAACAACACAAGTCCAGAAAACATAAGCAAGTGTTGATACAATCGTATTCAAACACCAGAACTGATAGCTTACATCCTGCAAGCCAGTTCAGCCTTCTAATACAAGTCCTGCATAACCAACACCTTCACATTCTCAACACCTTCTTCGCTTCCCTCCCTAAGATCAACCCCATCTCCTTCACTTTGTGACCAAAACAAGTCTGGAACGGCCATTTCTTGGTTTAGGCCGGACTTGCACAGATTTATATCTCGAATCTACAAGCACTCACCGCGCAGTGCTTTTGTTTTAGGTTAAGATTCATTCCTCATCCACAACCCAAATTACCAAAATTAGCAGGAATAGTTTTCACCCATACACAATTGGCGACCACAGTGGGAGGTTGATCTCTCGGTCGTAAATTCAATTTATTCAATACCATTCAATCAATTTGGAGATGGTTGGACTTAGGACCGTCACAACAGTCTCGAATCCCGACGGTTCCTCCAACGGAGATACCCCTCTTCCCAACGGTGTAGCTGATGGCGTAACCGAAAGAGTCCCAACGTTAAGTGAGCTAGCACGGGCACTAGTACAAAAAGTCACCTAGACCACACTTGAACACCGTGTCCATAGGTCTATAGTCACGGATTTTTTTCCCTCTAAAACCGTTATGGTAGGAGGCATAACAATAGGGTACCTTTATGGCTACTTAAACTTTGAGTGACTATTTAACATAATTTTCCATAGTTATACCTCAATAACCGTGTCTATATAGTACCCCTTCATTTTTTGTATTACAGTCTTTTTCTTATAACCATGACCATAAGATCCTTATAGACACACAATTTGATTGTAACATGGCTAGTGTTTCCCTTAAAGCCACAAATGTTTATATTAACCATGGCCTTCATTATCATTTAGACACACCAAATATGGTTTTAGTGTGGTTATTGTATGCTCTAAAGCCATGTGGAACTGTTTTACCATGGCCATCTCTATCATTCAAACACGCGAAAAATAGTTTAACGTGGCCAATTCATGATTTATAGTTACTTTAAATTTGTAGCACCATGACCATCTCTATTATGGACGTGGCCCGTTTACAAGTTACAGCTACTATAAATCTGTATCACCGTGACAACTTTCCGAAAGGACACTAGTAATGGCCTCTCAAAAAATTTCAACTTTTGTAGCTCTAGTTATCCTTTGGCTATGGTTTCATATCTAAATAGTGGCTTCATTTCTAGTATCAACCACCTATTATATCGAGTTTTGAGGGACCTATTTTCCACTTATTTGTCATTAGTACAAATTAATCACACATTTAAAATGGAACTACTTTTTATTAATCATATGTTAAATTGTTTGAAAACCCTTAAATAACAAAAAAAATCAAATGGAAATTCAAAATAACATTCCAAGTCTAAGGTCTTGATTCTGTTGCTGGTTCTCTGAGATTTCTATTTCCCCATCCTTCATATCTGAACCTTTCTTCATCATCATCTTCTTAGCTCGGCACTATGTTCAGCAGGATCTACAAGTGGCTCCATCTGCAGCAAAAAAAATGGATGTATAAGGCAAGAATAACATTCTTAGACCTGCATAGATGGATAGTATCGGATAGTATCGGTTAACAACTTTTCCAAGTATGAAAAGTGACTTCTAACTAAGAGGGAAAAAAAAGAGTGAGATTTAAGCTAGACTTACTCCAGCATCAGTAGCAACAGTATTGCCAAAACGACTCAATTCCGCCTCTAGTTCAGCAATACTTTTATTAATTAGCGACTGGAGGCATGGGATGCGAGACTTGATTACAGTTTTTAAGTGCTGCAAAATCGACCATTATGCATCAATTTGAGTATGAAACAAACCAAAGCTCATTGATAACTGAATATAATTTTAGGAATGGCCAGACAACACAAGAAAAGAAAATCATGTGATTGTCCCTCTGCCCTGTTCCAGAACAAACTGTACTGTAGAAGAAAAGAAATGTTACCTTCGAAAGCATCTTTCCTAGATGCTCTGAACCCATTCTATGGGCAATATGCCTATACTCAGGGGTACTTGCAAAATACTCCCGCTCTCTGCGACGAGCAGCGATCATGTCAACACTCTTGTTAATATTAGCTTGGGAGCGATTAACACCACCAATCCAAGGGAACTGTAGGCGATATGATTTGCCTTCCAATATCTGGAGAACCCAAAGAATGTCAGTCAAGACATCACCCTCTTAACCAATATATAAACTTCAAATTCTTAACCAATACACTAAATCATATATTCATATTCAGAACATATCTTCCACTTTGTAGTTTGAATTACTAACGAAAGAACAAGCATATATCTGACAATAGGACAAATTTTTAGACGGTCACTAAGAACTGTGGGGAAGCAATTAACTTACATCAACAGCATCTGTGCCCTTATCCATGAGATCAATCTTTTTCAAGACTCCAAATGTTCTTTCCCCTAAGAAATGCAAAGAGATATTTTAAGAGTAAGGAACTGCCAAAATGGAGTTTACTTGAACATGAAATTGTGTAAACTGTATTAAATAGGGAAATCTCTAAAGAGTTCCCGGAATCTGCACCAAATGGAGTAACAAAAGCTCACCTTTTGGGTCAACATCACGAGAAATTTTGATAGCATCAGAGGTAGCCAAATCTTGATTGGCAGGTGAAACTGCTAGAATTAAACAATTGGGCTGCAGGGTAAAGGAGAACGAAATCAAATTAAAAACATCCCCAATATGTAGGAAATCACAGTCTAATAATCAAACCATGGTTTAATAAAGAGGTCCGCAATATGTAGGAATCATAGTCTAGTGACCAAACCATGCAAACTTACATTTACTGTAAACCATCCATGAAGGACTGCGATACCTTCACTAGGTTTGAAATAATACTTATGACTCTATATTCCATACCAAATTGTGTGGAAAAGAAACATGAACAATGAAAAACAATTATATTACCTATACATTGAGATATCAAAATGAAGTGTTCCAAAAATTTACTCCCAGTATACTTGTTTCATATGAATATAAGGAATTTCTTGTCAAGGGTTTTACAAAAGTCAGTGGCATATCTAACTTTAGATACCTACATGTCATTCTAGAAATCATGGTACTGAATAGGTAACAGCTCCGACGCCTAGAGATCCTAAAAGACGAACAGGGACCACAATATCTTATAAAGTTCATACACACATAAGAATATACACAAAGGAACTTCGGCATTGTAAAAAGATGAGTTTATGGGTTATAGGATATACCTTCTCAATAAACGAGCGAACCATGTTCTCAATGTCCGCAACGATGCTATCAGATTGACCATCTACAGTCCCAGGGTTTACCAGTCAGTCAGTTTCATAGTAAGAAAATTAGTTGAATCATAGTACATCATATATTACAGCAAGAGGACTGCGAGCATCAATCCACAACTGAAACCTAAAGAAAAGGTAAATGAAACTTACCAATGACAACTTTTTTCAATCCAGGAAGATCGATCAGGGTCAAATTCACAACTGCGAAGGTTCAAAAAACAAAAACAGAGATGAGCCAGATGACCAAAGAAGCAACCGCTACAAACTCGTAATCATTTTATAGGTATTCGAACTTAAGGCACTACTTCACTCAGAAGAATAAAAACAAGGGCACAGATGTATCACATTGTATTTCAAGTCCAATATGACCTAACACACGGTATTGTAACTATTATTCACTACTTTTATTTGCAGGTATCAATACTCTCAATCATCTCACAACTTTTATATTGTTCTGGATCCTCAAGGAAGATGACCATTCCATCCTTCTGGTTAATGGTTGCAAATGTCTCACCATCTTCAATCTAAGAAAATCATACACACGCTTATATATAAACAACTAGCATTAAAATTGCTGTTAAAGATCATGTTGTAACTGTGTACATACAGAAACAATATATTACCATTTGAAGACACGCATCTCAGCCTCCTTTGGTGTATTCAGCTGGACAGTTTTGGCTATGTCTTGAAGAGACATATTTAGATATGTCTGAGTCAGCCTCTGGATGTTATGCTTGTACAGAGACGTTACAACCTGATTCACTAGTCCAAGATTGGTGTCCTGCAAAAAAGGTCCTGAAATTAGACTACTTGAAAACTAAAGGAGCTCAGTGAATTTGTTTAAATGTTAAATTCCCTGTTCAAATGACTTATGAATAATAAAGATGATGGAAACTCACAGATTCAAACTTCTCCCTATGTGTTGCCACACAACTCTCTAACTCGGCAATTTTCCCAGTGCTATAACTGGTTGAAAATCATACTGGACAAGCTCAAGTTACTAAAATTACCTGACTGAAGTGTTTTAGACTCCTCTGCGCAGCTGAAGAAGCATACTTGGGGAAAGTAGCAGAAAACTGTCACACAAAGTTCTTACGCTGCTTAATAAACCAAACCATCCAATAAAACCCCAGAGCTAAAACAATTAGAATGAACATAAAACATTCTCAAGTCAAACTTCTATATGTGAAGTTTTGGAACTGGTGATAAATGAAATAAATGCAAAATAGAAAAAGAAATTTCATTCTCAACACATTCATGGCATTGATTAGAGTAAGAACCTAAGAATTAGAATGTTCTAATTAAATCACTCACAACACGGGTTTAAGTAGTGTTCAAAGTGAAAAACACAGAGCAAGACAGACAAAGTTCTCTCTTTCAGATTCAGTATTCAATTAACTCAACAAAAATAGAATCAATCAATCGCATTCATATCAGTTCAAACTAAGTTCACATACATTTATTCACAACTTACCATCATTATCAACCAATCAAATCAATCCTCATTATCAACAAAACATAAATTTCCACCTCTTGATCAAGAAATAACAAACACCAAATTTTACCTAAGAATCTCAAATTATGAATAGAAATCAGATCCATCACAGCAACCACAAATTCCCAATCAAAACAGTAACAACACCCATAGATCCATCACAGCAACCACAAATTCCTTCTTGAATTCGAGCATCAATTTTTCCCTCTTTTCTCGATGTAGCAGCACAAACCCATATGAATCTTATGGATAACAACTAAAACCACCAGACAAAACCCAATCTTCTGATTTCTTGTTCAAACCCTAAGTCTTCCACTGAATTACTCAGTTGCCAGCTTCTAAATATCAAACTGTACCCAGCAAACATTGTCGGAATATGAAATAGAGATCTTTTTAGATCAACAGAGTTAGGGAATGATCTAGGTGTGTCTATTAGAGGTGGTGTTAATACGAGTAAAATAGAGAAATCCAATGATAGAAGTTAGGGTTTTGGGGATGAATTCAAGATGAAGTAAAGTAGAGAAATCAGCGAGAGAATCAAGGATTTGGGAAATCAGTTAATAAGGGATTCGTGGAATTGTTATGTGATGAAGATTTGAAGCAATTGAATCTTGCGAAACTGTGTTAGGGTTTCACGAACTGCAGTGTGCAAAACAGAAAAGGTACGATAATAGAAGTTACGGTTTAGGGGATGAGTTCAAGATGAAGTAAAATAGAGAAATCAACGATGAAATTAAGGGTTTCTACTTGAACTAAAACTAGGGTTTGTGAGGATTCAGTATGAAATCGAAAAGAGAATCAAGGATTTGGGAAATCAGTGAATTAGGGTTTGTTGGAAGAAACAAGGGTTTCAAAATCCTAGCTACACCCGTTCATGGTGAACCTTGAAAGTTGAAACCCAAACATCATATTAGAAAACTGAAGAACAAATTAGAGTTTTACTGAGATTTGGTTGAAAAAATTGGTTCGATTTCAGTGAAGTGAGGATTTTTTTTTCTAAGGGATGGAAAGATGAGAGACGAGAGAAAGGAACGCGAGTGAAGGTAAGTGAGAGAAAAAAATTTCATTTTATGTAAAAGAATTTTAACGGATAAGATGTGGTAGGATGGGTCATACGGATTATCAAAAAATTTATGGACGGTATAGATTTAACTTAAGAGTGTCATACGGATCAAGGTAAGTGTGTTTTCTTTGTGTTAATACGAACTCATGTTTTCGGTTTTATTATCAATCTTCGACATGAAAAAAAATCCAAAAAAAATATTAATAAATTTAGGACTTTGTTATCGACACTCTGATATGAAAAAATCCAAAAAATGTATAGGAATGAATCGGGAAAATGATAATTGGTGTGTTTCTTTGTGCTTTCTCTTTGTGTTTTTGTGCTTTCTCTTTGTGCTTCCGGTTTGAATTTCGACTAGTCGCACTGGTAAACTCAGGTTATAAGATTACTAGAGATGGACCACGAAATTCAGGATGGTTCTGACTTCAAACTTAGTTGGATACAACATCAAAATCGATAAATATGAAGCTCAGTGCTGATTCGAACTTCAAATGTGGTATAACAACATACAAACTATGAGCCAAGAAGCTCCGAGAGGGTTCTGACTTCAAACATAGCATGATACATCATCAAAATCGATAAATATGAAGCTCAGTGTTGATTCGAACTTCAAATGTGGTATAACGTCATACAAATTATGAACTTAGAAGCTTCGGGAGGGTTCTAACTTCAAAGATAACATGATACATCATCGAAATCGATAAATATGAAGTTTAGTGTTGATTCGAACTTCAAATGTGGTATAACGACATACAAACTGTGAACCAAAAAGCTTCGGGAGGGTTTCTGACCGTGATCGAGATCGAAACCTGGCCATGAGTGGACTACTATAAGTCGGAAACTTCGTAAGAACGATAAATCCATCCATTTACAGGTAAGATTCCTTCAGAATATTCCTTGAAACCTTAAACAAACCCTATTCGTAAAATATAAGCAGATATGTAAATGTGGAAGGATGGTTGGAATCCAAGTCTTAGACATAGGAGGTTCAGGTTCGATTCACCTTAACCTCATTTTTTTTTCAAAGTCAATTTTTTCATTTTACAACCCTTGTAAAGGTTGTGAATATTGATTGAAAAAAAAAACACAAATCTACCAATATTGAGAAATCGAAAGGATGGTTGATGACTTGTGCTAACACACATTAGGCTTGGGTTCGAATCTCTCAAAGAACATTTTTCAAAATCAAATTAAAGTTTCTCTTAATACAGTCATCTTCGTGAAAATGCACATGAGACAGTCATGGTTGAACTGTGAAACTAAATTTTAAACTAACTTTGTTCACAAAATGAAATACTATTTTGAACAACTTAACATCGAAAATGGCAGACAAAGTATGATCATGCAAGTAATAGAATGGAAGCTAGTGCAATAATTTCCACAAATGGTCCATTATAAATTGGTATCAACGTATATGAGATGCAATGAACAAGAAAAAGCAACAACAAGCATATGATGTCACAAGGACTGAATTTTGAAACAGGATCACATTCCAAGGAAGTAATACATTCTTGCGCTAAATGCATACTATGTTAAGTAGATTTATAGTCGTTCATGTGAATTATAGCATTTTAAGGGATGAAGAATATATGAGTTGGTATCCTTGACAAATTAACAACGATGAAGTATCAAGTGTCAATTACCAGGAAAAGACCATCACAACTCAAAATGAAAATAAGGTTGGAATCTAGAATAACACATCGACGTGTCCATAAACCATATGTTATGGACACATAAACAAACCAAAGTGACTAAAAAAGTTACCTTTTCGCCATGGGTGATTAGGTGTGTCTAATGGCACCCTACATAATAGACACATAAACAATTCTCCACTGTAGCCATATACTCATTTATGGCTACATGGCATGGGTTCAAATTTAAACCCATGACCAAATGATGTTATTTGCCTACAAGTCATGAATTTAGACTAAAATCCATGACTAAATGGTGGTCATTGGCTACAAAATAGCCTAAAATGTGGCTGCAACAACACTTTAGTTTTAACTATGACCTGTAGCTACACAAATATCCCAAAACGTGGCTAAGCTAAAAAACCAAAAGCGTGGCCTATGTAACTATTTGTACTAGTGGGGTACAGGAGATTCACGCGAGGAACATGGATCTAATCAAAGAAGTGGTAGACGGAATCCTTAATCTCCTCATCAGGATGACATCAGAGTTGGGCGTTCTGGAAACCTCCGCACCGGGGACTAATTCCCCTCAAATCAATAGCTTTACTACGAACCAGAGACCAGTGGATCAGGAAGCGGCATCTCTAGTGGAAATCTTATGCGAACTCTTGCACCTCTTGAAGAATCAACGGGCAGAGACGTTTGCTACGATTAATAAAATAGCTCTGGACGTACACCTGACTCCTTCACGACCAGAAATCCTAAATGCATCGGAAAGATCGGTAAATAATGTTACATTTACAGAAGACAATATGATGGCGGAAGAGGGTCACAACCGGGCCCTACATGTTACCGCACACATCAAGGGTTCGGAGTTCAGGAGGGCCCTCGTCGACACAGGAGCATCTTCAAACGTGATTACCCTCAAAACCCTCAGGACGGCCAAGGTCAGCCCGTGAAAAATTATACGATAGCCCACCACAATGATGGACTTCGAAGGAAACCAGACCAGCACATACGGGTATGTCAAACTAAATTTGTCGGTAGGACCTGTTCAATCCAAAGTGAAATTTGAAGTCATAGAAAAGGAGCCAGACTACCATATGATACTAGGAAGACCGTGGCTCCATTACAATAAGGTCATCCCTTCGACGTATCACCAGTGCCGAAAGACTATGCTAAATGAGGAAGTTATACGTATTCCTGCATCACTGTCTCCATACGCGCCGATATGCGGAGTGGAGTTGTTCAGCCCAAAAGAAGCTTCGCATGGAAAGTCATACCAAGTGTTGTGCACCCCATTACCCACATGGGCTTCAATTCGGGAAGAAGACCGACTTGCATCATTAGGGGTTAAACACCACAAAACTCCTTTGTTGACGGGAGGCTCATCTTCATCCGGTGAAGTTTCAACCCATGCTCACGCCAAAAGTGAACGCACTTTCGAGGCAAGACGCGATCATGGGAAGACAATATATTGGCGTCGCTGTTAGCAATTAACAGGGGAGATTGGTACCCAGTCTCTCCGCCCAATTGAATGTTGTAAGAATGACCAGACATATGAGGAGGTGTTAGACACTCCGAAACAGCTACAAGATGGCACCAACTCCACAACCGATGAACTCGAGATTGTTGACATCGGGAATGAGAAGTCTCCCAGGCCAGTCTCTATTAGTTCGACTCTATCCGTAGACGAACGTGCAAGTCTTGTCCAGTTACTTAAAAAGTACTAAGATGTGTTTTCCTGGACATATGAGGAAATGCCAGGTCTAGACGAGAAACTGGTCACACATCACCTTCACATCATACCTAGATCCAAGCCAGTCAAGTAATCTCCGAGGCAGTTCAGGCACGAAATGGAAGAACAAATCAAGAATTAAATTAAGAAACTGCTAGATGATGGTTTTATCAGACCTATCCATCATCCGACCTGGCTAGCTAATGTGGTTCCGATAAAGAAGAAGAGCGGACAGATTCGGTGTTGCGTGGATTTTAGAGACTTGAACAAGTGATGCCCAAAGGATGACTTTCCTCTACCCAACATTGACATGTTGGTAGACGCTACCAGCGGACACGACATGTTCTCCTTCATGGACGGCTACAGCGGCTACAATCAGATAAGGATGTATGAACATGATGCAAGTAAGATAGCTTTTCGGACCCCTCTTGGCAATTTTTATTATATTGTTATGCCATTCGGTTTAAAGAACGCCGGCGCAACATATCAACGCGCTATGACGGCAATCTTCCACGACATGATGCATAAACAAGTAGAATATTACGTAGATGATATTGTGGTCAAGTCCAAGGCTCGAGCAGACCACACCAACGTCCTATGGCAAGTATTCGAGAGATGTCGA
Source organism: Papaver bracteatum (assembly GCA_023529315.1). NCBI lineage: Eukaryota > Viridiplantae > Streptophyta > Magnoliopsida > Ranunculales > Papaveraceae > Papaver > Papaver bracteatum. Next base: position 618,674 of record JAJJWX010005418.1, on the reverse strand, counting down.
GAATACAAGTTAAAGATGAATCCTTTGAAATGCGCTTTCGGTGTATCTTTAGGCAAGTTTCTGGGGTTCCAGGTAACCGAGGAAGGCATCAAGGTAGACCCATCCAAGACCCAGTCTATCCTCACAATGCCGCCTCCCTGAACTGTGAAGGAACTCCAAAGTTTCATGGGCAAGGTAAACTATATCCGACGTTTTATACCTGGTCTAGCCCAACTCGTCGCTTCATTCACTCCCTTACTGAAGAAAGGAGCTAGCTTCGTTTGGACCGCAATCCAACATGAATCTTTTCGAAAGATTCAACAAATAATGTCGTCTCCAGCCATCATGAAGTCTCATTTCCATGGAAAATCGTTATGCCTCTACACCGCCTTTAGTGACACCGCCGTAGGGGCTCTACTCGCTCAGGAAGATGATGAGGGAGTCGAACATCATATATACTACTTTAGCCGGATATTAAGAGACGCCGAACTTAGATACCCCAGGGCGGAAAAAGCATGTTTGGCCTTGATCCACTCCATTCAGGAGTTTAGGCATTACCTAATGTCTAATAGGGTAATACTCATATCTAAATCCGATCATGTAAAGTTTTTACTTTCAAAACCGGTCCTTACGGGAAGAACATGCAAATGGCTTCTCCAAATTTCAGAGCTGGACATAGCATGTGTGTCACCAAGGGCTATCAAGGGTCAAGCAGTTGCAGACTTGCTGGCAGCATTTCCTGGAGAAGGCACTGCCGGACTGCACGAAGACCTTCCTGGAGAGTTTCCAGACGTCTCCGTTTTGGAAGAGAAAGTGTGGATCCTATATTTTGATGGCTCTGCTACTCCTAGCAGTAATACTGGAGGAGCGGGCGTGGTATTAGTCTCTCCAACTGGGGAAGTTTTCTCGCACTCCTTCAAATTGGACTTCGAATGCACCAACAACTCATCAGAGTATGAAGCTTTCATCATAGGACTGTCAATAGCTAAGCAAGCAGGAGTCATGCGTTTGGAGATAAGAGGTGACTCCAAGTTACTGGTAAATCAGATGAATGGAGTATACGCATTGAAGGAAGTAACACTAGCTCCGTATCGATCAGAAGTGCAAAGGTTGTTAAATTATTTTGCCGACGCAACTATAGTCCATGTTGGTCGCAACAACAACAAACACGCTGATTGTCTGGCAACACTAGCTTCCAAACTGAAGTTCGAAGGTTCGGAAGAAACCCTAACGGTAAAGAGGAGAACCATAGAATCGACATGGCTATCACAATACAGAGACACCAAGATTGATGATTGGCGAACTCCGATCACTCAAGAGCTCAACAACTCGGTCTCCCAGGGAAAGGTTAGTCTCAAAACCTTACAAAACTTCTTCATACTTCATGGTATGTTGTATTATCGAAATCCGGACGGTTCTCTGTCAAGATGCCTTGGAGATGACGAAGCACAACTACAACTAGATCGTGTTCACAATGAAGTTTGTGGAAAATCACTGGTGGTAACGCTTTACCGACGACTCCAATGTCTGGGATATTACTGGCCGGAGATGGAGACTCAATCCAGGCTATTTCAGAAGTCCTGCTCAAATTATCAAGCGCCACCACACCAGTCGGAAGTTTTCAGTATGAACCATGCTGGGGACTGGAGAGAGCCATACATCAACTATCTCCGAGATGGAACAACTTCTACCAATCAAAAGGACGCTATCAAAATAAGGAAAAAGGCGAAGCGGTTCATATTCTACGAAGGGATCATATACAGTAAGAGTTTCGGAGGGAATCTATTGAGGTGCCTGGCTGGGGAAGAAATTTCAGTCATTTTGAAAGAAACACATGAGGGGGAACACCAAGGGAAGAGGAAGTTGTTTTTCCAGATACACGAGAAATACTATTGGCCAACCATGGAAGATGACGCGGCCTTTTTTGTTCAAAGTTGTCACAAATGTCAGATTCATGGGAACCTTGTTCACACGCCCTCCACCCTCCTGCACTCAATAAGCAGTCTGTGTCCATTCTACAGCTAAGGACTGGACATTATTGGGAAAATCAACCCGCCCTCATCAAAGCAGCATGAGTACATTATAACCGCGACAGAATACTTCACCAAATGGGTAGAATCCATTCCGCTGCGGGGAACTACGGGAGCAACAATTGCGGCTTTCATTAAAGAGCACATCATTTGTCGTTTTGGTGTGCCCAAGCATATTATCACTGATAACGGCACTCCCTTCGCCAACAAACAGGTACAAGATTTGCTCGAAAGGTATGGCATCCAACAGGTTTTCTCCACCATCTACTACCCTCAAGGGAACGGGCAAGCCGAAAGTACCAACAAGACATTGATCCGGATCATCAGTCGAACAGTACACGACAATCCTAGGGAATGGCACAACCAGTTACCAATGGCATTGTGGGCATACTGGATGTCACCTAGAAGCTCCATTGGAGTTTCCCCATATTCACTTGTTTACGGAGCGGACGCAATTCTCCCGGCAGAGATCAAAATCCCATCAGCCAGGATTGTGGCAGCGACTGAGGTCCACTGGGAAGAGAACGAAACTTCTAGCTCTAGAATAGCGGAGTTAGACACTCTGGATTTCAGAAGGAACAAAGAGGAAGAACGCGCTCAGGTGTACAGGAACAGAGTTTCCAGGGCGTATAATAAAACCTTGAAGTCGCGTGTTTTCAAAGTGGGAGATTTGGTCTTGAAAACGGCAAGGCACATCCAACAAGACATGTCCACGCCAAAATTCTCACCGAAATGGGAAGGTCCCTACACAGTGACCAAGGCTTACAATACCGGCTACTACAAGATTGTCAAGGCGGACGGAGGAAGGCTGGAAGCGGTCATCAATGGAAAATGGCTTAAGGCATATCATGCTTGACCATTGTCCACCTTGTCTCACGACGCTACAATACAGGCATCTATTTCATTACATGTTTGAATCCTCAATCATATTCATAGATGCATTAATGAAAACCTATTTTATCAATAAAAAAAAAAAAACCAGTGCCATTTATTCCGCAAAGATGTTCAAAAGAAAACTTTAACACAAACATCATTGACAACAAGGGAACACAGCTACATACGACCTAGAAGAGGCCGTCCAGCAGATTATAGTTCCTTGAGAGCATCATCTCCAGTATAGATTGATACCTCTCTGTCCTTTTCTTCAAGTCATGTACTGCATGTTCTACCTTCTTTGATTCCACAGCCAGAGCCTTCTCCTCTTCCAAGATAGCTTTCGCAGCAGGAACAACATTTACGATGATACCGGCTCGATCAACCTTGATGATATCAAGACGTTGTCGCAACCAACCCACGTTGAACTCCATGGATTTGCAGGTAGATACCATATCCTCCCACTTTTCGAGGCTTGATTCGGCAACATTGCGGATGGAAATATTCTCCATCTCAGCAATCATGGGAAGAAGGCAATTCACCGTGGTGACCAAAGCAGAGGAACAATGTCGGACCACATTCCTGGTTGCGATATGGCCGTACTTTCTCCATAATTTCGTGTATAAAGGTACAAACTCCTTCCGCACTAAGAATCCACCAACGTCTCGATAACTAGATGATAAACACTTCATGCGAATATCGAACGGAAGACCTGCATTGGGGTATTCATAAGACGATATACCTAGATCGGCATCTTAGAGATCCGTAGGAGTAGGCATGTTTGAGTTTGAAGGAAGAGGACTGCTTAGGTTATCATCATCAATAACTGTCACACATGTTCCGGTAGGGTATCTCTGCAAAAAGGAAAGGATTGTTCACCTGATCCTTATGAGGAACAAATAAATCAATCAGAAAAGGAAAAGAAGACAAACCTGTATGATCTTCTTGACTCGGAGAACACGGGCTGGAGATTCATCATGAAACCCAGACGGAGATCGCGTACGCTTGACGGAAGATCCTGGGTGGTACGAAGAAGATGATCTACTGTTGCTCAACATGTTGGGAAGATAGAGTTTTTGCAGAAAAATCTATTAACGGTTTTTAACCCGCATGAATGCTGAAGGAAACCCTAAGGAAGACCGGATCAACTACAACGGGACTTATCCGATGAATGAGGTCCCAATGTCGACTAGGTCGTACTTCTCATCCAAACCCTAATCAGGACTCCCAGGGAAACGCCTGACGATGTAGACCTATCCGGTAAATATGCATTCACTTTATCTTGGTCATTTCAATGTATAAATTTGTCACCATCTCATGCCTACCACACAATAGTGTAACCATTATGTGCTAGTCAGGGGACTTAATGTTGATGGTGGATTTTATTTAAGGTTAAGATTGTAAAACCTAAAAAATATGTGCCAACATCTTGTAAAAGATAAGGCCATTAACAAGTGATGGATACTCCTTCACTTTATCAATTCACCAAGAATGGAGCATGTGGCAACAATCCCGTTCTGTGAATAAAATACACGAAATTCATCCAGGTTGGAGCATATAGCAACAATCCCATATACCCTGTGAATTTACAGCATTATTAATTAATGCGCAACAGCCTTGTATTTCCTGTACTCATTATCAGTGCGGCATGACGACTGAGTGTTGCTCTTAGTGGAGCAACACGAACCTCCAAGCATTATAATGAAACCATGTACGAAATACCCGTACATGTTGAACTCTCGGTGTGTTATACTAGCCCGATTGAGCCCCTCTCGGTGTGTTATACTAGCCCGATTGAGCATCCGACCGATCGTATCGATGGGATATGATCACGACAATCCAACTCCACCGGCTTGATTGGATGGCCCGGATCGATTCTATCACCCCCAAGAAGGTATGGAATACCTGCCGAACCAACGCGGAACCCGCATGGTCGGCCTCCCTTAGCCTAGCTTTCCAAAACGTCCAAACCATAGCAGTATGGATGGAAAACCCTAAACTAGGGTTTGCGGCACATTACATGTCACAAAAGCAGCCTCAACCATCCATCTTCGCAGGTATAGATGGAGGGTGCAGATGTAGATTCAAAGGGCACGGAGTATGCCAATACAATCACAGCAAGCCCGCCTACATACCTGACTAATCGGTCAGGACCAACCACGGTTGGTCATTCCAAATCGTGCGCCTGAATGGAGCATGATGCACGACTCTGAAACCCAAAAATTAGGGTTTTGAATCACGAGCGTCCATCTTATCCGGCACGAATGGAGGGTCCGAGATTAGATCAAAGCAGGTGCGGTCATTTCAACATGACCACCGTGGACCCGTCTATCCCCTCACCTAATCGGCCAAGGCATACCATGCCTGGCTATCCCCATATCGTCCGCTCGAACATGCGTGGTCGCACCTCCCAAGCTGCAAATTAATCTCAACCACTCGATTTCTCCGGACGAATTGGGTGGCTTAGATCGCGTTTTCATGGGACGGTAAGACATAGGCATGAACACCAGCCTACCACCTACACGTTAGAGCAATCGACCAAGACCGACCAAGCTTGTTCGTTTTGGAACGCCCTCCCGAAGTTGGTATGGGATACGACTTTTGCGACACTAATCTTCTGTTTCAATTCGATCTCGACCACTCAACTTCGCCGGACGAATTGAGTGGCCCAGATCACGTTTTTGTGGGACGGTAGGTATAAATGCCTAAACCGTCATGCCATCTACATGCATGTGTGATCGGCTAGTCCAGGATAGTTCCCTAAGTCTGGTTTCGGTCAGGGTGAAGAGAAGTGCTTGCGCACCTCCTTCGAAACCCTAATTCCACCAAGTGTCGCAGATGAGTGTCTTAAAGATCATCTCATCCGTCCAACTTTACCATCTCGGTTATATAACCCTGGTCAGGAGTTAATTAGTCAGTGCGGAGTCGTGGTGATCACCATTCACCACTCTACCACACCATGTAGTCGGTAAAGGAAGGGTTTGCATGCGCAACTTCCAAACCATGTTGGATATACTCAATGCAGTACCTGCATAGTATACACACGATACTTCACAAGTATCAATTTCCTTCCTGGGTTTTTCTTTCGGGTTGTTTTCTCCTCCCAAACGAGCTTAAAACCTAAATATTCCCTCGTTGGGAGATAGGAAATTCTTTTCTGTATGGAATGGAGGGGCGGATCATCAAAATCCGAGTCCGTACTAGAATTCTACAACGATTCTAGTAAGGAGCACTAATTAGGGTTTCTGGTGCAATGATCAACGGTTGCCCCTCCTCTCAAGATGCAAAATCTCGACCGTCGAAGGTCACCAAGCTAGCAAGCTTCCCGAGCCTGACTTTCCAAGCTACAACAACATGCTACATGTTTTCCAAAAACACTCGAGACATCAATCATGTCACAAACTGGGGATACATCTTGGGGTATTGGTCCGGCGGTTTACACGTGCGAAGACACAACGCGCCATCACAAGAACATGTCAGGAAGTCATGGACGGTTAGTGATGATGGGAGAAGTGGGCAAGCCTGGTCGTGTGACACCAACACACTACTCCACTACTCCATCACTTCACTTTCTCCACTTCCCATGAGATACGAAGGTTAGGCTAAATGACTTGTATAAATTGGTTCTCCGCCCTATTTTCAACAACAACACAAGTCCAGACAACAGAAGCAAGTGTTGATACAATCGTATTCAAACACCGGAACTGATAGCTTACATCCTGCAAGCCAGTTCAGCCTTCTGATACAAGTCCTGCATAGCCAACACCTTCACATTCTCAACACCTTCTTCGCTTCCCTCCCTAAGATCAACCCCATCTCCTTCACTTTGTGACCGAAACAAGTCTGGAACGGCCATTTCTTGGTTTAGGCCGGACTTGCACAAATTGATCTCTCGAATCTACAAGCACTCACCGCGCAGTGCATTTGTTTTAGGTTTAGATTCATTCCTCATCCACACCCCAAATTACCAAAATTAGCAAGAATAGTTTTCACCCATAAACACACAGTATCTAGTTTCGCTACCATGCGATTTAGATTATTGTGAGGTGATCAATAATTCTAGGCTGTTCTTCGGGAATATAAGTCCGGGTTATTGATTAGTTCATGTTCACCTTTATTTTATCAAAATACGGAACAAAACTCGTAGGTTTATCTGTAAGAGACAGATTTATATATTATCGTAGACTTTTCTGTGTGATACAGATTTGTTTATTAAAGACTTCGACTTTGGGTCTTAGCAACTCTTGGTTGTGGGTGAGATCAGCTAAGGGAATCAAGTGTGTAGTATCCTGCTGGGATCAGAGACGTAAAAAGTGCAATTGTACCTTGAATCAGTGTGATATTGATTAGGGTTCAACTACAGTCCAGATCGAAGTTAGTTTGTAGTAGGCTAGTGTCATTAGCGGTTTAATACAGTATGGTGTTCAATATGGACTAGGTCCCGGGTTTTTCTGAATTTGCGGTTTCCTCGTTAACAAAATTTCTGGTGTTTGTGTTAATTCTATTCCGCATTATATTTTGTTATATAATTGAAATATCACAGGTTGTGCGTTGTATCGATCAATTGTGAAATCCCACCTTTGTTTGTTGATTGGAAATTGATTTATCCTTGGATATTGGTCTTTGGTACCATCCAAGTTTATATCTCTTGTATTTGATAAAGACTTGCAGATTTCTATTTGCTTGAGTATAGATCAAATCGAGAGATAGAGATATTAACTCCTTGATACACTTTTTATTGAGATTGAGTCTGGCTGTCTAGTTGATTCTCTTAAAAGTATATTAGAGTTAGTCCATACAGATTGCTAATCGAAATAGAGGTTGTTAGACCCCCGCTTTTTCAAAACTAATTAATTATCATTAGCTAATTTCAATTAGATTATCAACATTAACTAAATGAGGGCAGTTTAGCCATTATGAAAAATATCTAGATATAGGGTTGACGAGGTGTCGAGCTCGCAAAAATAAATTTCTCTACTTCTCTTTAACTAGCAAGTAGTATAATGTAAGTAGGATCGTCCCAAGGGAGGTATGAAGTTCAAATTGTTATGCAAATACTCTTAGCAAAGATGATTGTGTTTTAGAAAATCCGAAAATAGTAAATTGTATTCAAATATGAGATGGAATTGATTAAAGGTTCATTCTAGACCACGGAATACTAACCAAATTGATATATAGCCTAGTTCTTCACATTATCATGTTACTAAAACACTAGAATAATTAGTACGCTCAACTATTCCGTTACTATCTCCTAAGCTCACCGGATACGGAAGCGCTCGACTACCGGTTCCTACTTGCCAAGTTTCCTAAAGGTACGCTTACTAGGTGTGACTTAAACAAGTGCTCTAAGTTTTGTGAGATAAGGTTGCTCCTAGTGATGAACTCAAAAGCATGAATCACCTACTAGTGTTGATTTCTACATACGGGCACTTAACAAAGTCCCATCATCAGTACCCATATATTGCTACTTGTGTTTATATTTCTAGACAATTACGGGTCGAAGATAATCTAAACTAGCAATAGGATTAAGAATTAATGATTCAATTTCGAACTTAAACCCTTAACAAATAATCCATAAACAATATTAGCATGGTAGAAATCAATCAATAACATAAATAAATGCAAGAGAACAAGTTATTTCATATCAATCATAGGTTCATATTTCGGGCTTTGAAATCGCCCTTAATCAAGAAGAGTTTTAGTTACTCATAATATTGGAGTTCATCATCAAATATAATAATTGAAATAAAGTAAAGAAGATGAAAATATAAAATGAAAGAAAACCCTAGCTCCGGCTCTCTGCAAAACTCCAAGAATACGTGATATACAAAGTTGTAGAAGTCCTCCCCTTTTGTAGCTTTCTTTCTCCAAACTAGGTCATATCCTCAAAAGTCCAAGTCCAATATATCCACTAAGCCCATATAATTCATGTGTGAGAGTAGATGAGTAGAAAACTTGCCCAATTAATAGTCGCCGAAAAACTGGGCATAGTGCCGGAAATTGGCCGGAAAAGTCACCGGTCGCCGGCCAAAGTAATCAACTCAGTTGAGTCAACTGAGTCATAGTCTAACTCAGCTGAATGGGCTGAGTTGAATCAGGCCAAAGCCATCTTGCGATAGCCAAATTCTGTGCTGCTTCACTTCCAGTCATATTGCCTGTACTTCACCAGTTCAAGTTGTGCTTATACCTGACATTCATCTACTCTCCATTGCAATCCAACCTAGAAGCCTCATTCTAACCATCACAACCCTGACTAGCTAGCACAACCACTCCATTTAGCTGCTGCAATCACTAGCTCATTCAACACACACATCACCACCTGCAATTATCTCACAGCTGCCAGATCAGGCAAACTACCAACAGCTCAACAACAACCCACATAGTCGCATACTCAACATCCATCCACCTGCAATTTCATACATTCTCCCATCTCATTCACTTTCGTTCATCTGCTAAATCATCATCATTTCAGACTACTATTGATCCATGTCAACAGCATCAGTTCAAGCCATCTTTCCTTCCTTGCTGTAGCTTCTCCAGCTGCTACACTTCTCAGCAACAGCTGCTTCTCATGTGGCTCAAAACCTCCAGACTGCCTGAAATTCCCATTGCATGTAGCTTCACATACACAGCATCAGAACTTCCATGAATTCCAGCCATCTTCCCTGCAATCTTCTACCTGTGACAAATCACATGTCTATCTGTAGATGCATAACAACTCCAACATAAGCAGCTCGAGCCACTGCATCATTCCACAACCCAAATTCCTCTTACTGAAACCCTAACATACATCTAAATGTTCATTCAACACCCATCTTAGAAACATCCTTCAACTGAAAATCTTAGTAACCACCATATCATAGCTCAAACCCTAAATTCAGTCATCAAACCCATTTCACAAGCCTTGAATTTCAGTTTCAACTTCACAACCACAGTCGCCAGATTCTCAAGCTATTCATCACAACTCTAAACCCCATCAACAGATTCATTACCTGTCCTAGTTCATCAAAGATCCATGAACATAAACACCCACAGAATCTTCTCTTTTATTAACAACTTCACATCAAACCTACCTAGTCTTTCCAGTCACAGCTAATAGAAATTCCACCTCATTGACAGCCCAATACCATCCGCAGCACCATATCTACTTTCTCCTTGCTCCATTAACAGCTTGAGCTACTTTGATTCAGTAAACCTATTTCCTTCTTTGGGTTGGATTTAAACGGAGATGTTAATCAGCTCGATACACATCTCAGTCTCTCTACCTGTTTCTCGATCTCTCGGAAGTAAACAACAGTAGTTGCTTTTCTTGTCTCACTTATTTCTCAATTTCAGATGTGAAGTAATGAGAAGAAACTCTTCTCTGAATTTGAGGTTTGTGTAGGAATTAGACTGGTTAACCCCACTCATGTGAGGTAGATAAGGGGTGGCCAGAATGACTCTAGGCACCCATGAATAGGATAATAGACACCGAGAATGTCTTTTCGTTGCTTCTCTAGACTGCAGTAGTTGTCTCCTATCACCCGCTTGGCTCAGCTCCGCTCCCAATAGCAGTCGCACATTAGAATTGACGCTCTCTCCTTTCGTGCTCCAAATTGATGCTTTCTTTCAAGTTCCACCAATAGCAACTGTCCCTTATTTCTCAGATTCACTTCTTCTCTTCAATGAGAGTCATCACTAAAGTTGTCGTGATTTTTAGACATAAATTTGCATCACTAAAGCCGAGATACTTTTCAGGCAGAGATGAAGAAATAAAAGAAAATAATGAGAAATAGTTAGTCTCCAACAACATTTTCTCCAAGTGACCCCAAAGTACCTAAATACTCAAAAGCAAACATAAGATACATATTTTACAAGAAAACTAAGCAAAAAAAGCATAAACAATAGATAAATATATAGGTGTTTTAGACACCTATCAAATTCCCCACACTTAGACTTTGCTAGTCCTCGAGCAAATCAAACAAAATAATTATAAAACATACATACAACTCCGTCTCGTCGAGGCTACGGTTACTCTAAGCATGAATAACAGGCCTTTGAACCCCTAGGTATCCCTAGTGGACGAGTTTTAGTCTCATGGAGGTTTACAAGAGGTGTACCTACAAAACCTTTCTACTCCAAATTCCAGTTACATGTGAAAAGTCTATGAATGAATCCAAAATGATTACAGGGGGAGGTACCTTGTGAAAATTCAGTTCATATATAAGTGCATAAAGTTTTTCTTAGAAAGTCGAACAACCCACAATACTCGGAATCTGACTAACCACAATCACAATGAAAAGATTAAGAAGATGAATATAGATGTAGATATTGGCGAATGTTCACAAGTGATCGATGTTTCCCATATTTGTCTGAAGGTCACCGCCAAGATGAACCTATGCATCCTATTGGATTGAGCTATTGGTCAATTCTAGTGTCAACACACTGGCATATACAAGGGAACCAGTGGTCAACAAACTTATTTCTACATCAACTCACTGGCATATACAAGGGAACCAGAAGTGACTTTATTCAACAAATATAATATTTTCTTTCTTTTTCTTTTTCACTTTTTTTTTTGTGACTGCATGATTAGATTTTTTGGATCAAAAGCGCATGCTTTTTGTTAGCAAGTACATGATAGTTGCCTTGGATCCTGTATTCCACGCTTGTTTAGGCGACGGAGACAGGGACTACGTTTCACACATACTGCTATCCAAGTGTCATTTTATTCCGTTTGGTCTAATTGGTCGGTCTCTTTTTTTTTTTTTTTTCTTAGCAACTCAATCACTCTATTTCATCCTAGCAGTAATAACAAGTTGATGTTTAGTGACCCACCAAAGCACTTAGAGAACAATAGATAAATATGGAAAAATAAAAATAGAATGTGATATGGTGAAATTCCGAGATATGGTAACGAATATCATGTTATTTGTGATTTCTGAGCTATGACCGTCCCTTTAGTTAATTGATTCCTCAACTCCTGCAATCAAAATGGTTCCATTCACTAATGGTGTCATCCTAAAGGCACAAGTTTATAGATTTCGGAGTTCAAAAAGCACAATTTTTTCTTGTTTTTCTATTTTTCTTAATTTTTTTTTTTTTTTTTTTACTAAAGGCATCAAAAAAAGCATCAAATAAACTATACAAACATATAAATGCTCCCCCACACTTAAACTTTACATTGTCCTCAATGTACAATTAAGTCATTCAAAGTAAAGTTCAAGGTGGGAAATTCCGCAAATGATATGCAAAAACAAAGAAAATAAAGATAAAATGCTGAAAAATAAAAAGATAAAGGTAAAGATACAAAACCGGTGGGTTGCCTCTCAATTAGCGCTTGGTTTAACGTCGTCAGCCCGACGTTCAGCTCCAATTACACCTACAGAGGGAGTGGATCACTCAATGTGATCATATCCTGATTCTCCGTCACAAACTGCTCATAGTATGGTTTCAAGCGATGGTCGTTAACCTTGGAAACCAGCCATGCTTTGGGACTAGTAATTTCAACTGCACCATGCGCAAACACATAAGTAACAACAAATGGTCCAACCCATCTGGACCTAAGTTTATCCGGAAATAATTTAAGACGAGAATGGAATAAAATTACTTTCTGCCCTACTTCAAAACTCTTTCGGGAAATCATTTTATCATGGAAAGCCTTGGTCTTTTCTTTATAAATGCGTGAACTTTCATATGCATCATTTCGTATCTCTTCTAACTCATTGAGTTGAAGTTTTCTATGTTTACCATCTGCATCTAATTCCATATTACATACCTTGATAGCCCAATAAGCTTTGTGTTCAAGTTCGACGGGAAGATGGCAAGGTTTTCCATAGACAAGCCTAAAAGGAGACATACCGATGGGTGTCTTATAAGCTGTCATATACGCCCACAAAGCGTCATTGAGTCTATAACTCCAATCCTTCCTTATAACGTTCACCGTCTTATCTAAGATGGACTTAATCTCCCGGTTGGAAATTTCAGCTTGACCGCTCGTTTGTGGATGATACGGTGTGCCAACTTTATGAGAAATGTTGTACTTCTTTAGAAGAGCGTGAAATGATCTCTTGAAGTGCGAGCCTCCATCACTAATCACCACTCAAGGTGTTCCAAACCTAGAAAAGATATGTTCCTTCACAAACTCACAAACAACATGAGAATCATTGGTGGGAGTGGCTTAGCTTCCACCCACTTAGAAACATAATCTACAGCAAGAAGTATAAAAAATTTCCCATTGGAATTCACAAAAGGCCCCATAAAGTCTATACCCCAAACATCAAAAATCTCAACAGCGAGAATTGGTGTTTGCGGCATTTGGTTTCTAGCACCAAGGTTGCCTGTCCTTTGACACATATCATAGGCCTTGCAAAACAAATATGCATCCTTAAACAATGTAGGCCAATAAAAACCACTTTCGAGAACCTTGAGGGCTGTCCTCTTGGCTCCGAAATGGCCACCACAAGCATATGAGTGACAAAAATTCAGAATTGATTGGAACTCGGATTTAAGTACGTACTTGCGGATCATTTGATCGGAGCAATGCTTCCACAAATAAGGTTCATCCCATATATATTGCTTGGCAATCTTCTTGAGCTTATGTTTTTGGAATGTAGACATGGAAATAGGTACTTGTCCCGTCACCAAGAAGTTAACAATATCAGCGTACCATGGAGTTGTGCCACTAACCGCAAAGAGTTTCTCATCCGGGAAGCTATCATGTAAAGAAATCGCTTCTTCGGACACAACCAATCTACTTAGATGATCCGCTACAGTATTCTCACTGCCCTTCTTGTCCTTGATTTGCATGTTTAAATCTTGAAGAAGGAGTATCCACCTTATGAGCCTTGGCTTAGCATCCTTATTTGTTATCAAGTATCGAAGTGCAGCATGGTCAGAGAAAACAACCACCTTTGTACCCACTAAATAAGAGCTAAACTTCTCTAGTGCAAACATTATGGCCAAAAGCTCCTTTTCAGTTGTGGAGTAGTTGATTTGTGCTCCGTTGAGAGTTATAGAAGCATAATAAATGGCATATGGAACTTTACCATCTCGCTGTCCCAATACGGCTCCAACGGCATAATCACTTGCATCGCACATCCACTCAAATGGCTTGCTCCAGTCGGGTGGTTTGATAATTGGTGCGGTAGTTAACAACTCTTTCAAGGTGTCAAAAGCTTCCTTGCACTCCTTGTCACAATCAAAGGCCACATCTTTTTGCAAAAGTCTACACAGGGGGATTGCAATCTTGGAGAAATCCTTGATGAATCTCCTATAAAATCCTGCATGACCAAGAAAAGAGCGAACCTCCCTCATATTTGTGGGGTATTGTAAGTTCCGAATCAAATCTATCTTAGCCTTGTCAACTTCTAACCCTTTATAGGATACAACATGTCCTAGCACAATCCCATGATTCACCATAGAGTGACATTTTTCCCAATTAAGAACAAGCTTAGTTTCTACGCATCGTTTAAGAATAAGTGCAAGGTTATCTAAGCATTTGTCAAAAGAATCACCATACACGCTAAAATCATCCATAAACACTTCTATGATGCTTTCCACATAATCTGAAAATATGCTTACCATACAACGTTGAAAAGTTTCTGGAGCATTGCACAATCCAAATGGCATACGTCTATACGCAAAATTTCCAAAAGGACAAGTAAACGTCGTCTTTTCTTGATCTTCCGGAGTTATTACAAGCTGGTTATAACCTGAAAAACCATCAAGGAAGCAATAGTAAGCATGTCTAGCCAACCTTTCAAGCATTTGATCAATGAATGGTAAAGGAAAATGGTCCTTTCGGGTGGTAGAGTTGAGCTTTCGGTAATCAATGCAAACTCTCCAACCGGTCTGGATTCTAGTTGGAACCAAGTCATTATCTTCGTTTTTCACCACCGTGATTCCGGACTTCTTTGGAACGACTTGAATCGGGCTCACCCATTTGCTATCGGATATGGGATAGATAATCCCGGCATCCAACAAATTCAGGATTTCTTTCTTGACTACTTTCATCATTGGAGGGTTCAAGCAACGTTGAGCTTCTCTTGTTGGTTTTGCCCCCTCCTCAAGAAGTATTCGGTGCATACATGTGGAAGGAATGATTCCTTTAATATCGGCAATGGTCCATCCAATGGCAGACTTGTTCTCTCTTAGCACTCGAACAAGCTTCTCCTCTTGCACCTTAGTGAGGTTGTTGGCAATGATCACCGGTAACTCTTCCTTGTCACCTAAATATATGTATTTAAGGTGATCCAGAAGAGGTTTCAACTCAAGAGTAGGTGCCTGCACAATCGACGGTAAAAGTTTATCATTAGTAAGCGGCAAAGAAACATAAGACGCATTATACTTTTGTGGAACTTCTTGTAATGAGTTAAGAGATAAAACAGCCTCTTTAAGCTTATCACAAATAGACAATTCACTTTCAATGTCTTTGTATTTCCCATAACCTAAACCTTCGACTATGGTGTTTTCTAAAGCATCATCACTATTCAATTCAAACATCTTTTGAGCTAGAGAATCAATAATATCAATAGAAAAACATGAATTCACGTCACTAGGATATCTCATAGCCTCAAAGATATTGAAATTTATGATCTCATCATCAAATTCCATAGTTAAAGCGCCCTTGAAAACATCAATCTTCATTCTAGCAGTTCTCATGAATGGTCTACCCAACAGCAAGGGGGTAGTCGATGGTGAATCCTCATCCATCATGTCAAGAACATAGAAATCTGCCGGAAATATGAGTTGATTAACCTGCACCAAAACATCTTCAATAACCCCTTTCGGGTAAGAATTAGACCTATCAGCAAATTGTATAACAATACCGGTATTTTTAAGAGGTCCAAGTTTCAATGATTCATAAACGGAGGCAGGCATAACATTAATGGATGCTCCTAAATCTAGCATAGCACACTCAAACCTGACTTTACCAATAGTACATGGTATAGTGAAACTACCGGGATCTTTCAACTTAGGTGGGAATTACTTTTGAAGATATGCCGAAGCATTTTCCCCCACACTCATCACTTCATTACCGGTCAATTTGTGCTTGTTAGTGCACAATTCCTTCAAGAACTTTGCCCAGCGCGAAACTTGCCTTATCGCCTCGATGAGTGGAATGTTCACTTCAATCTTCTTAAAGATTTCCAAAAGCTCTTGGTACAATGTCTCCTTGTTCAAATTTTCAAACCTGCTAGGAAAATGAGGAGTAGTAGCATAAGTAGAAACACGAGTTTTAGAGTTAGAATTTGTTACCGGGTCAGCCTTTTTAGGGGCTGTTTCTCCCTCTTCTTTCTCCAAATCAGGTTCATTGGACGCCGGTGATGTTTCCGGTTTCTCTACTTGCTTCCCACTGCGTAACTCAATAGCATTGGCATTCTCCTTGTGATTTACTATTTGCGAAGGAAGTTTTCCCTCTGCTTGTGCTTCCAATTTGCTCACGGCGGTAGCTAATTGACCCATTTGTGTTCGGATGTCCTTCATATCCATCTCTGACTTTTGCTTATCTTGCACCATTATATTGAGGATGAGATTCAACTTGTCATCTATACTCGTGCCTTGAGTTTATTGACGTGTCTTTTGCAAGAAATGGTACCCACCTTGTTGATTAAAAGGGGGATTGGGAACTGCAGCTTGCTTGTTGGCGTAGCTGAAATTGGGATGATCTCGCCAACCCGGATTGTATGTACTAGAGTATGGATCATATCTCGGCCTTTGCTGATTTTGATACATGACACTTGCTTGCTCAACATCTTCGGTATATGATGATGATGGTATGACAGCCGTAGCTATTTGATGCATCATCCTCTCCATGTTGCCCATCCTCTGTTCCATGTGTGAAGAATTGCCAACTTCATTCACCTTCCTTACCGCTGATTCATCTCTAGTGAAGAATTGTTGTGTATTTGCAGCCATGTTCTCCAACAAACTTGTAGATTCCGCAATGGTATTGTTGGTAAGTGCACCACCACTTGCGGCATCAATCAAATGTCTCTCAGTAGAAAGCAACCCTTCATAGAAATATTGAATCACAAGTTGATCGCTGATTTGGTGGTGTGGACAGCTAGCTAGAAGCTTCTTGTAGCGCTCCCAATACTCATAAAGAGTCTCTCCCGATATTTGCCTAATACCACAAATCTCCTTGCGAATTACAACTGCTTTTGATGATGGAAAATACTTCTCAAGGAACAATTTCTTCATTCCATTCCATGTGGTTATGCTTTCAGCGGGTAAGCAAAAGAACCATTCTCCTGCAGCATCTATAAGGGAAAAAGGAAAAGCTGTCATCATAGCCATATCTGCATCTGTAGTTGCTTGCTTCATACTAGTTACAACATGATGAAATTGTTGTAAGTGACGATTAGGATCTTCTCCCGATAAACCTATGAATTTGGGCAGCAAGTTAATCAATTGCGGCTTCAACTCAATGTTTACATTCAGCTGAATACATAAAGACTGCTGGTCAAGGTTTGGAGAAGTGAGCTCCTTGAGTGTTCTTGGAGCAGGCGGTCGATCTCCCATTGTGTTGTCTTCCTCTTCGTTCGAGTCCGAGAATTCACTTGGTGTAGAGCTAGGAGGAAGTGCAGTGTTGATTGTTCGAATAAAATCTTTTATTAAAGTGCCTGAACGAAGACGTATACCAATAGGACTTGGTATGCCCTCTCCACGCATTCACCAAAGAAATCGTACCTGAAAATCAGATCCTTAAGGATTGAATAAGTAAACTGAAATTCTAACCAAAAGCAAAAAAAAAAAACAATAACAACTAAACTCGCCACTGCCTCCCCGGCAATGGCGCCAATTTTGACGAGGTGTCGAGCTCGCAAAAATAAATTTCTCTACTTCTCTTTAAATAGCAAGTAGTATAATGTAAGTAGGATCGTCCCAAGGGAGGTATGAAGTTTAAATTTTTATGCAAATACTCTTAGCAAAGATGATTGTGTTGTAGAAAATCCGAAAATAGTAAATTGTATTCAAATATGAGATGGAATTGATTAAAGGTTCATTCTATACCACGTAATACTAACCAAATTGATATATAGCCTAGTTCTTCACATTATCATGTTACTAACAACCCTAGAATAATTAGTACGCTCAACTATTCCGTTACTATCTCCTAAGCTCACCGGATACGGAAGCGCTCGACTACCGGTTCCTACTTGCCAATTTTCCTAGAGGTACACTTACTAGGTGTGACTTAAACAAGTGCTCTAAGTTTTGTGAGATAAGGTTGCTCCTAGTGATGAACTCAAAAGCATGAATCACCTACTAGTGTTGATTTCTACATACGGGCACTTAACAAAGTCCCATCATCAGTACCCATATATTGCTACTTGTGTTAATATTTCTAGACAATTACGGGTCGAAGATAATCTAAACTAGCAATAGGATTAAGAATTAATGATTCAATTTCGAACTTAAACCCTTAACAAATAATCCATAAACAATATTAGCATGGTAGAAATCAATCAATAACATAAATAAATGCAAGAGAACAAGTTATTTCATATCAATCATAGGTTCATATTTCGGGCTTTGAAATCGCCCTTAATCAAGAAGAGTTTTAGTTACTCATAATATTGGAGTTCATCATCAAATATAATAATTGAAATAAAGTAAAGAAGATGAAAATATAAAATGAAAGCAAACCCTATCTCCGACTCTCTGCAAAACTCCAAGAATACGTGATATACAAAGTTGTAGAAGTCCTCCCCCTTTGTAGCTTTCTTTCTCCAAACTAGGTCATATCCTCAAAAGTCCAAGTCCAATATATCCACTAAGCCCATATAATTCATGTGTGAGAGTAGC